>CM033797.1:28956765-29311765 GCA_019656835.1 Rhododendron ovatum | reverse complement strand
TTGTGAAATGTCCAGAACCATCCTTTGTAATTAATTATCAATGGTATCTTACAAGGAATGGTAAACACGCCCATGAATGAAAGGTCAACAATTTGTATGGTCATGACTGTTTGTGTAAAGAGGTTTCTTACAAAGGCGGTTATTTCTTATGCTGGACAGGGGCAATTTTGAAAACAAAAGTATGGGAAACACAGGGATTCTTTCCATTTTTTAAAGTAGTAGTAGATTATAGTCAATGCATATTCTTCTGCACATTCCAGCCAGAAGGATATCAACAGCACATGTCAGGTGAAATTACAGTTGAGGGCTAGAACAGATATGATAGTGCAGATCAAACTGAAAAAGGAATTGATATCAAAGCCAAGTTACACACATTTTGGCAGGACGCATTACTGCTCAAAATGTTGCAGTCAAATCAGTTCAGTAAGTAGAAGACAGTAGTCGGGTTCACAAAAAAAGCTGCAAACATGGTGAAGGAAGAATGTTGTCCAACAGAGTGCAAGGGAAATACATACCTGCAAGGCAAAGGACGCATGGCAACAACAGTAGTCAAACTCAATACCCTGACCAATTCGATTCGGTCCTCCCCCTAGAATCAAAACCTTCTTCTTTTGTGTAGGAGCTGACTCACATTCAAAGTCGTAGGAAGAGTACATATATGGAGTATTAGCCTCAAATTCAGCAGCACAGGTATCAACTCGTTTATATGCTGGAGTGATGCCCAAAGACAAACGCCTGGATCGAACTTCTTTTTCAGGGGATTTTGTTGCGAAAGCTATCTGCTTATCGCTGAAACCTCTCCTCTTCACTTCATAAAAATCCTCCTTTATCAACTGAGACAAACTATGAGCCATAAGGTATTGTTCCGCATCCACTAACTCTTTAAGCTGAGTGAGGAACCATCTATCTATGTAACTGAGCTCGTGAATGTCATCAACTTTCATACCCCTCCTCATTGCAGCATATATAGCATGGATGCGATCTGGGTTAGGGACTCGAAGGCTGTACTTCAATTGATCCAAATCCCAATCTAGTTCTTTCACTTGCGCACAACCCCATCCGGAGTAGCCACATTCTAGAGATCGAACAGCTTTCTGGAAGGATTCTTGGAATGTGCGGCCAAGTGCCATGGATTCACCAACAGATTTCATCTGCGTTGTCAATATTGGCTGAGAGCCAGGGAACTTCTCAAATGCAAAACGAGGTATCTGCCAATTTGAATAACAATATATCAGTAGATTAACAGGTAGATGGCAGGGCATAACGAAATGCCAAAGTAAATTGTCCTACATGTATTATGAGCGAACGAAAAAAATAGATAATAACAAATAACAACAAAAGCATCAAAAATACAATACCAAATAACACTAGTTTGCAATTTGGTTGCTGCAGGTATACACCATGTAATAATGTTTTCTCATATCTAACTGTCTATCTCTAACAATTCTCGCAACCAAATAAACCCCTGATACTTGACTGACCTGACCTAATGCGCACTTCATTATTCCATCAAAATGTTTAGACTTTAGTTCTTGGCCTCCTATATTTCCATTTATCAATCACATTCTAAATTTAAGGCTAATACCCATTACTTGAAGACAATTTTGACTGTAACTTAGCACATGTAACAGTGTAAGAACAGAGTATGCATATGCAAGGGAACACTACAAGCAAAATGAGAACAACTGGGAGTAAAGATAATAAGTGCAACAATGGAAAAAGACTTGCCTTTGTCACCACATAATCTATGGAAGGCTCAAAACTGGCAGGTGTTTTCTTAGTGATGTCATTAGGGATATGATCCAACGAGTAACCTACTGACAACTTGGCAGCCATTTTTGCTATTGGGAAACCAGTAGCCTTCGACGCCAGAGCTGATGACCTCGAAACCCTAGGATTCATTTCAATCACCATAACCTCTCCATCTTCAGGATTGACCGCAAACTGAACATTTGAACCACCACACTCAACTCCAATTTCCCTTATAATAGCAATCGAGTAATCCCTAAGTCGCTGGTACTCCTTATCCGTCAAGGTCTGCGCAGGGGCCACAGTGATCGAATCCCCGGTATGAACACCCATCGCATCTATATTCTCAATCGAGCATATAATAACCACATTGTCAGCCAAGTCTCTCATAACCTCAAGCTCATACTCTTTCCAACCCAACAGAGACTTCTCCACCAAAACCTGCGAGGTCAAGCTAGCAGCAAGCCCCGACTTACAAATTGATTCAAACTCCTCCCGGTTATAAGCGATCCCACCTCCCGTCCCACCCAAAGTGAACGCGGGTCGTATAATCAAAGGGAACTCCCCAATCCAACTGGCAATCTCAACACACTCCTCCAGAGTATTCCCAATACCCGAAGGAGGAGTCTTGATCCCTATGTTCTTCATAGCCTGCTTGAACAAATCCCTATCTTCCGCTTTCTTAATTGCATCGAGCTTCGCCCCAATCAACTCCACATGATACTTCTCCAACGCCCCTCGCTCGGCCAATGCCACGGCCAGGTTAAGAGCCGTCTGCCCGCCCATCGTGGGCAGCAGGGCATCGGGCCTCTCCTTTTCAATCACCTGCTCGACTAATTCGGGCGTCATGGGAGCAATGTAAGTCCTATCAGCCAACTCAGGATCGGTCATGATAGTGGCCGGGTTCGAATTGATGAGAACAACCTCATACCCTTCCTCTTTCAGGGCTTTACAAGCCTGCGTACCCGAGTAATCGAATTCGCACGCTTGGCCGATTACGATTGGCCCTGCGCCCAGTATCAGGATCTTCTTTATGTCCGTTCGTTTGCCCAATTGGGGTTTTACAAACCCTACCCCGTTGTCCGAATCGCTGGTTATTGCAGAAACGGGTTTCTCGTTTTGCAAACAGGTCACTCTGTTGTGCAATTTCAAAAGCGAGGAATTGGTTAAAGACGGTTGCTTCTTAGGGTAGAAAAAGAGGCTGAAAGAGTTGGGGTTTGAGGGATGGGATTTGGAGCGGGGTAGAAGAAGACTGGAAATCGCGTTTTCGCAGCGGTTCATCGGATAAGCCATGTTGAAAACAGATTTGCAGAAACTGGTGAAGGAAGCGAGAGGAGAGAGAAGGAACAGCTGGAGAAAGTAAAGATTAACTCTGAGCAGTATCTAACCAAGTGTATGAAGAGAGAGAGAGAGAGAGAGGAGTGTGTGTATATGCAATTATGCATGCATGGAGAGAGAGAGAGAGAGAGGACGGAGAGAGAGAGGAAAGGGTGACGGCGGAGCTAGGGTTTTGAGATGCCTATATCTCTCACTCGCGCAGTGACCGTGTGAGATCTTAAGTGGGAATCATTGTCTCTGTCCGATCTGATCATTTTTGAGTAAAAATGATCCGTTATTCTCATTCGTATATACTCCACTGCTACTATTAAGATCAAAATTGATACGAGTATGATCTGCCAGGGGTGATTTTGATTCGGGTTTGGTTGGTTGGGACTAAACTTCCGAACATCAAATCAGTTCGGGTGAAAATTTCCAGGATCGATTCCGATCGGAGTTAAATTTGGTTAAGATCCGGATCGGTCCAGTTGGAAATTTTGGTCCTCTTAAAATAAGTCTAAAGTTGAGCCAAATATAAAACTTGGCAGTAGCCCAAATGGATCAAACCCATACATTTATGTTTTGTTCGGATTAAGATTTGAAAAAAAAATTCAATTCAAAAAATATCCATTATCTTTACTTTCAATCATTACTTTCCACTTATTACCTTTATCTCTAATCATTATTTTCATTTTTCTCTTTATCTCTTTCCACTCATTATCTCTACTTCCAATTATTACTTTTATAAAAAAATTCTCAAAAACTCATTCAAACACAACATTAAAAATTTTTTGAACCGCATTAAAAAAGATGGACCGTCGAGATTAAAAAAATAGATGAACGATCCAAATTAATGTAAAATATCAACAACAACAACAACAAAACGATTTATGTAATCAGGTCGGGTCAGTCCTAGTCGGTCTATTTAGGTTAGTTCATTTACAAAAACCAGCCACCTGAGCCTGAATCAAAAATTAACTTCTTCTTTTTTTCCAAAACCAAAACCGACAATTTTTTTAACACCTCTGACGTATGCCATTACAAATAGCTTCGCACCATTGCATCAACATTACCATTTCTTTCCTAATGCCAATATTCATGGCCAATTTTTTATAACGGCACAAGTCATTTTTGACAAAACCACTGGACTTGCTCTTAACTTTTGTCATGAGAAAATGAAAAGGGAAAATTTCTTTTATATCCCTTCGACTTTGATCAAAAATTCGTTTTAGTCCTTCACCTTTTAATTTCGGCATAAAAATACTTCTACTTTCCAATTTTTTTCAATGTCATCCTTTAGGGATATATACATATATACACGAAAATTAGGTGTTTAGATCAAGCACCCTACATGCATCGGATGCTGTTGATTCCCGCATTGGCCTCCTCATTTTTTTTTATAAAATTTTTGGACGGCTCGGATCGGCCGTCCGGTAGCTGGAGACGGCCGCGCGCGGCCGCAGTCCCAATAACAAGACTAAAAAAAAAACGGATTGGATGACATTGAAAACAATTGGAAAGTCGAAGGATTTTTATGCCGAAATTAAAAGGTGAAGGACCAAAATGAATTTTTGGTCAAAGTAGAAGGGATATAAAAGAAATTTTCTCAAATGAAAAAGACAAATAAGGCTTATTTGATAAATATATATACAGAGGACAAATAAGGGTTATAGTTGTAGGGTATTGATCTGGAACAGAGGGCCAATTCAAGGGAGCTCTCTCCTTTTTATCCAGGGATTTCGGCTAGGTACATTAGGAAGCCGGATCCCCTGTCCGACCCCAATCCGGACAAGAGCCCATCCCACTCCTCGCGACTGTTAATCTCGCAAATCAACGGTTGAGATGTGTCGAGTCAAAACGATGTCGTTTTAGAGCTCGCAAATCAACAGCTGAGATGTGTCGAGCCAAAATGGCGTCGTTTTAGAGCAAAAAGTGCTCGGCACATCTCAGCCGTTGATTTGTGAGATCAATAGCCAAGAGGGGGTCGGACAGGCCTCTGTCCGGATTGGGGTCAAACAGGGGATCTTGGCTCGTACATTAGAGCATTTTTTGTCTGTAATTCGACATCTTATCTCTAAAATACCCACTCCAATCAATATGCTGGATTTCTTATTGAAATATGTTTTCACTTTAATTTTAAGCTTTAAAAAGTAAGATAATCAAATTAAAGATTTGACATCACGTATCAAATTTGACACAAGAGATGAGATATCAAATAACATAGTTCGTTGAAATACAAATTCATTCACTTGACATAGTTAGAGTCAAAGTATTTGGGAGTACCTTTATAACAAGTTCAAATCATTTGCACCTATATTCCCGTGCAATTTTAATCGCATGATTACATAGAGAATTTTGACCAACACGTGTAAGTTCTTACCCAAGAGAAACATGCGTGCAATGTTTGCTTGTGGTGTGCTTGCAAGTAGGGCTGCTCGCGGTCCGGTTCGATTCGGATTTCTAGGAATCCGAGGATCGAACCGCTAGTAACGGTTTTTACAAAATGAAATCCGCGTCCGGATCAAAAGTTCTACGGTCAAAGTGACTTTTTATTTTTATTTAACTTTTTGTATTAGCTAGTTTTGCTTCTTCTTCTTTTTGTGTGTGTGTGCAGATTATTGGTTCGTCTGGACGAGAGAAATTCTTTTTTAGCTTATTTTTGTGTTTGTTTTAAAAGAGTTAGTTTCGATCTCAATTTTCTATTTGTTTGATTTCTCTTGTCAAGACGAATCAATATTCCAAAAAATATGACACAAAAATAACAAATGCGGAATAATTTTTTGGGATTTCTATTACCACACCAATCAACTAAAACTTCCTATTGGTGGACCAATCAACTAACAATGTTAAAATCATGATTTGTTGGATTTTTTAGTGGGTCGTCGTGATGGTTGAAGAGTGTATAAAAATATATAAAAAGTGCATAGAAAGGTGCGGAAGTGCATTAAAAAGTATAAACAAGTGTATTACAGTGTGTGTTTAGCTGCAAAATTTCTATCTTGGTTGACCGGATGTGTATTTGATGCAAAGGTATTTTTTAAACTTGTTCTTGATTGTGTACATTTTTTTTCCCTGACCGGCAAAATAACATTTTATTAAGAAAAAAAAAATTGATAAATGGTACATCAAGTTGATAGAGAGGAAGGAAAAAAAAAAAACCCGAAGGGCAGAAGCCCAAAACACTAGAAGGGCTGAAATCCAAACACCTAAAGGGCGAGGCTTGAAAAAGGCCACACTCTGAACAAAAAACAGCCCAAACCAACAAGCCCAGCTCAAAGAAAAACCAATCCTAACCCTAGCACTACTGCCAAGCCCACGCCCGCCCCAACACCGCCGCTCAACATATTCCGGCAGACGAACAGCAGCAAACGATTCCACCATCGCGGCACCTGGACCAGAGAATATTACACCACAATAGGAATCAAATTTGCTGATACCAATTCCATGGGTAGTTGAGATGAGATATTAATTCCAGTAACAACCACTAATCAGTGCATTAAACTCAAAAAAACAAATTTGTTGATGTTAATTTAACACATTAACATGGTTAGCCGCTAATCAGTGATTCAGTCCACATGATAACTTTAGCCTCAGTTCAAAAAAATTTAAAAATTTTAAAAAAAATTAGCTTTTATTATAATACCCTTTTTTCCAAACAAAATAAATTTTCACATTCTTCTTTTTATAACCACATTTCTTGGTATTTTTGGACTCTCCATCGGTCAAATATGCCAATTGCTAGATCTAGAGACTTATCTGATTGTATGATCGGTGAACAGACTAGGAGAACTGTTGTGATCGTTGCACAATAAATTTTGTTTGCTCAAAATATGAGCCTCATTTTGGGCCTAAAAAAAAAAAATCTGAATTGTTCATTTTGTTCAGCTTGTCAATTTCGTCGCATTTGTAAAGATTATGCTAATCAATCATCGTAGAGAGATGAGCCGACCAAAACTAGTAATTTGGATCAATATTTAAACCTGAGAAAGAGCCCATATTGATGCCACGTACGGCAAGGTCCAGGTCATTGCAACTTCTTTCTAAGCTCTGCCGTGTCCCCAAAGTAGGATTTATTTGAGTTCGAAAATTTGATCTTTTAACTGTTCATGTTGTAGAGTCACACAATAGGATTATTTCCAAAAGTCAAGTCGATTTGATATCCAAAACTACATTGTCAAAGATAGTTTATTCTAAAGTACAATATATGTCAATATCAAAATTTTCGTTAATTTTTTTTTAGAATAACATACTTCCATCACTTAATTACAGATGGTCGATTGTTGTATTTTTTGCAGGAACATTCTACTCGAGAACATTTAGTTAACGACAGTTATAATTGGTAAAATACCACATCATCATCTACATAATAAGAAATAACGATTTTTGAATCTTATCTTTCTATAAATCCTAACCACTGATTTGTTACATAAATCCTACGGCTCTCCATCTCTCTCTCTCTCTCAAACATATTAATTGTACACTTGCCACTAATTAGATTTCACGTTGCATCGTTGTGCCTCCAGGCACGGGCAAACATATCATAATTAAATAATATACCCACAACTGTTATAATAAAATCATAAAGTGGCGTAACCTTACCTCAACCTGTTGTATTTATTTTATTTGTTATGATGTATTCCATAACAAAATGAAAATATATTGTTAGCGAGTATATTTCTACAATGATTGATCAAAACTATTAGAATATCAAGTTATACGATATTCAATATTGTCACCAACAAGCAAAACGAAATCAATGATTTTGATGGTTATTATTGTGTCGCGGTAACAAGACTACCGTACATTCAGCTACAATAGATAAATTAGTTTCATATAAAGTATATTGAATGTACAAATTCTAAATGTTGTTTTTTTTTTAGGAAAAATTCTAAATATTGCTACCGAGTATATTTATAAAATGATCGATCAAAATTGTTAGAATGTGAAGTCCTACAATATTTAACATTGTCAGTAAAAATAGAAATCATGGGATATCGACAAATATGTAACCAAACAACATTTAACGTGTCCGAATGCATTAAAGTCTATTGTTAATTGTGTTACAACATATTTGAGTATTGCTACAGAATATTTGGATTAATTTTATTTAATACAACACATTGTGGTAAGCAAATGCCAATTTTTTTTCTCGTCATAAAAGTTATCGTTATGTTATATAATTTGTGGTCATTTTAGAAAGGGTGAGGGAGGAGAGAACAACAGGTTACCTGCTCAACCATTTTTTCATTTTATTAATTGATTTAATAAATAGGTGATTCGGATCATTCACTTTTAAATTCGAGGTTTAAAATTATAATGTGTACGGTACACCCCTTAATAAAGGGGTGTGTACCATAGGACTTCCCTCAGGGCCCGTTTGACAAACAGATTGGAGGTTGGGATTGGATTGCTAAAGTGATGGTATTAGTAATACTTTGTTTGGTTTCCAAAATTGGTCCGGATTGGTAGTCTCATGGGATGAACAATCCGGCTTATAGAGGTATCTTGGAACTTGTATTCGTAGTCCAATCCCAACTCATTTTTATTACCAATCTATTTTCATTACCAATTTATTCTATCAATTCAATCTCATCTTAAACAACACATGATATTAATAATCTCATCATCTAATCTCATTCCAAACAAACATACTCATTATCAATCTCTTCTCATTAACAATCTCTTCTCATTACCAATCACAAATATTAATCTCATCTCTTTACGAATCTCATTCATATATCATTGTTATCAAACGGGACCCAAATGAAGCCCCTTTTTAAATTCCGGACTGAGTTTCACTCCAATTTACAGTAATATGGTTTCCGTCTCTCCTGTAATTTTCGATTGTTTGCGGGTCTATCCCTTAGGATTTAGTGAGAAAAGCATCTATGCCAAAAAGAAGTTTTGATCAGAAATGGTATGCCATATGAACGAATCCTGTTTATGCAAGAAAAAATGGACGGTTGAAATTTCAAACCAAATTCGGCACACCATCTTCCAAAACCCAAACGCGAATTTTTCATATAAAAAATCATGTCCGATCAAACTGATTTTTCGCATAAATGTCTCTCTTGGAAGTTTCTACTAAACGAACGATCCCCAAATTTTTTATTTTTTTGGATCCCGATCAAATTCACCAACGCTCAAAACTGGAGGGGACTCGATCATACCAAACTGGACTGAAACACGGTTCTTGAATCCCACCCCAGCTCCGTTGCCATGCATCCTCCATTATTTTTACCCATCAAACAAAATTAACTCCAAGTAACGCTAATTGACATCCATTTTTTAAAATTGTATTATGAAAGAATGATCTGTCTTGTCAAACTGGAATAAATACTTAAACCTTGGCGGAACGGGATTGGGTCCCGGTTTTAATTTAAACCAGACACGGACTCCATGAATTTGTTTTAAAGGAGATTTGGATAGGTGAGGAGGCTACTGCATAGGGGGCAGGGAGAGAGAATCGTGGAATGGGGATCCGAATCCAAATTCAATGACGTGATTAGTTTCAAATCATGTTTGAATTAGTGATTAAAAAGTGTTTTAGGAGATAGGAGGCTCCGTTTCAGAATATTTCTTAAAAAATAAGTATTCATTTCATATTTTTAAATTAAAAAATAATATAAATAAAAAATTAATTTTTTTATTTTTTTGTACAGTATAAAAGATCTCGATGAGATCTATCAAATAAGATCCATATTGCTAGAAAAATTATTTACTTAAATACATCATTTTTGAATTTGAAATTGTCTTATTAAAAAATAAATATTTATTTTTAATTTTGAAACGGGGCCTAATTGAATGAAGTGTTTTTAAGACGCTCTTGTAAAACGACAAAGTCCCTGTCCCCTGTTTCTCTCCCCCTGCTTGGCTGCTTCATCTGCACTCTAGCTCCCTCCATTATTTTGAACACGAAACATATCATGTCATATCACACATGAAAGAAGAAAAAAAGAAAGTACAAGCGTGCGTGCGAATGACTATTGATTCGAAAATACACGAACACAAAAAGAGAGAGAGAAAAAGAAAAAGCCGCACAGTAGCGATGTCGGACTCAATAATCTGCTCATGAAGGTGGGTGGATGGAGGGTCGCTACTGGATTTTGCTCCTGTCGTATGATTGCCACCGGATCCAAACTGATGAGCATCTCAGTGCAAGAGCTAATACCCAGAACTAGAACTCCAGATCTAAATATTCATAGCCCGAAATTGATAGGGAGAGTGAGAGATCCTCCACCCATCAATTTTTGTGAACGCAAGTAACACAATTTCATAGAACACAGCTCAGAGTTTAGACACAATTTAATACCTCCTGTGCTACGTAGGTGACTAAGACACATAGTTTTATGACACAAATCAGAGCTGTTCAATGTGATGCGGCTTGGAACAAAACTTTGGCTTGTGCCAGGAATCATATTTTGAAACTGTGTTAGTAGACCTTATGTTTGCGAAAAACATCGGTCATATTGATATTGTGTTAGTAGACCTTCTGTTTGCGATTGAAACCATCGGTCCTATAATGCTAGCTAGTACTATTTTATAACATAACTCCAAGAACAACTTTATTTTGAGCAGATCGTTTGATACACATGGATTCACAATTACGATCATTTCTCAGGGTCACTGTCATTGCCCGCCCGCCCACCCACCCCACTGATCAATCACACACTACTGTCTCTCGCTCTCTCTCTATCTCTCCCCTAAAAATACACAAGACAAATGCATTATTCATTCGGTCCATTAACCAGTGTACAGAAATAGAAAGAGAGAGTGAGAGAGGTGGCCTCGGGAGGAGGGGGAGCTGGGTTGGCAAGGATAAGATAAAGACGAAGGAAAGAAGAACGAAAATGACAAAAACAGCCAGAGCAGTAGCAGAACTCCTATAGTAGCATCGCCAAAGATCCACATTCTCGGTAAGAATGAAAAACCCACATTGTCCCCTCCCCTGTATTTCAGTTTCCAGTAGTTTCCCTCTGATTGGTTCTCGGGAAAATTGCGAGACAGGAAAATATAACACACCCCGTGGCCCATTGTTTTTTTAATCGTTTTTTTTTTTTTTTAAACTTTTGCTTTGGGATGCTGGATTTTCTCTCTTTTTGGATTTTGCTCTTTACAAAAGACAACAGTGTCAAGTCTTCGTCCCATTTTCGTAGCTTCAAGTTTCTACAGGCTTTTTTCCAAAAGCATTTTCGAATCAGGTTGGCCTACTAATCTAGGACCCGAGATTAAGAGTTTGTTGTTTCCTAAGTTTTTAGGTTTGAAATCTCTTAGATGCCATCAATCCTTTGAGTCCAGTTTACACAGGGTTTGCATGATTAGTCGATGTGCGCGATGTGCGCGTAAGCTGGGCCGCACGTTTGAGTTATTAAAAAGAAGCATTTTCGAATCTCTGAAAGGCTACTGACATACATCTCTCTCTCTCTCTCTAAACGTATCAGTATATACATAACACTGAAAGGAGCCATTGGGGGTTGTTAGACCTTCGATTTACATCATTTTGCTTTGAATCTTGCTCTCATAGTGGAGATCCTTTCTTCAATACGAGGTTTGTTTATTATTTCGAGGCGACCATGTTCAAATTTCTTTGTTCTTTGTTGTTCTTTTAGAGTGCTCTGAGTTGTCAAGGGCCAATCGGTGAGTCGAATCGTTCTGGCTAGTGTAAAGTTAATCCATTTTTAAACTCCTCATATGCATTCGAGTTTCAACGCCACTGTGTTTTACTGAAGCAGCTGGTGCCGTCAGTCACGGCAAAAATGGAGGGGGGGTTACTTGACTGACGAAATTACCCCTGTGTTTGTCTGTTTGGTGGACTTCTGGGTAAAGTTTTAGCAGGATAACAGTATCCCAGGAGGGGTAATTTGGGTATTTCCTCCAACTTCCACTTCCTCCTGTGGAAGTTGCTGTAGTTGGCTCATGATCACAATTCACAATGATGGTGTTTCAACCCATGCCTTGAAATTCAAACATTTGAATGTATTGTTTAGCTTTAAGTAATTTGAAAGTAGTTGCTGTAGTTTGTTTGTACATATATCTTTCTCTAAGTTGCACAAATCCTTCATCAACCATTTTTTATCTCCATTGTGGTGTAACATTTATTGTCATTGGATTCTCTCTCTCTCTCTCTCTCTCTCTCTCTCTCTCTCTCTCTCTCTCTCTCTCTCTCTCTCTCTCTCTCTCTCTCTCTCTCTCTCTCCTTGTGATTTCTATGAATTCTTGCAGGGTGTGTGGACCTGGGAGCATTGAAGTAGAAGAGATCTCATTTTAATTTTGTGGCCCTACTAAGATTGTAACTATGCAGACACCAAAGGCAAGGTAACTTCAATTACTTTGGTGGGTGTTCCCTTAAAAGTTGCTTGCTGGAATTTATTGTTTTCTTACCCCAAGGAATTTTCAGATTTTATAACTGCATAGTAATTATTCATCAACTAGTCTATTGATTCCCATTGTTTATATCTGTTTCTCCATTGACGTTGAAAGCACCCATCTGGTGAGTGAAGTGCTCCTTTTTTTGTTTGACGGTTAGGGGTGTTCAGTATTCTGGTCAGCTTTCGCTCACCTCGACTAATCCACTCCCCGGTCCGGTCAAAAGCAAGCCATCCACGCCGGGGCTAGGGGATGCCAAGAAATTACTTTCTTGCAGCCTGTCACCAAGAATTGAACCCTAGTCAATGGTGTGGGAAGTAGACCAGCCAACCAACCAGACTAACTCTTGGGGCTGAAGTGCTGTTTCAAATTGTGCTACAGATTGACAGGCTGTTCTTCATTTCTAAAATGGGTTCTCCTATTTTTCTTAAATAATTCTTGAACACATGAGTAGTTTATTTTATACAATATAGGTTTTGGGTAACCGTTATTATCAGATGGGGCTGACTTTTTTTTACTGTTAGGGGACCATTGGAAGTAAATAATTAGTTGTTGAATACTCTAAACATTGATGGCTTTAATTTGTTTCCACTCACTGTTTCGTATTTGCATCGGTTTTCTTACTTATCTGGAAGAATCCATGTGAGTGCCACTGGTACTTGTGAGTGGTGAATGTGGACAACTTGAAGTAATACCTTTCTGCGGCTGAGGTTCAGCTTACATAGAAGGAGTTGAGTTGCAGTTTCTTTCTCTCAGTATCAAACAAACATTTTGTTTTTTCCTTTGGGTAATTTCGTTTCTTGTCTTGGTCTTAAGGAGGGCCCTTCTGTGAAACCTGCATATTCGCGGGTGGAAGTGGGGGCACTCATCTGCCAAGGACGCAAAACGCCAATCTTACATGTGAACTTACCTAAATTTAGAAGAGCACGGACCTTTATAATTTCAAAGTATTTTGAACCACTACAAAATGGGATTTTTGAATATCCATCTTTGCCTTTTCTCTCACTTCTGGTGTCTGCAGAATTGTTGCTGACTATAGTTAATCTACTGGTCCTTTTGTTCTCCGTGTATCTAAATTTGGAATGTGCAACTTAGAGTGTTGGCGTCTATGACTGGAGGCTTGAATCTGGGAGCTCAATTCACCTTTGCTTATCTGTTTTGAGCAGATGAACAAAGCCCGCGACCATATTAAAATATCTTGAATTATAGATAAGTTGTCAACAAGTAGCTCATCTAAAAATTTAACTCGTTATGAACCACTGGTAGCATTGACATTGAACCACGACAAACTCACGAATAGCTTTTCTTGTTAAAGACGGGCTGACCTTGATTCATTATAGACTTGAGAACTGCCCATTCCCATTTTTATTCAGGACAAATCAGTCCATTTGGTTGTGTACGCTTCAAGATTCTGCTAATTTTGCATGCATACTCTGGAGAATGTGTACTTAATGTTTTACTGCACGTTGACTTAGTTGTTTGAAATGAATTCCCTATTTCTTACAAATGAGTAGTTTACGTTTATCGTTATACTATCCTAACTTAATGTGCGAAACAAATCATTTTTGTGACATGGGAATATATCTTTGAGACAGCTTGATTCACTAGATTGTGCTCCTTGTGTTAATCTGAAATAACTCTCACCTGTTCTTCGTGCGATAACTTCTGGTTGAGGACTGTTTTTTCTTAATAAAACCTCGTTATTGTTGATTCTTGTTATATGACAATTGTACGGTTGTTTTTTTGATCTTGGGAGCAGAAACAACTCTACGGAAGCACCTCAAAAGATCTCTCCACGGGTTGTACGTCAACTCAAGACAACTACGATAGAGACTGCTCCTACATCATCATCAAATGGTGCAAGCAAGACGCCAAAAGATAGAAGCCCAAAAGTCACTGAGCGCAAGTCACCCAGAAGCCCAGCATCTGAGGTACTCCCAAAGCAATTAGAACTGACCAAATTTACTCTACATACAGCTTGCAGAATGTCCAATAATACCTGGTCTCTCTAAACTCGTGTAAAAGCGTATTCGTAATGGCTCCACAAAAGTTAAATGCAAAGTTTAAACAAGAATACACATGACGGTCTGTTGAAGGCCTGAACAACTCTCCTTCTGTGTCTGTTTCTTTTTCAAACTTCATATTTGTTTTGCTCTTCTCTTTTCCCTCTTCTGCTTGTGAATGAAATATAAGTTTGATCATTCGGAAAATTCTCTCGGGAAACATCACTGCTGCACCAGGCATCTGTTCCCACCCTCCTTTCTTATATACTTGTACTTACTGTTTGTGATATGGATCTCAATTGTCTACTGATTCTCCAGACAGTGAATTTCTCTCATCTCCTTTGTGGATGTAATTCCATGGCCAAGTCTCCTATTTGTTGCTACATTTGTGCTCTTTGCTGCTTTCAGACTGCTCATAGCGTGATGTTTTGCAGTTTTCATCATATTGAAAAGGTGTCATGATTTATTTTACCTAATTGTTTGCAACTCTGAGTTGTTTAAAATTGGAATCATATTGACAATTGGTTGGAAGAATGATTTTCTATATGGTTTTGTGCTTGTGTAATGCATGCAATTTATAATCCATCATCTTTCTCCTTTGAAGCTCCAGAAGAAGCGTCCAAGCAGGATTTCTGAGTTGCAGTCCCAGATTTCTCAACTTCAGGAGGATCTAAAGAAGGCAAAAGACGAGCTGAGTTCTTCGGAGTCGTCAAAGAGGAAAGCCGAGGAAGATGCAGAGGACTCCAAGAAGCAGCTTATATCTGTTTCTTCAGAGCTCGAAGAGTCCCAGAAGCAGCTTTTGGAGATATCCGCTGCAAATGAGATTCAGCAGCTAAAAGACCAACTCCATTTGGTTGCTGAATCTGACGCCGAACAAACAAAACGCCTAGAGTTATCCAATGAAGAGCTCCAAGCTGTGAAAGAAAATCTAGCAGAAAGTCTCTCGCTTGTGGAAGACATGAAAACACAGTTAAGTGAGTGCAAAGAATTGGAAGCTCAGGCCCAAGAACTCGTTGGTGAGACCTTGCTGCAACTTGAAACTGCCAAAATGACCATTGAGACCCTCAGGTTGGATGGTTTTAAAGCCAAGGAAGCTTACAATTGCTTATCTTCAGACTTGGATCAATCTAGGGCACGTGTGGAATTTCTTGAAGGACTTATTGGTGATCTTAATGCCAGTGGTGATAATGAAATTGAATGTGAAATTACAGAGGTTGAGAAAAAGAGAGGGAAATCAATGGAGCTTGAGGCGGAGCTTGCTTCTGTTAAGGCAGAGTTAATAAGGTTAAGAACTGCATTAGAAACTGCTGAGATAAGATATCACGAAGAACAAATTCAAAGCACGATTCGAATCAGAAGTGCTGATGAAATGGCTGAGAGGATTAAGTCTGCATCTAGTCTGAGAGAAACTGAATTGGAGGAAGAAGTCAACAAAACAAAAGCTGAAATTGAGGAACTTAAGGCTAATTTGATGGACAAGGAAACTGAATTGCAAGGTATTTCAGAGGAGAACGAGGCGCTCCATATGAAGCTTGGGAAGAACATTCTGAGTCAGAGAGAATTTGAACTGGAAAAAGAACTCAAGAAATTGAAGGAAAATGTCGAAGACTTGAAGGGAAATTTGATGGATAAGGAAACTGAACTACAACATATATCACAGGAGAATGAGATGTTGAAGTCTGAAATTAAGGGGAGGGAAACGGACAAGGGAAAAGCGAACAATGAGATTTTTGTTGAAGTAGAAGCGGCTAGGGCTGCAGAGAGAGAGGCTCTCATGAAACTAGGTTATATGACGGAGGAAGCAGATAAGAGTAGCCGGAGGGCGGCTAGGGTGGCTGAGCAGCTGGCTGCAGCACAGGCGGCTACTTCAGAAATGGAGACAGAGCTAAGGAGGCTGAAGGTGCAGTCTGACCAGTGGAGGAAGGCGGCAGAGGCAGCTGCATCGATTCTTTCGACAGGTAACAATGGGAATTTTGTGGGACGAGGAGGGAAGTATGGTTCACCGGAATCTGAAGACAATGACGATGATTTGTTGAAGAAGAAAAATGGGAATGTGCTGAAGAAGTTTGGGGTTTTGTGGAAGAAGCCACAGCAGAAATAAGTGCATGGATAAGGTTAGTTCTTGTTAATTCATGATTTCTGAATGCTGCTATTCTTAACTGCAATATTTCATTTGGATTTCCATACCTCTTGTGTGGCTTCTTAAGTAACTTGGTGCTGCCCGTTGTTTTTCGAATTGATGGGCCCTTCATTTTGCACGTTGGCTTCTTGTGTATAGTCGTAGAGAGGTGAAAAACGGTGAAATAGATTCAGTGACGAATATCGTTTTCCTTTGAAATTTAACATGCAGTCCTATAACAACATACCTGGCCTGATTTTGCAGGAACTGCTGCTCGCCTACATTGTCTTTTCTTGAGAAGATTTGTGCTCAGCTAACAAAGCTTGACCCGTCGTATATTTGGTCTGGGGTTTGATAATCTTATGGTTTTGCTGCCTTCGTGTTGTATGTTATGATTTAAGTATGGATTCAAGAGAAACTCTGTTTGTACTTCTTAGTGTGTTGGTGTATTGAATCAGCTTCTGGGATTACCAGTATATGTTGTTGCCTTAATCTCTGACACAAAATGCTTTGAACTGTCGTTCCAGTTTTTTGTTTTTGATCTTCAACTGTCGTTCCAGTCGGCAATGTACTTAAAGTTCGGCCCATGGGATTTCTATCACTGTGCTCATCCATATTCTCAGTAGTCCAGAAATGTAATATGGGGTGGTGTTTTTGCATAAGGCCCAGGTGAAGTGGCGTGGCATCTAGTGTTTATACAGGTACAGGCAGATCTGTTCAGATTGAGTACAAACTCCCAGCAACTCTCATCATAATTGATGGATGGCCTATGGTGATCTATTGGCAGACTCTCCTGGCCCGGCGCTATAATTGATGGAACATTATCCGCCGCGTGACTAACCATATGTTAATGCATTACGTTTGTACTACTTCGAGTGTCCCAATATTATTTGATGAAGTGGCTAAGCAAAGAAAAAAAGTAGAGAATTGGAGAAAAAAACCTTTGTGCACTCTTGGTTATGGATGGTTATGATGATACAGAGGAAGAAGGACAGGAAGAACAAGAGTTACATTTTTGTAATTTGGGAATTAGAATAATGGCGGGTTTTTATTTATTTAGAAAATCATAAACTGCGTTCATAATATAAAACTAACAATTACAACGGACTCAACACGTCCGAATACAATAAGAAAAACAAGTTGGAACAAATCAAAATACAAGAAAAAAGAACAAAAACCTAAGAACAAAAAACAAATCGGAAAAAAAATAGCTTCGGGTTTGTAGCAGATCTTATGATCCATCGGTGGGAACAAGCTTACCGGATAATGGCGTTCTTGTGTTCAAATTTATATTGTACCTATAGTCCAATTCTTACTCTTAAAACAGGGGAGTAGTTGACTCCTCCCGTTATTTTAATGTTCATAAAGAGAATTGGTAAAATACATGAAACTCGATCCATGAAAGTGTTCATGAAAGGAAATGAATAATTCATATTCACCCGGTCTATGAAAGTGTATATGTGAATCTGGACTATTCATTATGGACCGGGTTTTATGTATCTTATCATTTTTTATCCATAATTCCTGTCGGGGTTACATGGTTAAGTTCAAACGTCGAGGAGGTAAAGCGCAACAGGTCCAAACTATAAGGCGGTAAGGCGAGCTTTTCCCTTTACAAAGATCCACAGGCCTCTCGAGGTGGGAGAGAGGTCGACTATTTGCAGTCCCGCATTTTTTCTCTTAGCCCACTACATTTCGGTAAATAGTCGTTGAAAATTATACGTAACATTTCGGTAAATAGCTGTTGAAAACAAGATTATATTTCGGTAATTACATGTCAAAAATATGTTCAACATTCGGTAAACAACTGTTGAACATATATTTTCGGTAAATAGCTGTTGAAAAAAATATTATATTTCGGTAATTGTATGCTGAAAATGTATCTCAATTTCGGTAACTAACTGTCGAGTATAATTGAAAATTTTCTAACGGATTAAGAGAGAAAATACGGGGCTGCGAATAGTCGCCCCGGGGAGAAATATGAAACAAATACAGAAAAACGGGGGTAACTTCCTCAAATATTACAAAACCCACTGGCCTTTAAAATATGCCCGTATGCATTTTAGGCCTTTTTTTCCCCCAAGAACCCCAAAATCCTAGTAGCTCGTCTCCTCTACGGACTAGGGTTCGTTAGCCTCTCGTCCATCGCAGTCGAAGGGCTTGTTCTTGCTTGCCGCCATGGGGTATGGACCTTCGATCTCATTCAAATCACTTTTCCATTTCGCACTTTTTTTTTTTTTAGTGATTTCCTGAGGCCAACGAACTAGTATATGTGCATGTTTGTATTGGTTTGTGCATAAATGTGAGCTTGAGGTGTGGTTTTATGTGATTTACTGAATATCTTTCGTAATATTAAACGAAACTTGTACAATGTAGGACTCCAGTTTGATGATATTCAAAGGAGATAATAAAACCAAGGATATTAATTGGATCGGAAACCACGGAAAATATTTCATCTTATATTCAGTCAAAATTTTGATCTAAAAATGGAAATTTTCGAAATGAAAAAGGAGATTGTAGTCACATGTATTCTTTTGGTACAACACGTTGTGGCAAGAAAGTATTAACTAGCCGACTAGTTGTGGCAAGAAAATATTAACTAGCCAACTAGTAGACAATTCAGAAAATATTACCATCGTAACATCCCATTTTGGCTTGTCCATGTTCTTTAGCCCTAAATATCTTTCTAAGCAAGCCTTGAAGGTTCCTTTTCTAGGACCTGCTTGGTTTTATGTGCATTTTGATGGCAGGCATTGGTTTTGCAATGTTCACAGTCTCTTTATTGCAATGCTTTTGACTCCACCGGAGTTGGTTGTGCTTGTGTTGTTATATGCCCTGATGATGACATGAGAATCAGAAGTCCTTAACGTTGTTAACCTTTTCTTCTGTGAAGTTTTCAATCTTAATTGTTCTCAATGCAGAACCTGTTGCTATTTTACTTTATCCCTTGAATTTGTGGAGTTTTTCCACTTTTTGTTATTTCATCAAAAAATTCCATAATGACTTGTCAAACTTTTGAATTCATGTTGGTTATTCAAGTTTTGATGCAGGACAGATTGAAATAGGGCTAAGTTTAATCAAACACAAAGACAAGGGGCTGTTTTGTTTGGGCTGTGAACAGTGGATGTGAATAGTAATTCGTAAGAAGAACGAGATGAAGGGTTAGAGAAGGATAGGTCTAGGCATCACACCTAGAAAACCCAAGGCATCACACCTAGGGGCTCTTTAGCATCACACCAAAGAAAAGCTTGCATCACGCAATCTAATAGCTTAAAGCTAATTTTTCATTCATTCAATCATAATTCAAGCTCTTGAGATTACAGGACTTGTATAGACTCCAAAATACTAGAATGCAAATAACTACTCCCATTCCCAATAGGTCTAGGCAGAATGAATGTGTGAATGCAAATAATGATTCATACCTAGATGGTTGGATAGGATGAATGTGTTACATAAAGGTTGAATGCATTAAATATGTGGTCAAACTTCCCTAAATGAAAAGACACAAGGCTCATGAAAAGTCATAGCCTTTAATGATCTAGTAAATATCCCAAGTAGGCTCTTTATCATCCCAAATCATTGAATCTTTTGAAACTACCAAACTACCCATTGCATTAATCATGGACCGCATCAAGTTTGTACTTTAGATGATTGATTTCCTTATTACTTTAGCTGGCTGAGGTTTTAGGTTTTTGCTTTCGAGGGCATGTGTGAGCTGTTGTTGCTCTGTGTGTGAAAAGTGAGAAGTGTAGAGTATCTGATCCCTAACACATGGGGTTTTTTTTATTACTTTTCTTAATGTTGTTAAACGTGTTTTGGGTTTTAAATAGGCTGTGGCAATTTTCAATGTTATAGTAGTTGACATTCCTTTTTTGGAAGAATCCTGCTTATTGTGGGAGGCGTTCTCATACCCAACTAACCTGGGGAGCAGAACTTCTGTTCTGCCATCACCTCATGAGATTGGCATGGGAAATACATATGTATTATACACATTCCCATGTACTAAATATGTATTTTTATTGCTATAATTCTACATTTTTACTTTCTATTTACACACGGCTATGACTACATCCCACTTGTTTTTCTAGTGATTTCCTGAGTCTCATGAACTTTCTACAAGCGCATAAATATATGTATTGGCGTATGCATAATTGTGAGCATGCACACCGTGCCCCTCCAGTTTAATGATCTTCAACGGAGACAATAATAAGATATAAATTGGATCTCTGAGGCGATGGAAGTTATCATTGTTAGTTCAGTCAAAAAGTTGGTCTAAGAACAGGAATTTCAAACTGAAAAAGGGAGAACATTCGTTGGGCATCAACCGAAAACAAGGTTTTTTATCCCATACCGGTATCGGCTGGTACCACCGGTACTTCCGATTTTGGAGAAAAACAGGTATGCATGACCACCGATTCCGTTCCGGTGAACTTCCGGCATATAGCAGCAGATTCCGCCTCCTCCGACACTTTTCAACGGTATGTACTCGTCGGTGAATCAAGAGGAGAAAAGCCATGGAAAACAGAGGGGAAAAAAAGTCAAAGGTGGATACTTTGGCAAGCAATTCACTTGAACGGGAAAAGGCTCCATATATTGGGTGATCACCCAATATAATTGGCTCCTGTGAAGTTCTCGACTGTTCCTTTAATCCGTACAGATACCCTTTCCAGTTCTTTCAAAGGACATAGATTCTTCGGCATTTGAGCCTTAATGTCACTGGGCTATGTTTAGAGAAGCATTAACATATTTCTTTCTTTATTGTTTTGTTGGGGGAACGTTACTTGTTTATAAATTGCATACCACACCTCAGTATACCCTACCTAGTAACAGGAAATCCCTAGTATTCAATCCTTGCGTGTCGTTTCGACGGTTTTTTATAAATTAAATCTGAACATATTCCTTGATAAAAAATTATTGTCCTCCTAAAATTTAACAATCATTACACTAATTTTTATTGTGTAACATAATGTCGGATAGTGTAGATGAAATTTGTGTTTATATATATAGTTCTTTGAAAAATGAAAATTTTGAAACTGTATCTAGTAGGACACTGATACCGGTACGTACCGTACAAGTGACAAAAATGGTACCATGTCCGGTACGATATTCATGACCTTGACCGAAAGAATTAGATGAATTCGATAGTTAGACTCATACTCTCGTTCCCAAGTCCCTATAACAGAGCATTAGATTGTGAGAAGCCTTTTGTGAGGTGATCACTCTTATGCTAATGAACGACTGTATAGAACCATTGGTACCATACTACCATGTGAATGTGAGAACCAATCATGTATTATGCATGATTTCTACCCCATGTTGATTAGCTTTTTCTGGTGGGAAATAGCTTATGGAGTCCCTACTATTGTCTTGTGCTCATGTGATTGGTTAATGCTGTGATTGAGTATTTCGGATCAATGAAAATATGGCAAATGGGTTTGTGTAATATGAACCGTTGTAGTTGTGATCTAATGTTTCGTTGAGCTTGAGCATGTTATCAGGCTGATATCATAGGAAATACTAGCTTGCAATCCATCTGAAGGTTCCTTTTGAAGGACTTGTTCAGTTTTGGGGCAATTTTATTCCAGCCGTTGGCTTTGCAAGGTTAATATGGTCTTGTATTGTGAATTTTGATGCTTCTGGCTCCACTGGAATCGATGGTGCTTAATCTGCTGTAGTTGAGATGACGAATTTTCAATATCATTACTCTAGCTGGCTGAGGTTTTAGGTCTGTGTGTGTGCGCGCACGTGCGCACCCGTGAGCGCGTGTGCATTGTGAGAGAGATAAGTAGAGGGTACCTAATCCCCGACATGTGGATTTTTTCCCTTCTGTTGTTAATGTGTTTTGGGTTTTAAATTTGCTGTGTCACGACAACTATGATGATTTGGGGCAAGCTTTCCCATGTTTGTAAACTCCAATGGTAAATTGTCACAAATTAACTGTCCTTCATTTTATTAGTAGAGACTCCTTTGCTGGAAGAATCCTGCTTATTGTGGGAGGTGTTCTCATATCCAACTATTCTGGGGAGCAGATCTTCTGCCTCTGCCTCATGAGATTGGCATGGGAAATACATACTAATTATGTGTTTTAATTGCTATAATTCTACATTTCTACCTTTGTGCGTTCATGGTCATTCTCAGCATTCAGTATACACTATTTGGTGCACTTGTTTCTTTAATGGGGTTATCTACATCCGATGATTATTAGCAGTTATTTTTTGGTATCTGCTTCTAATCTTCAGTTAACCTGTTACAGGAAGACACGTGGATCGGGAGCTGGTCGTAAGCTGAAGTCCCACCGTAGAAGGCAGAGGTGGACTGATAAGTCGTATAAAAAGTCTCATCTTGGCAACGAATGGAAGAAGCCGTTTGCTGGGTCCTCCCATGCAAAAGGCATTGTTCTCGAGAAAATGTAAGACAATGGTGTTTTCCTATTGGTTCTCAATTCCTGCTTTTAACTTCAACCTTATTTCTCTTCCACCCAATATGGACTGACTAACGTTTGTCTGGTTCGATGCTTTACAGTGGTATTGAGGCGAAGCAGCCGAACTCTGCTATTAGAAAATGTGCTCGAGTTCAGCTGATTAAGAACTGAAGAAGATTGCTGCCTTCGTGCCTAATGACGGATGCTTGAACTATATTGAGGAAAATGTGAGCCCTAAGATATCTTCATCCCTTGCTGCGTCATATATGTCAAAGCTGTTTATTTCCTCTTCCTCTGTTTTTTATGTGCATAAAGGTTTTTATTTTGTTACTGTCGTTGGCATGTAGGACGAGGTGCTGATAGCAGGATTTGGTCGGAAGGGGCATGCAGTGGGAGATATCCCTGCAGTTAGATTCAAGGTTGTGAAGGTGTCTGGCGTGTCTCTTCTGGCACTTTTCAAAGAGAAGAAGGAGAAGCCAAGGTCCTAAAACTCCGGTGAAGCTGGGATTCCGTGGGTATAATTTCCTTCTATTGCTCTTTGCATTTATCTATACATTTTCTTGTCTTTCCATTTGGTACTACTTTATGAATCTCTTAATTGAGCTAGGGTTCATCTCGGATCACTATTGTGACATGAAGTAGACTCGCAGAAGCTTCAGTTTTCTCTTGCAACTGATTTCGTATAATCTCTGCTTCGGCAAGTGGGTTGGAGTTTCTGTTTTTTTCTCCTGACGCGAACCAACTTTAGGTTGTGGCTTTGCACGAGGTCAAATCTTCTATACCTAATTTTACCTATAATGACGCTCTGTGTTTTTTCTGAGCTACTGGATCACGCAAGAATCTTCTCGTGATTCTCATGTGATTCAATGGTCGCAGATGGACCGGAATACTGGTATGGGCAAAATTGCTGTTCAAAGTTAGATTGGTTCTCATCTGCCGATTTGGTCAGTCTTGCTTCTGCAAGAGGTGCCTGTGTTGAAGTCTACGTAGTTTTGGTTCATTTTTGTATCTTTTTTGATGAAATTTGTATTACCTTCGGGCTTTGTTATGAAATGAAGAGTGTGTTTAAAAAAAAAGGTGAAATTTCAGCTGGGTCTTTTGGGGAAATTCGATCAGTCTTGACTGACAATGATCCTTGTCTACTTTCACGCTTGATGGCACAATAGCCACGTGGGATTTGTCCTAATATTATGCTCAAAGTATTTTTCAAAGAAAATATATCTTTTCTTTTTTTCTTTCTTTTTTTGGTAAAAAAAAATTGTATATCTAATCTTTACTTCTATAGCTTTGCGTCTTTTTGTTTAATTAATTGTTTTTGTCTCGACAGGAAAATCAAAAGAGAGAATATGACAAAATTTACCAAAGGCGTCTTGAAACTGATGGATGAGGATGACAAAAGATTCACAATGATTGGAGTCATTAATTTTTCAGCGAATTAACTTTACGAATAATAAACGAGGTTGTAATAGTATCGATTAATTATACGTTTCGATATTTTACTCCTACAAAGACAAGAGGTAAATGACAATGAAAGTATGAATAAGGAATTCGATTAATCCTATTGATCAATTGTGTTTCTAATAGTTCCGGAAGAATTGCATTTAACATATATTGTGTTTTTTATTGTCTCTATTTTATGTTAGGGAAAAAAAATCGAAATGGTCCTTGTAGTTTAGTGTTTATGTCAACTTGGTCCCTGCAGTTTGAATTGGCTCGATTTACACTTTGTAGTTCTCATTTTGTTCCAATTTGGTCCAATTACTAACTGCCGTTAGACTTCGTTAACCCCAAACACGAATGAGCCCTTTTTCTAGGGTTAAAATCGTAATTTGTCATTTTCCTCTTATCCTAATATACTTCTAAACCAAAACACAGAGTCTCATTGTTCCATTCTCCATTTTTTTCACGGCTTCTATTCTCTATTTGTCCCGCCCGAGATTTTATTTTTGACCGAAACGTGTCTCGTTCGCCTTCGGGGGGAAGGAGTGAGAGGGATTATGGCCAAAATAAGTTATCCGATTCTTATGGATTGCGACGTGGTTCTTGAAAAAAAAAAGAAAAAATGAGGAGTTTTATATTCTATAAAAGGGGTTCGGATATTTTGAAAAATGTTTGAATTTTAGAAAATGAAGTGAGTTTTATTTTAAAAAGAACCGAGCTTTCATCAAGCTGCCTACATATCTCCGGGTAAAGGAGAATCAAGTCAGGCCATAGTTTGGGCCATAAAAGGGGTTTAGAAAAAAACTTAGTGTCTCCACCGGGTACAGAGTTTAGGTGTGCCTTGTCACCTTTTGAATATCGGAAGAATAATTCAAGTATTTTAGAAAAAAGAACACGGGCCAGAGAACCCGATTTTAAGAAAAAATTGACTCAATTTTGCTTTTTAGGAAAAGGTTTTAGGTCTGCGAGGTTAGAGAAGAAAGCGTTTGGTAATTTTCACTAAAAAAAGGACCCATTTGTGTCGGGAGTTAACGGAGGCTAACGACAGTTAGTAATTGGACCAAGTTGAAACGAAATGGAAACTACAGAATGTAAATCGAGTCAATTCAAACTGTAGGGACCATATTGACACAAACAGTAAACTACAAGGATCATTTCGGTTTTTTTCCCTTTATGTTATGTTGTTTTGCTATTACCTTAATTTTGTAACAAAAGGCAAATAATTCATCATATTAATTTTTTAGATTATTTTTTTGTCTTAAGACTCGCCTGCTGTGAGTTAGATCACATTAGTTTGTTGTGCTCTTGATAAGATCCCGACTTGGGTCCAAATGAATTGATCCATCGTCATTTTTATTCAGCTCGTCGAGAATATAATGTTTGCAACAATTTAAGTTGATCAGACATCGATAGCTACACAAATGAAAAACATTTGTTTTTGTGAAAAACTAATGGCTAGTTTGATTGTGAAAAGGAATATTAAGGTAGTGTTTGGTTGGGAGTTTAGTTTAGTTTAGTTTTGGTAATGGGTAGAGAGAGAAATAGAGTAATGATTGAAAATAGAGGTAATGATTGGAGAGAGATAGAGAGAGATGAGAAAGTAATAATTGAAGAAATAGGGTAATGATTGGAGAAAGAAGTAGGGTAATGATTGGAAACAAAACTAAAACTAAAACTAAACTGATAACCGAACAAAGCCTGAAAAATAATTTTTGTTGATAATGATACCAATGTCCGATTAACTTAATTTTGATTGGGAATTGTGGAGCTTAGGGTTGCTAATTTTAGTTATGTGCTAAATGGATAACCAAAAGGTAAGTGAAATTACCCTCTTGATCTTCATAAAAAAAAATAACCATAAGGTGATGTGATAACTTCTGGTTATTCAATTTTTGCTAGTCCATTGTCGATTTGGATCATATTTTATCCAATAAAATAAAATAAAATAAACGATTTGGATCATATTTTTCGGCCCAAGAGGAGGGCCCTAGTGCTGTGACCCAACTCATGGCAGCTCCTCGCCGAAGAGGTAGTTGGGGAAGACGGAAGACCCCAAGGGAGGAGAAGTTTTTCAGTGCCAGGTGGGCAAGTGCCATACGGTGTCGAGCACCATTTTGGTTCTTTAAATTTGTTTTGGACGGCTCAGATCTGTTTGGATAATTTTTTTAGTGTAAAATTATCAAAATACTACCTTAAGCCAAAACAGATCTGAGCCGTCTAAAACACGTTTAGACGGCCGAGATGTATGCTCGGCACCACGTGACCCGTGCCCATCCGGCACTGAAATTTCTCGGGAGGGAGGGCCGGTAGCGGACAAAATAAAAGTACATGTTATGAATAATTATTTATGGCACTTTAAATTACTAAATGTATTCGTTATACAACTAATCCGATATTTAATAAGTTAGAGCCGTGTGAGTAATTCCCTCTGCAGAATTATATATATCCTCAAGTGGTGGTTTACTCAACAACAACAAAAAAAGGTGGTGATTTACTATTCAAACATGGCCCAATACTTTCATAATTATATAATTTGTTCAATAACTTAGTTGTCAGTATTAACTGACGTACACTTCGACTAGTCTTGAGGATTCAATTCCATTGTCCACTAACAAGAAGTCCAACTAAAATCGAAGCAAAACTCTTTAAGGATTGACAATTAATAGCACTTGAAATACTTCAAATTTGAGAATTCAAAAAGAGGCAAACCCTATGCCCCAGACATTAACCACCCGGCTAACCCCTGGGGTTTTTAAAAATCAAAATATGGCCCGAAGAGTAGTGTGAAATGGTACTTTCCAAATAATGGAGCCAAGTGTTGAACGAGGATCAAATTGTCATTTCGGCCCCCAACTACTCCAGCAATTTTGTCAAAAAGCAGCACTCTACATTGTTAAAATTTTCAAATTGTTATAGTAGTGTTTCTGAGATATTCTCTCAGTCACGCCCAAATCTTTGTGCTAGATTCTGTCTCTGTGTGAAGTGAGGAAAATCTAGTATTTCGAAATTGGTGCGGCTCATGCTTTCTTCCACTGACATTCTTTTTTTTTTTTTAATTCAGGAATGTCTCGGCTAGCTTACGCATACATCAGCTGATTCTTTCTCTGCTCCAGTCGAAGACAAGTCATTTATGTCAGGACTAGACAATTCACGAGAAATTACTTTCTTACGGTCTGATCTCGAAAATCAAACCGTAATCGATTATATGAGAAACAAACCTACCAACTCAGCGACATTCTAATGCTATTTCTTTGGGAAGAAAAGAACACCTCATCAAGCCCTTTATAATTCCAAAATCATTTGAAGATCCCCACAAATGTTCTCCTCGAGAACCAAATTGAACAAGTGGATTGAATTAAACAGCCACTATTTTTAACTACTACAAAACAATTGTATAATTCTCTCTAGACAGGAAACGACACCACATATTCCTTTTTTTATTTCTCTATTATAAAGTGAAGAACATCACATGTTCACATGTGGAGATTCGATATAACTAATTTGAACTCCTAACTAAGTTGAACTCCTAACGTAACCCAATATCCTTTTTCACCACTCTATTGGGACCTAGGTTCAAATGGATAAGATATTCAGATATTTGGATCATTTTATGCAGACATATACATATTAATTTCGGAGCTGTAAAGCAAACGATCGAGCAAATCCTTTAGTAACTCCAAACTTTTGTATGTTTGCCCTCCGTGAAATTTGAACATGTGACCTCATCACATAGAAGAACGTGGGGACCTTTGAATACAGACACTCTCATCTTGCAAACAATACATGATTATTGAGTCTATTTCTTACTTTCTCACCCCTAATCCACTTTGCAGTTAAATTCGCCCTATAATTATTGAGAGGCTGTTTGGGAGCTAAATTGCGGCTTCTCATTCTATATTTTGCGGGGGGTTTCGTTGGAGAGCCTAATTCTGATAATGCATTATGTCACAATACATTCTCAAAACTACACTTTAGAGGCATAATTTGAGAATCAGCCATAAAGGAGATTTTTCATTCTCATTTTAGATTATTTTCCCAAATTCATAATCTATTTTGAGCATTATCTTCAAAATACCCTTGAACATTATCCTCCAAGACATTACTCTGTTAATTTTGTACATATCTCCGAAACACTCTATCAGATTCATATCTATAATGGCCTCAATTCAAAATCAATAACTCACAATTCAAAAATACAAAAATAATGAGGCTCCCGAACGGGCCCCGAGTCTTCTATTTCTTACTCTCTCTCACACCCCTAATCCAATCTCTAATCAAACATGGCCTCAAAAGTAGTAGTAACCATGCATGTTAGTATGTTACCAGTTACCACAATGATGTGTTTCCTTGGGACCTTGTCATTAAATTATTTCCAAATCTCATCATCCTATGGCATTCTCATAATGTTCTCTGTCTTGTAATCTACCTCAAAATCAAGAACACCCGAGGAAGAATATCTTGTAAGCACATTTATAATTTGAAATCAAAAGTTCATGCAACCACCAAATACTTTATTCAGAGACAGAGAATGTTCCCTAGTTGGCCGTGAAAGAAATGTGAAGAAATTCCATTACTTGATAAACGAATTGATACAAACCAAGAATTCGGTAAAGTATCTGGCTGTGAACTGGACTGTACCGTAGGATCTATGAGCAAGGGCGAACGGAGGCAGGAAACAAACGGGGATGATCCACGAGCTAGGGTGAACGGAGGCAGGAAACGGGGAGACAATCTATGAGCGAGGAAACAGGGACGATCCATAAGCAAGGGCGAACGGAGGCAGGAAACAGGAACGGAGCCGCGGCCTCTCAAGTTTTATAAGGGAAAAGCTTATTCGCGCAACAACAATACGAACAAATAAAATGACGCATCGTTGTTTTATTGATTGTTGCGTTAGTAGCAGCTGTCGTTTCGAATCATTCTGTCTAGCTTTCGGCGTGGATTTCAAATAAATAACACTTTAGTCCAATAGACGGGGAGTGTACTCCTTCAAGAACAAGGAAAGATGGGATGGATGGAAAAAAAAATTGAGATGATTTAGGTGAATGAAGTCTAATATACAGTAACAAACACAAAAAAAGGACTAAAAAAGGAAAATTATACCATTTCATTCTCCCCTAAAACAAAACAAACAAGCACATTTCCAAACAGTCTTGTCTACATGAGAGGGCTATTGACAAGCCCATGCCAATTAAATGAACCAATTCCATTCCAGCTTTGCTTCCCTGAGCCGGAATCAAAATCCCCAATGCAATTCCCATCTCCACCAACACTCTGCCATGGAATTCCCCACAGCTGTGGTTTCATTTCCCCAACCCCATTATTCTCCACATTATTCCCCAAATTCCCATTCCCCATCCCATAACACAAGTTCTGGAAAAACCCACCAGGGGGATCAAGAAACATGGCGGCGGCGGCGGCAGCAGGGTTGTGGAAACTAGGGTTTCCGACACCTTCATAGTGGGTGGTCCCGGAAAATGCAAGGCTGAGGTCATTGGAGTAGAGTTGACCGGGATTGACGGTTGCAATCATCGGTTGGTCCTGGCCGATCTTCGACGATGGTGGCGATGATCTCTTGGTTTTCCTGCACCCTCCGCCCACCGGAACGTTTCTGAGGGTCCCGCCTTGGGTCCAGTACCTCTTGCATGATTTGCAGAAGTACCTTGGCTGGGTGAGGCTGTAGTTGTTGTAGTAGCAGAACTTGGTGTTGGTGGAGTCACATCTGGGGCATTTCAGAGCCTGCTCCTGTGGAGGCTTTGGTTTCTTCTCCAGTTGCTGTGTGGCTGGGCAGACCAACATGCTTTCTAGGGTTTGAGTTGCCATTTCCTGAAGTTATCAAGTACCAAATTACAACAAATTTATTTGGGTGATGATGCTAATGCTACCCGAAGGAAAGAAACACATGCTAAGATTTTTGTACCAAGGAAGAAAAACATGCCAGTATAGCTTCGAACATAGATGCGTTCGCAGTCGTTCGATGTGCATAGATTTTACAAGCATCGAACGACTCCGAACACCTTAATGTCCAAAATCTTTCCGCAAATAAAATTAATACAGAATATTGGGTGAGTTTCTGCTATATATTTGACTATAGGCTAATGCATGTCAATAGTCAAGCTGTTTCCGCTAAATAGTGTATTTTAGTACATGTATGTACAAAGAATGACATTCTTAAAAATTCGTAAAAATACAAGTTTTAGTCCATTTAGTTTAGCGAAACGCCACCTAATTAAGAAAAGGGAGAACAACAAATATCATTTTAACAAAACTTTCTACAACTTTTATATATACGGTATACCATCCAATGGGCAACCATTGACATTACTCAATATCATTTTTAGCAAAAATAAGAAAATCATTTTAAAGGCACAAACCCATTGAGAAAGTGAAATTAGAGTAAACACCCATCGCCTTAACTAAGGCTTAGATGTCATAATTAGTGAAATTAGAAGGAGTAATTAAGAAGGAAAAGTAGAGAGTCTAGAGAAGTAATGAATAGACTAGATGGGTTGAAAAACATGCTCATAGCCTCATATGAAGCAACCAAGAAACCATAAAGAACAAAGAGGGGAAAAAAAAAAATGAAAGAGGAAAGAGGAAAGTACTCGAAATTGTTTATCCTACCTGCTGTTGTTGTGCACTAGAGGGATCCATCCATGCACGACCGAGAGGATTGTTGAAGAGAGAGAGAGAGAGAGTCTTTGCAAGGGTGAAGTTCCAGGGAGCGCTCTGTATATAAATAGTGGAGAGAGAGAGAGAGAGAGAGAGAGAGAGAGAGAGATGCAGTGGGGAGTCATGTGCCGGTTTTGAGTGGGGCCAACGGCGTGGGAAGGTAAAGTGAGCGGGGACCCCACCTGTCTGTCCCCCACTACTCCTTCTTCATGACTTCATCGCCAAGAACTCGGCCATTGAGAGTTTGTTTAGTTTGGATTTTGAGTCAGAATTTTGGGATAATTGGCAACAAGCGAAGAGAAATAAAAAAGTAGAGGAGCGAGAGCAAAAAATTAGAGAGAAAATTCATCAAGAACCGTGTTGAGAGAGAAGAGTTAGATTTTGAAATCCAAAGCCAATACTAGTGGGGGTGGCAAATAGACGGGTTTGAGTGGGTTTGAACGGGTTGAAATGAGTTATGGGTTGAATATCAGCGGATTAAATACAGATCAATAGTTGACGGATTGAACACGGGTCGAGTTAAATATGAGTCAGTTCATACCCAACTCGTTTCCTTACTTCTCTATCCTTTTTCAAATACTCCCTCCGTCCCAAATTCTTTATCCGGTCTGCAAAACGTAGTGTTAAAAATAATGCAAAAATTTTAATTTTTTAAAAAATATTAAAAATACTCATTGATATTTAATAAGTTGTTGAAAAACTTTTGATTTTTTCTTGCAAGAATTGTATTATTTTTAACACTCCGTTTTACAGATCGGATAACGAATTTGGGACGGAGGGAATATAAACAAGACCTCGATTTTTTTATATTTTTTATAAATCCTGTCAAATGAACTCGTTAGTCAGGTATTGCTTCGGTTGAAATTCATTATTTTGATCGAAACATAATGAATTTGTTCTTTTTGCGTTAATTTTTTTTATATTTATTTGTTTTGCATCAAACTTTTATGATTTCTTGATTCGTCTCGTCGAGAGGAATTGAAAAAATAAATAAAAATTATTTGAAATTCATTATTTTTTAAAAAGACAAAAATAAATCAAAATAATTGTCTTTTTTATTTTTTAATCCAAATCCACTATAGGTCTTCAAAAGAAGTATTCTAAAAAAACTTGAAGAATTAGTCTTTTTCCATTTCCAAACAATAACATAATTTCGACAAGGAGTCTGAGGCCATGTGGGAGACTTGTCTTGAAGGCGATGACTTCGCTGATTGTACGGTTTCAGTCTTCGTTGCATCAGCTGAAGCAACCACCATTCTAGAGAGAGAGACATCTAAGCCGACGGAGAGAGAGAACAGTGGATGTATACAATCTCGTTTTTTATATCCAAGTCTAGGAGAGTTAGGCTCCGTTCTCGAACTCTATTATTTTAAACACTCCGTTTTAAAATAAGATCTCGATTTTTTAATATTTTTTATAAATCCTGTCAAATGAACTCGTTGGTCAGGTATTGCTCCGATTGAAATTCATTATTTTGATCGAAACATAATGAATTTGTTCTTTTCGCATCAATTTTTTTTTATATTTATTTATTTTGCGTCAAACTTTTGTGATTTCTTGATTCGTCTCGTCGAGAGGAATTGAAAAAATAAATAAAAATTATTTGAAATTCATTATTTTTTAAAAAGACAAAAATAAATCAAAATAATTGTCTTTTTTACCTTTTAATCCAAATCCATTGTAGGTCTTCAAAAGAAGTATTCTAAAAAAACTTGAAGAATTAGTCTTTTTCCATTTCCAAACAATAACATAATTTCGACAAGGAGTCAGAGGCCATGTCGGAGACTTGTCTTGAAGGCGATGACTTCGCTGATTGTACGGTTTTCAGTCTTCGTTGCATCAGCTGAAGCCACCACCATTCTAGAGAGAGAGACATCTAAGCCGACGGAGAGAGAGAACAGTGGATGTATACAATCTCGTTTTTTATATCCAAGTCTAGGAGAGTTAGGCTCCATTCTCGAACTCTATTATTTTTAACACTCTGTTTTACAGATCGGACAAAGAATTTGAGACGGAGAGAGTATAACCAAGACCTCGATTTTTTTATATTTTTTATAAATCCTGTCAAATGAACTCGTTGGTCAGGTATTGCTCCGGTTGAAATTCATTATTTTGATCGAAAAATAATGAATTTGTTCTTTTTGCGTCAATTTTTTTTTGCATCTATTCGTTTTGCGTCAAACTTTTATGACTTCTTGATTCGTCTCGTCGAGAGGAATTGAAAAAATAAATAAAAATTGTTTGAAATTCATTATTTTTTAAAAAGACAAAAATAAGTCAAAATAATTGTCTTTTTTACTTTTTAATCCGAATCCACTGTAGGTCTACAAAAGAAGTATTCTAAAAAAACTTAAAGAATTAGTCTTTTTCCATTTCCAAACAATAACATAATTTCGACAATGAGTCAGAGGCCATGTCGGAGACTTGTCTTGAAGGCGATGACTTCACTGATTGTACGGTTTCAGTCTTCGTTGCATCAGCTGAAGCCACCACCGTTCTAGAGAGAGAGACATCTAAGCCGACGGAGAGAGAGAACAGTGGATGTATACAATCTCGTTTTTTATATCCAAGTCTAGGAGAGTTAGGCTCCGTTCTCGAACGCTATTATTTTTAACACTCCGTTTTACAGATCGGACAAAGAATTTGAGACGGAGGGAGTATAACCAAGACCTCGATTTTTTTTATATTTTTTATAAATCCTGTCAAATGAACTCGTTGGTCAGGTATTGCTCCGGTTGAAATTCATTATTTTGATCGAAAAATAATGAATTTGTTCTTTTTGCGTCAATTTTTTTTTGCATCTATTCATTTTGCGTCAAACTTTTATGACTTCTTGATTCGTTTCGTCGAGAGGAATTGAAAAAATAAATAAAAATTGTTTGAAATTCATTATTTTTTAAAAAGACAAAAATAAGTCAAAATAATTGTCTTTTTTACTTTTTAATCCAAATCCACTGTAGGTCTTCAAAAAAAGTATTCTAAAAAAAACTTGAAGAATTAGTCTTTTTCTATTTCCAAACAATAACATAATTTCGACAAGGAGTCAGACGCCATGTCGGAGACTTGTCTTGAAGGAGATGACTTCACTGATTGTACGGTTTTCAGTCTTCGTTGCATCAGCTGAAGCCACCATCATTCTAGAGAGAGAGACATCTAAGCCGACGGAGAGAGAGAACAGTGGATGTATACAATCTCGTTTTTTATATCCAAGTCTAGGAGAGTTAGGCTCCGTTCTCGAACGCTATTATTTTTAACACTCCGTTTTACAGATCGGACAAAGAATTTGGGACGGAGGAAGTATAACCAAGACCTCGATTTTTTTATATTTTTTATAAATCCTGTCAAATGAACTCGTTGGTCAGGTATTGCTCCGGTTGAAATTCATTATTTTGATCGAAAAATAATGAATTTGTTCTTTTTGCGTCAATTTTTTTTTGCATCTATTCGTTTTGCGTCAAACTTTTATGACCTCTTGATTCGTCTCGTCGAGAGAAATTGAAAAAATAAATAAAAATTGTTTGAAATTCATTATTTTTTAAAAAGACAAAAATAAGCTAAAATAATTGTCTTTTTTACTTTTTAATCCAAATCTACTATAGGTCTTCAAAAGAAGTATTCTAAAAAAACTTGAAGAATTAGTCTTTTTCCAATTCCAAACAATAACATAATTTCGACAATGAGTCAAAGGCCATGTCGGAGACTTGTCTTGAAGGCGATGACTTCACTGATTGTACGGTTTCAGTCTTCGTTGCATCAGCTGAAGCCACCACCGTTCTAGAGAGAAAGACATCTAAGCCAACGGAGAGAGAGAACAGTGGATGTATACAATCTCATTTTTTATATCCAAGTCTAGGAGAGTTAGGCTCCGTTCTCGAACGCTAAATAAGTACTTATTTTTTAAGAAGGCAATTTCAATCTAAAAAATGATGGACTTATTGAAATCTAAAAATTGCAATATGGATTTTGTTTGAAAGATTTCGTTGAGATCACAATGCAAAAAAAAAATCAAAAATTATTTCTATTTATATTATTTTTTAGTTTAAAAATATAAAATAAATACTTATTTTTTAAAAAATTGTTCCGTAACGGACTCTTGTGGAGAGAAAGAACAGTGGACTGATAGTTTTGGAGACTGGAGAGAGAGAGAGAGAGAGAGAGAGAGAAGAGAGAGAGATGGTGGGGAATGAATGTGGTCGAAAAATGGTTTTGTCTGCTACAGGAGGAGGAGGCGAGAAGCTTGATTTTCAGCTACGTATACAGTAATTCACTCTTGTGAAGGGAATGTGTCTTTTAATTCCAATTCATATTGAACCCATTTTCAACACATCTAAACCCATGTAAAATATGAGTTGGTATGGGTTCAATCTATAATACAATATGGACAGATTGAGTTGGGTTATAAATGGACATATTGAGTTGGATTATAAATGGGCCGATTAAAAAATATAGATTAAAATTGCCACCGCTAATGAGCACAAGTGAACACAACAGTGTCTAAAAATTACCCATATTTGCAGCCAACACAGTTATATTTCTCCAAGGCCTCGTTTGATAAATAAATGAGTTAGATGTGGTGGGATTGGTAATGAGATTATGATTGAAATTGTTAATGAGATGAGATTGTTAATGAGAAGATCAATCCTATGGACATGTTTGTTTTGCACGGAATTAGGAGGGATGATTGTTATTGTTTTACATTGGATAAGATAGGATTAAAAGTATCTATTTCCATTTTAACTCTTATACAAGCAAGGGTTATAAAAAATGCTCCATCTTTAAATAAAATATGGACAAACAAACGAAGAATAAAATATGATTATAATAATGCCCAATGATTATGAAAATACTCTATGAAAATTGTATTACACTCCATCCCCGAATTGAACCAGACCAACAACCAAATCATTTTTTGAATAAGGAATGCGCCTAGTTAGCCTACTAATTCATTTTGATTATTTTTATATTTATTCAAAAAATATCACATCTGTTTGTTTTGTGTCACTTTTGTGGACTATACATTTGTCTCGACAAGATAAATAAAAAAGGTAAAAAAATTATGTTAAAAAACTCTGTTTTTTTATTTTAATAAAGACGTAGATATTTAGATTATTTTTGTCTTTATGGGATTGTCTTTTGTTTTAAACGTAATTTTTAACTTTTTAGATTTATCTCTTCGAGACTTCATAAAAAAAAAATTGACGCCAAAAAAATAAATAAGATTTTTTTTGAAACGAGACAAAAAAAAATATCCACAAAGATTATTTAAGCCAAACTAGGGAACAACCAAACCATTTTTGAACTCCCTAAAAACTTAAGCACACGGTTTTGTAACTCTTGTAGAGAAGCTTCAAAAAAAAAAAAACTGAGCAACAAAACTAAGAGACAAAATATGATCAACAAAGTTGCATAATACTAACAAAAAATAGGAGAAGTCCAAGTTATAGGGCAACTTCAAAACAAAAGGGTATTATCATCATTTACTAAACATAACATGGGCATTGAAGTAATTTTGTGTGAGACACCTTTGGATACGATTAGTAATACCTAGTCCAAGGTGATATTACCAATCCCATGACGTGGGAGGATTGCTAATCCCTTGTTTTGAAGGAGGGTAAGAGGGTAATTTCACATATCAACTCACCTAGGCAATTGCTGACTAGGGAGAGGCATAATGGATACTGCTAATCCTAATCTCTTTTGTGCAGTCAAACGAAGAATTAATGGGTCCATTGCATTGGTAATCCCATCATAAGGTCCTAACACACTTATCAAACAGGCCCGAAGTTATGAGCTTGTTCAATTGGGGATTTTGGTTTTAGATTTTTCTCTTTATGCACAGTCTTTAATAAAAAAAAATTAATTATTACTTTCGTTTCTCTCTTTATCTCTCCACTCATTATCCAAAATTCAACACCAAAATCCTAAGACAAATATGGTCAATTATGTTTGGTTTTGAATACTAGTATCATTGTGTACTCAGTGATATGATTACACTCCTCTCCTTATGGTCATAAGACTCATAACTAATTAATGTGCCATTTTAGTTGGTTAATACCCCAATTTTAATGTCGACGGCTTTAATATGTCACATAATATTTTTATTTTTTGATAAAAACACAAGCATTTATTTATTTATTTTTTTGCAGAGTCAAATATTGTACACAATAATGAAATTCAGAGAATACGTGGAAGTGATGTTTTCTTCAATAAAAACAAGGGCATAAATAGCCACTGTACATAATACAGATCCTAAAGTTTAGGACTAATAAAGGAAAGGAAATATCTACAGAATAAATACAAGAATCCTAGTCTATCTTGTACAGCTAATAATGGAGAGAAATCAGGATGGATTATCCTTGTGTTTGATTTTGTAACACTCCCCCTCAAGTTGGTGCATAGATGTTGCTCATGCCCAACTTGTCGAGACAACTATGAAATGCTTGACTTGAAACTGCCTTGGTGAGCACATCAGCAAGTTGATCTTGAGATCGAACATATGGGACTTCAATGAGCTTTGCTTCAAGTTTTTCCTTGATAAAGTGCCTATCGACCTCAACATGTTTAGTTCGATCATGTTGCACTGGATTGTGGGCAATGTCACATGCCGCCTTATTATCACAATATAATCTCATAGGACTGGTTGGTTCAATGCGCAAGTCTTGCATTAGATTTCTGATCCACAGTAATTCGCATACTCCTTTAGCCATTCCCCTGTATTCGGCCTCAGCACTAGATCGAGCTACTACCTCTTGTTTCTTACTTCGCCAAGTAACTAAATTCCCACCTACGAATGTGAAGTACCCAGACGTAGAACGTCTATCATCAATTGACCCAGCCCAATCAGCGTCAGTATAACCTTCAATATCCAAGTTGCCTCCTTTTGTAAATATAATTCCCTTTCCAGGAGACGACTTTAAGTAGCGCAGGATACGAGTGATGGCATTCATATGTTCTTCGCTTGGAGAATGCATAAATTGACTAACGACACTTAGAGCATAAGCCAAATCAGGCCGAGTATGAGCAAGATACATTAACCTCCCCACTAGTCTCTGATAGCGCTCCTTGTTAGCAGGAACTTGATTTGGATACATTCCTAGTTTCAGATTTTCTTCCATAGGAGTGCTAACGGGACAACAGGCTGACATACCAGTTTCATTTAACAAATCCAATGCATATTTCCGTTGAGACAAGAAAATACCTTTCTGTGATCTTAACACTTCAATTCCTAGGAAGTACTTCAACGGACCAAGATCCTTCATTTCAAACTCACGGGAAAGATGATCCTGCAATGCCTTCCTTTCCTTCAAATCATTTCCGGTCACTATCATGTCGTCAACGTACACAATAAGAGCAGTAATCTTCTCTTTATTATGCTTCAAGAAGAGAGTATGGTCTGAGTTACTTTGCTTGTATCCAAATGCTTTCATAGAACTCGTAAACCTTCCAAACCATGCTCTAGGGGATTGCTTCAAACCATAAAGAGACTTCCTCAATTTGCAAACCTGTCTGCTTCTGTCAATCTGCATATTACATCCAGGAGGCAATTCCATATATACTTCTTCTTGGAGGTCTCCATGCAGAAACGCATTCTTCACATCAAACTGGTGCAATGACCAATCAAGATTCACAGCCAGAGATAGCAAAATACGAACAGTGTTAATTTTGGCCACTGGTGCAAATGTCTCCATATAATCAATTCCGTACGTTTGAGTATACCCTTTGGCGACAAGTTTGGCTTTGTATCGTTCAATTGTTCCATCAGCTTTGTATTTAATAGTGAAGACCCACCTGCATCCGACGGGTTTCTTTCCTTCAGGTAAATCACAAACTTCCCATGTCGAGTTCTTTTGGAGGGACTTCATTTCTTCGTTCATTGCTTCTTTCCACCTGGAGTCTCTCAAAGCCTCCTGCACACTATTAGGAATAGATACAGCAGATAATTGATTCACAAATGATTCACATTCCTTTGAGAGCTGATGGTAGGACACAAAATTACTCATGGGATACCTAGGTTTGGAATCAAGAACAGGTTCATAATTTTTTCTAGGTATTCCTCTGGTGACTCGATTAGGTAGCACTTTTAAATGGGGTTCAAAATTTATCTGAGACTCGGGAACGGGTTCAGAATTTACCTGAGACTCGGGAATGGAATCGGCTTGAGAGAACAATTGGTCAAATGGTACAGACTGACAGGAGGAAGCCGGCAAGTTCACTTGTGGCGATAGTACTAACTGTTCCGCTTCCATCTGATCCAATCTATTCCCATCTTCCAAGATATGCCCATTTGCCTCAACTAGGCCTTCTCCACTGTCATCATCACCAGTTCTATCCTCTAAAGTATCCAAAAAATGCTCCAGAGTCTGCAATTCATTTCTCCTCTCCCCCTGAAGTGGAGACTCAGGGGCAGGGTAATACATTTCATCCTCGTGAAAAACAACGTCAAGAGTGACATATTCCTTTCGAGAGGGGGGGTGGTAACACCTATAACCTTTCTGATGTAAGGCATAGCCAATAAATACACATCGGAGTGCCCGGGGTTCCAACTTATGTCTCAAGGGTTTGTGTAGATGCACAAAGGCGACACGCCCAAACACTTTTGGTTGCAGATTTGGCACGGTAGGAGCACTTATAGCCTGATGAAGAGCATTAAAAGGAGTATCGAATTGTAATGAACTGGAAGGGACACGATTGATGAGATAGGCTGCAGCAGTGATGGCATCACCCCAATAACTGATGGGCATGTAAGCCCCAAATAAGGATGCACGCACCACTTCAAGAAGATGACGGTTCTTACGCTCAGCAACCCCATTTTGCTGAGGGGAATCGGGGCAAGTCGTCTGATGAGTAAGGCCATGTAAATTTAGATAATTTCCCAAGATCTTATTAACAAATTCTCCTCCGTTATCAGTACGTAGAACCTGTATTTGAGATCGATACTGAGTGGCTATCATCTTGTGAAATTTTTGAAACAAAGAACTAACCTCATTTTTTGATTTCATCAAACAAACCCAAGTCATACGAGTATGATCATCAATAAATGAAACAAACCAACATGCACCATTTCTAGAAGAAATCTTTGCTGGACCCCATACATCCGAGTGAATAACCATAAACGGAACTGGACTCTTATTCATTCTTATTGGAAATGAAACACGATGGCTTTTAGCCAGTTCACAAATGTCACACTTAAATTCTGACACAGCTGACTGTGAAAACAACTTGGGAAATAATTTCTTTAAATATCCAAAAGAAGCATGTCCTAAGCGCCTATGCCATAACCAAATTTTTGAATGCTGAGATTTCTTAGACCCTTCAACAGAGAAGACTTGAGCCAGCTGATTTGAACTTGTCGAGGTCAAATCAAGATAATAGAGCTTCCCCCTTCTAGTACCATAACCAATTGTCCTCCGAGTCCGGATGTCCTTAAAAACACAAAGGTTAGGCCAGAAAATCACAATACATTGCAAAGCGCAAGTTATTTGAGCAACAGACAACAAGTTATAGTTGAGGGAAGGTACGACCAAAACAGAATTCAAATTCAAATCTTTTGTGAGAGAAATTGAACCTTCTCCAATCACAGAAGAAGGGGTACCATTGGCTGTGGAAACTATAGGTTGTTCAGATGGTTTCATAGAACGGATATTGTTAACATCAAAGGTCATGTGATCAGTAGCACCAGAATCAATTATCCATGTACTATTACTATTAGGTGCAGAGGTATGTAGAGCCTTACCAAGATTACCTGATGTAGCAATCAAAGATGAGACCTCATTAGGAGTGGTGTTGGAAGGCTCGGCTATAGCTACAGTGGCATGACGATTTGACTTTGAATTCCGTTTGCTTCGTGCCTTGGCAGGATCCCACCATTCTGGATACCCAATCAGCTCATAGCATCGTGACTTAGTATGTCCAGTTTCACCACAATGAGTACACAAGCGCTCTGGTCGTGCAACCCCTATTTCATAGCTGCGGTTCTGTGATCCAGATGACCGAGTTTGGTCAGTAGTATGATTGTGGAGTCCAGATGCTCGTTCTTGTTTCGAATTGGTTTGCCATTGTTGAGGCTTAGACCGGCGAGTCAACATGGCAGATGACTCCGGTTGATCAAATTCTCCATTCAACATCGTTCTGCGATTAGCATCACGACGCACATATGCATAGGTTTCTTCAAAATCCAGAGCCGGATCCTTCCTGAGAACCTCACCTCGGAGTTGTTCAAATTCTGCATCAAGTCCATTTAGGAAAATATGCACTCGCAATCGCTCAACCGATTTGCGATATGCAATAACATCATCGGGATCTTTCATTACGATCTTATCACGATGGTCCAGCTCTTGGAAGATTTCTATGAGATCACCATAATAGATTGAGAGAGAGCGACCATCCTGTTTGGTGGAAAAAGCGCGCTGATTGAGTGCAAATATTTGTGATTCATCCGATCCATCATAGAAAGCTTTGGCAAGAGCATTCCAGATTTCACGTGCGGTGCGCAAACGAAGATAGCGCTTCATAATCTCTGGCGACATAGATGTCAGTAACCATCTCTTCACCTTTTGATTTTCTGCATACCACTTTGCATAAGAAGCATCAGTTTCCTCCGGCTGGGGTGTTTTACCAATAATATACTCAAGCTTCTCATTTTCAGCAATCTGCATCTCCAAGATCTGGGACCATACATCATAGTTGGATTCGGTAAGGGTGATGCCAGCTTTGAAACCAAAGTTTCCTGGCTGAATATGTATAACTGGAGTAGATGATTCAGGTTTAGATGATTCGGTTTTTTCAGTGGTCATGGTTGTGATAAATAGATAAGGATTCAAACGATGGTAATACAGAAGGCACTGGACGGGTGATATGAACTTGGCTCTGATACCATGTACACAATAATGAAATTCAGAGAATACGTGGAAGTGATGTTTTCTTCAATAAAAACAAGGGCATAAATAGCCACTGTACATAATACAGATCCTAAAGTTTAGGACTAATAAAGGAAAGGAAATATCTACAGAATAAATACAAGAATCCTAGTCTATCTTGTACAGCTAATAATGGAGAGAAATCAGGATGGATTATCCTTGTGTTTGATTTTGTAACAAATATAAGCTCTAAATTTTACTTAACTACTTTCTCTGTCCCGATTTGTTTGTCCCTTTTCACTATTTGGGACCTCTTACAAAATTGTTTATATGTTTCAATTTATAATGTTTTCTATATGTAATATGGATCTTATTTGATAGATCTCAATTAGATTTAAAATATGATATTTTTGAAATTATGTAAAACATTATAAAATACGAGATATAAATAATTTTTTAAAAGACATGTATATCGAAATTGGACAAACAAACTAGAACGGAGGGAGTAACTCACAACCAATGATCTACTCTCAATTGTTGATTAACCACTTAACTCTGATTTGTGTATTCGTTATTGATTTGTGATTAGACGGTTACATCTCTCATGATGATTTTTAAAGGTCATGCAATTAATCATCAATAACACAATCATAATGCAAGGTTTCCTAATGAGAAATTGTATCAGGAAAGTGGGCATAGCTCAGCTCGTTGGATTGTGTGATTTTTTTAGTATTTTTAATTTGACGGCTGAAAAATTCATCAGCACAGAAGCACAATGATTTTTTGAACGATTGGATTGTTGCCTCATTCTATAGCCTCACTTTGATATTGGTAAGATTTTGAACTCAACTTATACATCCCATATGCATGTGATTTTTACTTTAACTATTACTCTAACAACTATTGAAATATCAATAAGTGGAGTGGTAATACTATTTCATGTTCTTTCACCCACAAAATATATGCTATTGACAATATACGATGGAGTACCAATGTGTTGTGTTTATTTGATATTTTAGTTTTATTTTTTAATTATTATTTTATTTTTTTCTTCAATCATTATCATATTTTTCTAATTATTACTTTGTCATCTCTCTCTACTCATTATCCCTCTCTCTAATTATTATTTTATTTCTTTTTTCACCTACTGCCAAAACAAAACAAAACAAAATAAAACTAAAATACCAAACAAAGGCAACCGTTCGTTATCTTTAACAATAAATTAATGGAAAGCGAACGGATTAATCTATTTCTATTTGTGGGGAGACGAAAACTGCGAAAATGTGGAATAAAGTGGATTGTTGGACAATGAGCAGAGGCCAGCACTGACAGATATCAAGGGGAAGAGACAATGATTGATCCCACCCCCTTTGATTATGTTCGGATCCTATGAGAAAATGGCTTTCACCAGTTCCACATTTCAAAAAATTCCAAAAAATAAGAAACTAAAAATTTCACTCACACCCCCCTGAGGTTTTCTTAATATAAAAAAGATAGCCTCTCCGCGTTTGATAAATGACTATAAATTTCCATGGCTTCAATGTTCATTTCACCAACAAATAATTGCTCGAACAAACACATTATGAAATCAGCTACAAAGTGGCCTATATTGACATATTCACAAAATTTATACAAAGATATTTAATAAAAAAGCTCCCAATTCTCCATCTTTTGAAAAAATAACAAATTTGTCATTTCTAACCAAAACAGTTATTTTAACAAGTAAAAACTGTAGGGCTATTAATCTTATCTTATTTGACTAAAACAGATCTTTCAATGGGTATAAAATAAAGTCAATTTGATTCATAATATGTGAGAGTTGATAGTTTTTATTTTTTTTTTCCTTATGAGAAATGATAAATTTTTAGATATAAGACATTTTGGCTCATTCCATTACGTGTTTGGAGAGACAATTGTTGATTTGGGCTATTAGTGAAACAAATATACAAACTACAAATGTACTGACGAACGAAGGATTTGTACATAGTAGTAGCCCGAACCATTTGTATTACTACAGTCATGATAGCAAGAATTATGTTTCATCTCTACATGTTGCTACTTGGCAGGCCTAATTTTTATGAGAAAATTTACAATTAGGTTGAGTTTCCCTAAAAAAAATCAACTTGGCTATTTATTTTGTCTTTATTTAATTTTTTTTCATGTTTTTTAGTTTTGCGACCTCTTGGAATTTAGTTTTTTTTTTCCTCATTTGTTAGTTTTGATATATTTTTAAATTATTCTTGGATTTTTCCAAAAAAAATTGGGGTTTGGTCTTAAATTTTTACTTTTCCGTTGTCTCTTTTCGAGACGAACTAATAGTTCACAAAAACTTGTCGCAAAACTAATAAACACAAAAATTTAATGAAAGACAAAATTTTTTTGGGAAACTTGCCCTTTAAAGAGAGTATTTGGAGTTGTGCAGAGCTCTCACACACACACTCACAAATCCCCCACACCCCCCCCCCCCCCCACACACACACACGCGCGCGAGCGCGCACTTACTTTCCTTTTCGTCTACATAGGGTGGTTTATTGTTATTTTACAAACGTGAATGGGTATTCGTGATTAGGGAAAGCTTCAAGGGTGTCCATGGAATTTGCCCAAATAAAACGTGGGAAGAAAGGAAAGACATCACTTTGGGAGAAGACAAAGTAGTGTGGGCCCAGTTATGGGGCAGATAGAACAGTGGGACCAGGGTGCACCATAGGGATCCGTCAACTTATTTGACTGGTCAAAAATTTTACTCTCATCAGTCAAAAGAAAATTAGAGAAGGAACAGTATCTGAATCATCAAACACTGTGCCAGCTTCTGCAAAGACAAGATTTCATGCATGCAAAATGATTTTGCTTTCTTTGGATTGGAGTTTGAAATTTTTTTTGAATAATAGTAGGGGTAATAAATAGAGAGAGAAATATTAGAAGTAGGGAGAATTTAAAAAAAATCTAGAGAGAATTTTTGAAAAATTCTTTTTGAATTGTAAAGAGAACAATGCGTTTTCTTCTCTTTGCTTTTTGAATTTTTTTTTGAAAAATAGTAAGGGTAATAAGTGAAGGGAGATAGAGAGAGAAATATTAAAAGTAGAAAGAATCTAAGGGAAATTTTTTTGAAAAAAGAAGTAAAAAGAACACAACATTAGTCTGTAGCGGGATGAGTTTAAGTTGGTGCGGCGGGTCATCCAGGAGGATCTACTCTATGTTCATACCTGGTCTCTCAACTTCGGCCTCTCCAACCCCTCTGCACGACCGTGTTCGACAGGTCCAACTCTGGTGTCGTGGCTCCAGACGGCTTTTCTTATCTTTGGTTATGTTGTATTTTATTTTGTTAGTTTTTGTATTTTGGGCCCGGCAATATCCCCTCTTATTGTACTGTGTTTACTTTGGTTAGGTTTGTTAATAATATTGAATTGATCGGGTTCGGTCGAAAAAAAAATGGTTCAACAAAATTAAAAATTACGTACCAGTTATGTGTCAAATGTGCTTAATCCAAAGTAATGTAGTAGTAGTTTAATTTAAGCCAAATTATTAATAGGAAAATGCTAACTTATTATCTCCAAGCAGAGGATAATTGTAGAAAATATATCGATTTCCGAAAAAAAAAGTAGTATTGATATTCGTAAAATGTGTATTGATATATATCCAAAACTTGTTTGTCCACTCCTCTGCCCCATGAGCGAAGATGAGCAAGACCATTATTAATAACGAATCCTATAAAGGAAACTCAAGCACCGCTTTAATTTAGTAGTAAATTCGAGTTCTTGGCATAAGGAGATTAATTCGTAGGCTATTGAATGCACACCCATTGTTCTAATAGAGGCCTTAATTCACAAAATTTGCCCGAGCGTGAAAATCATTGTCTTGGAAATACATTCTAAATTATTAAAATCTGCGTGAGCGAAGATTGAAATCAAAAGCATAGGGTATTTTGGTCTGGTCATTTATTATGAAAGTGCAGGACTCACGGAAATGCATGCAATAAAACTGCTTTGTTTGTTAGGCCTAGGGGTTCTCTTAGAATAAAGGCAAGTTTTCTTTTGCAGTAGTTCAAATGATTAATGCTGTCTTTAGATCAGTTTTTTAGAATTTTTTGAAAAATTCTTGGGGGTATGAGTGGATAGAGAAATGAGAGTAATTATTGAAATTAGGAATAATAAATAGAAAGAGATAGAAAGAGAAGTAAGAATAATGATTAAAGATATGGATAATGAGTGAAGATAATGATTGAAAGTAGGGATAATGAATATTTTTTGAATTGAAAATTTTATTTCAAAAAGGGAACTGAGCAAGGCTTTAATACGATAGAATCCGAGCAATAAATTGTAAGAGTAGCGTGGAACACTCACTTTGAATTCAACAATGCTACAACCTCTTCAGTGTATGTAGAGCTCACTCCTATTATGAGTGTGTGTATAAGTGTTTGTGTCTTTCTTTGTGATTGTAAACTAATTGCTGAAACACAGAGTTCCAAAACTTATTTTTTCTGACACAAAAGGAGAAAAAAGAACCAAAAAACATAATTTACATTCACCTGTTTCCGGTAATGAAAAGTTGTAGATGGATATGCGATCGAGTAAAAAAGTTGTTGAGAAAGAAGTTGTTGTTGATAAATTGTTAGTTAGTATGAATGTACAACAAACTAGAATGTCAAAACTTATTGATTAGTGTGAACAAGATTGTAAAATGGCTTACATTTTTCACTAAAAACTTAGTGGAAATTAACACCCCTAATTTTACATATTTCTAACTCCTCATTTCTTTTATTTCTTTTACTTTATTTTTCCTTCGTTTTGTCGCTTAGGGTGTGTCCGTGCTCAACTAATTTCCTCATCAATCTGGTCAAAGAGAGATTATCTACGCCAAGATTATAGAATTCATAAGAAAATATTTTATTGTACATGAACTCAAAATAACCAAACCCCACAGTTTGTGTGGGGAATAAACCAACCCTTGAACTAATTTCTTGTTTTCCTTGCCTTGTTTGGATTTGTTTTTGAATTTTTTTTTAAAAATAGTAAGGATAATAAGTGCAGAGAGAAAGAAATAAAAAATTAAGAATATTAAGTTAAGGAAAAAAATAAAAAATTTAGACAAAAAAAAAAACATGACTTTAAAGATCTAAAATTGCAAATCAGACATTTATTTAAGAACGAGAAGAACATTTCCAAGGAATCACCAATGGAGAGAGTGGCGACGAGGACGAAGAATATTAACTAGAGGACATCGGCTTATACGGAGTATAGTGATCCGTCGGCGGTCAGTGGGGCCCGTAATGATACCCAATGTCGGACGCGTGGTGTACAAATTCTGCTAAATGACGAATATTTCGGTTTACGAGGCCACTATCCTGTGCATGAAACGTAGAGAGAGAGAGAGAGAGGAGAGAGAAAGAGACACTGACAACGCTGTCAAAATCAAATATAGGGATTGTCATAGTAGTAGTATGAAAAGAAGAGGGTTCCAGTTAGTGGGCGGGCCCACGCTGAGTTCTCCCCTCTCTGAAGCAAAGGATATATGCTATGTTTGGTGAGCTGTGTGTTCAAACCTCTTCCCAGAAAAAAAAAAAAAAAAAAAAAACAAACTCTGTTTAAAAAAAATGAAAAAAAAAAAAACAAAAAACAAACTCTGTTTAAAAAAAATGAAAAATTCTAAAATCAGCCCAATGAGCTGAGAATAATGAGTGTGTAAATGCGTATTAAAGGATATAAAAAGTACATACACAAAAATACGTATTTTTTTTGTCTTCTAATATGATTATCGTCAGCCCAGTGGACTGACAATAGCAAGACCGTAAAAAAAAACAACTATGCATAATAGAAAGCAAGGATGGGATCGGGGGGCCTAGTAGCGGCTACCGCCACGACAAGAATTTTAAAAAATGCAATTATTATATGTAAAAAAAAATTTATGTCCAACTTATATAGTTTCGTCACCTCTAAATTTTTTTAATATATATTTCGCTACTGCTAGGGTAAAATCCTGGTTCCATTCTTGATAGGAAGGTTCAGTGAGACGAAGGATTAGTGCATGAAGCGCAGAGCGAAGATAAAGAGAGAAAAAGAAATTTTACGGAAGGATTAGTGACGAAGTTTTCCAGGAGCACCTGTGTCTCGTGAGGATGAGTGGAAGGACTCGGATCCCCTGTCCAAGTTTTCCTGTCCTACCCCTCTGTCCCAGCCTTTTCCAGCTGCCACGTTGTCCACTCCAACTCTCTTCAACTCCGTTAGTTCAATCCCATTCCGTTTCCTTTTATTCGTTTCCTAGCTTAAATGAATCTGACCTCTTTCTTTACCACCGGTCATCCCAAGAAACAATATTTGTTCAAGTGCAGTAGTAAAACTACACTTCGGCACTTGTTTTTTTTTAAAAAAAAACTAATGAGTACTATTTGGGTGGTTTCGTAAAATTTTGGTTTAATAAGTTAAGTAACTTTTTTTTGTCTTTATTCAAATTGAGGATGCATTCTTTTTAACTTAATTTTCTTCTTCATTTTGTGTGTTTTATTTTTTTTTTTTTGGATTTTTGTTAGATTCGCGTGATATTTTTTGGGTTAATCGTCCATCTCAACAAGAAGGGTCTAAAAAGTATAAAATTATGACAAAAAGCAAAAAAAATGTTTACTAAAGACGAAAAAAGTATTAAAACAACTGTCTTATTTGTCTAAACTGTCGTCTTATTTGAATTCTTTCAATATCGGTCCATAGTTCTATATTTTTTCGATTCGTCTCGACGAGAGGAATGGTTAATTCCAAAAACTACAACGAAAAACTAAACAAAGACTTACAAAAAGTAAAAAATATAAGTTTAAAATAACGCAGCTAGTCTTTTTGACTTATTTTTGTTTTTTTAAAGAAATTATGAGTTTAAATTAAAAAAAATCTACTTTCCTGATTCCTCTCGATAAGACGAATCAATAAATCACAAAAGTTTGACGCAAAATTAACAAATACAAAAAAAAAAAAAAAAACCAAAAAAACTAAGTCATTTTTTGGCCAGAACCACCCAAATACTCATTTGGATTTGTATTTTTTTTTAAAAAACAAGTGCCGAAGTATAGTTTTACTACTGCACTTGAACAAAATATTGTTTATTGGGATGACAGGTGGTAAAGAAAGAGGTCAGATTCATTTAAATTAGGAAACGAATAAAAGGGAATGGAATGGGGTTGAACTAACGGAGTTGAAGAGAGTTGGAGTAGGCAACGTGGCAGCTGGAGAAGGCTGGGACAGAGGGGTAGGATAGGGAAACTGGGTCAGGGGATCCGAGTCCGAGCTTTCCCTAGATTAAATGGAAGTCTGTGATTTTTACGGATTTTAATGTAGATCACTCATCTCGCATACATCAATTAAAATACCAATTAGAGAAAAACAACACCATTAAAGACAGAAACAATCTTAGTGAAAACTCACCCTCGCAAGGGTAGGAATTTCACCGTAAAACGTGCCATGCTAGACTTGTACTAAAATAATATGAGGTGGGAAAAATTCGTAGAGCAACGTTTTGAGAGCGGGGCTAATATATGCGTATCTATTAACAGCATCTCATGCCCAATTCTTCAAAATTCTTCATTTGGAAGAATTACAGCATTATTCTTTATTTAAAATGTGAATTTGAAGCGTGTTATTATACTCCTACAATTGACTCGAACTCGAACCGTAATTCACTATTTTTATCACTTTTCCAAATAGCACACCCAAAAAATCTATCATCTCTCATTTTCCCTCCGAAGTATTGAATATTAGGGGTATCTTTTTAACATCAACCAAAATATTCTAACATTGGACTTATTCTAAAGATATTGTTAATGGCTTTTTAATGGTACTAATTTTTATCACTATTGGACTTCATGATGTTAAAAAGTTAAATAAATTTTTTATTGTGAATATATACAAAATTTTAAGTAAGGGCGCCATTACCGTATTAAGTTAAGGACGTCTCTTTCCCGACCAATTTGTGATGACCGAGCCGCTCAATATGTTCAGAACTTGATTTTAAGGGTACCCGCGAGAAATCAATAAAAAAAAAAGGACTGGAAAGGGCTTGATCCGAGCAGTTATTGTTTGTATTTTATCGAACGGTTCAAATAAAAACTGCTCAAATCAAGCCCCTCTCGGTCATTTTTTTTGCTGATTTCTCACGAGTACTCTTAAAATCATGTTCTGAACACATTGAGCGACTAGGATCATCGAAATTTGATTGGAAAAGATGAGAAAAGGGGACGCCCACATTTTATTTAAAATGAGGGCGCCCTTACTTGAAGGGGTTATATGAAGGGTTTTTCATATGTGAAGATTCATTTTCAATAAAGGAAATGAAAGTGGTTGAAAAGCATGCAGATTTGGAAAATGATTTGAAGAAACAAAGGGTTTGTTGGACTAACAATTACAAGTATTATAGATAAAAGGAGAACTTAAATTGGGGTTCTGTCCTATTTAAACCCGCTAGGATGAACACATAAATGTCTTTTGGATAGAATGGCTGTTTAATTTCTTATAAAGACTTGCAGGTGAAGTGTGTAGTGTCTTGGAAGTGGGTCACTTAGGCCCAAGCCATGTCCAGTTTATAAAGGCTTGACCCATTTATCATGGGCCGAAAGAGGATTCAATTAGGGAAGCCCATCTTCTGGGTGGCCCATAACATACTGTTGATTTTTAGGGCTCGATCTGCTTTACATCCGTTTTTTAACAGTATAAAATTTATTCGAAATTATTATTCTGTTTAAGAAAATATATTTGTAGGCCAGATGTTAATCGTTCATTTTTCGTCGAATAAGTGTAATTCAATTAAGTCTTTAAGAATCCACCATCAATTCAATTTATGTACACGACCGTGTGGGCCCATGGAGTTTGGTTTGATTTGGTTGTTGGTTTGAGTTATAATAGTAATTATAGTGCTCAACCCTCGCGAGGGCGCGAGGCTATAAAGTTGGAGAGATTGTAACATCTCGTCTCATATCGGAAATCTACATGGATGATCTTGGACATATAACAAACCTTGTGGGCTACTACTAGTACCTTGTGCTTGAGCTTTTGGGCCATGTGGTGTGGCCTGTGAATCAAAATTAAAGTACTGGGCCAGTGGTATGCTTGTGGCGTTACACCTACTCCTGCAAGACAAGGGGTAATCTATATAATATCTATATAATATGGAAGCTGTTAATGCCACGGGGCAATTTGTTCGTGCCATGGACATTAATTAGACAGAACTGTAAAAAAGGCTCAATTGCCCTCCCAAGCAAGCAAAATTGTTTTGGTTTCTCTTTTCTCATTTAGCTTTTCAAAAATGTCTCTTGGTGACTTTCGGTGTACAGTCTACAAATCCTCTTTATATATTTTCCATTGCTAATCCTTTTTTTTTTTTTTCTCCTGATCTTATTCCTAATCTAATTTGATACTCCCACTATCACAAGACCCAATCAAAACGAAAATGCTATCGGTACTGAATCTTGGGGTACTGAAAATGTACAATAGCATGTGGGGATTACTTTCTGGTCCCACACGAATAATTCAAACCGTTCATTAATTTGAAATAATTTTTTGAGTGGTTCCTGCAAAAAATCAGCTCAATTGGATTTCCGATAGTGGTTGATCTAATCTTTCAATTTATCATTCAAAGTTTACAATTCTGAATGACAACTTGAAGTTTGGATCAACCACTTATGGATATTCAATTGAGCAGATTTTTTTGAAAGGCCACTTGAAAAAATATTTTAATTAATGAATGGTTGGGATTATTTGTGTGTGATCCAAAATTGACCCGCAAACCAAACCGTTGTACATTTTCAATACTCCAAACTTCGGTACCAATAGTAGGACCGAACAAAATCTTTCTTCTATAAAACCAAGTTGATACGATTAAAAAAAAAAAAAAACTGAATTACCAATGACTTCTCAAAACTTTAACTTAGTATAATGATTTCTTCATTTTTAACTCCTCCCATGCTACTAGACTAGGCACTAAAAGGATTGAACACTACGTAATGCAGTCAAAGGTGTACAATTTTGATTGCTGAGAGGGCAATTGAGCCTTTTTATCGTTCAATGTAATTAATGTCCGTGGCAGGAACAAGTTGCCCCGTGGCATTAACAGCTTTCATATAATATGTAATAACGGTTTTTGAATTTTTTATATTTTGGACCATCGGATTCATTCATATTTTTTCTATAGTTGAGATTTACGGATAGTAAAACTATAAATATACTTGAAAAGAATGAATATTTGGAAGAAGGATGAAAGAAAAACTATTAATGTTTCCTAATCTTATTTTGATTCCTTATTTTCAAAATTTCCTTACTTTCCTAACAATTATTAGTAAAAAAAGATTATTGTGATCTAGGGTTGTCTCTCTCTCCCTCACACATTAATTCCAAAATGGATTTCAATTTTGAATCCAAAACTGTTTTCTCTCTCACACGTACGTTTAGCTCTTTCTGGCCACGAAAACTGCCTCAAAGAATTACATTTGGCCACAATGAATTACTCTTGTCCAAGAATTACTTTTGGCCGATGCGAATTGCACTTGGTCGCGAAGAATTACTCTTAGCCGCTACAAATTGCACTTAGCTGCATCTAATTGCTCTTGGCCGCATCGAATTGATTTTGAACGCATTGAATTGCACTTGGCCACATCGAATTACTTTATGGCCTCGTAACTCTTTTGTGGCTAAGTGCAATTAGATGCGGCCAAAAGCAGTTCTTTGCGGCCAAGAGCAATTCGTAGCGGCTAGGAGTAATTTGTAGCAACCATAAGTAATTTTTCGTGGCCAGGAGTAATTCGATGCGGCCAAGAGTAATTCTTCGCGGCCATGAGTAATTCTTTGCTACTAATAGTAATTCTTCGCGTCATATTCTTTTTCTTTTTAACTAATAAGTATGATAACAAAATTATTATTGAATACAACTTGAGCTATTGGTTTAGATGATTTGGAGTTTCATGATCTATTTGGGATTGAAGATTGTGGATTTTTTGTTGGAGCCTTTTGGGTAGACAGAGTTTCAAACTATACTCCTTACTTAGTTATATGTAATCTTGGAATAATTTTGCTTTTCTATTTTTCTAGGTCAGTTAAAGAAACAAGTGCAGTAGGGGTGTCACTTTTGAGTGAGTGGACATTCAGAAAATTGAATTCGAGTTGAAATCCTGTATGATTTATACATTTTTAATATCTCTGATGTCATCCATGAATGCAACTAACAGAATTAAATAGATTTGGTAACATTTATTGTAGTATTAGACTATTTATGAATTTGGTTAGATTAACCATGTTTGAAACTTATTCTTAAAATGAAAATTTTCGAGAAATAGATTTTGTTGGGAGGAGAAATTTTTTTCTAATCCACGGTTATTTGTAACACTCCTCTCGCATAAGGTGGTACCATACTTATATCAGGGACTCACCTTATGTGAGACGGCATTACAACGAATCATTGTATCCACAAAAAAACCTTCGGAAAAGTTGGGTTTGATACTTTATTTGGATTATGCTTAGAAAGCATTGCGCTCAATTACTAGTGAATCAATATTTCACACTGTGAAAAACTTGAAAATACTGAAATGACAATTATCATTCTCTCCTTCTCTCATGATTTTTTAATTTCAGCATTTTTGGTTGTGTGTACAATTTACGGTTATGGGATACGGTGGATCGTTAGGAATAGAATGAGGCGGCTGTGGAGGCGGTTAGGGCTTGCTGTGCTTTGGGGTTTGGGCCTGTCCCAATTGCAAATGGGCTTGGCCCTTGTTGGTTGCAATTGGGCCGTTTAGCTTTGGAATTGGAGTTTCTTGGATGAGTTTCGAGCATTTGTCTTAGGGTTTTGTAGTCAACTCCATTTTGTATTTTCTGTTTTTAGAAAAATGTGAGGTGAGCTGTAGTGATAAGTTGAGCTTGTCTTCATTGTTCATCGCTCCCATTTGGTTGAGCTCAGTGGCGACTCTAGAATTTTAGAAACATGGAGTCATTTATAAGCATAAATTCTCTTACCAAATTATAAAGGAAATTTATAGTAATGACAATTAATTATCTTATTCGACAAAAAAGACATCAAAAGCTTAACATGCATTTCAGGTACTAAAAATTAAGATATGTACTAATAAATTTTTTTTCAGTTCACCCACACACACAAAAAAAAAAAAAAAAAAAACTCAAGAATTTCTACAATTGCATTGGATGGGGTTTTGTTAAGTAGTGCCCCAACACCTCTAAACGCCACACATTTTTGTGAGATCAATACACTTGGCGGTGGACTCTACGAAAATGTGCAGTGTTTAGGAGTATTAGGGTACCACGTAGCGGTGCCCCAAAAATACTAAATATAATTTTTCTACGAAGGGTGAAGTGGGTTTCAAGTGGGGAAATAAATTAATGGGCTGGGGTCATCAAATTGTATTAGGGCGGTGTCTTAAGTCTTGCTAACTTTTACAGTGGAGGTGCAATTCAAGTGGGAAAATAATCTAGTGTGGTGTTATCATCAAATTATAATGATATTATTTATTAATTTGAAAAATATATATTAATAGTAGTATTTTTTTTCTTCCATGGGGTAGCCCGACCCCACTCCTCACACTGTGGCATCGCCATTAGTTGAGCTTGTCCTCTTCGTTTGACTCTCTCTAGTGTGTTACTACATGGTTTTTTTTGTATCATTATTTTTAATGATAGGGGAACGTTTTTTGTTGATTAAAAAAAAAAGTAATAGAATGAAAAATACGTACTACCCATATGCACCCCAAGAAAAAAGGGGGGTTGGATTCTCGAGTTGGGCTCCTCTCCAATTTTTCAATAATTGGAGGATTCTCCGATTCAAATTCGACAGCTAATATATTCAGCACATTAAAAGCCAAAGTGATTGAACACAAAAAAACTCTCTCTTTCTCTTTGCCCCTCCATTGTCTCACTCCCAACAATTAATAGCAATATTCAACCCAGTTATTGAAGTAACTAACAAGACTGTGTGCGGTAACTGAAAATTTGAAACCAAAAATTCCATTCAATGTCAATTTAGTGGGTTTGATGGTGATGCGGTGGTGTCAAGAGGGCATGGCAAGGATGGGAGCAAATGGATGCAAGATGGGCAACGAGAAGGGGAAGAAAGGTGGCAATTGTTGGTTTGATCGAAGATGGTAGCGGCTTGTCGACGGAGACACAAAAGGGAAGGGAATAGGGAATGGCCGGTTGTCAGCAAGGAAGAAGAGGGAGAGAGGTTAGTGCGTGTTTCAACCAGATAAGGTGGAGACCATGCGCAAAAGTGATTTCAGCCGCAAGATTTTAATACTGGCCACGTGTCAAGTTAGAAATAGGATTGGAGGATCCTCCAATTTTAAAAGGATTGGAGAGGAGCCAGACTCTGGATGAGTTCTCTTTAGTCCAAAATTTGGATTTGACAAGACAGTCCAAATCTAGTTTATACGTTGGTATAATTAATGGTTCAAATTTACTGAAAAACTCTTAACGGTAAGAGTTGTCTCTTACGAGTAAAAGTCTATGAAAAAAAATGGCCTATTAATTGTACTAATGGATAATATAGATTCCCAAAAAAATTATGTAGTGCTCTCATGAACACCTCCTTGTCAATGCATAGCGGCCTCTGCCCACACGTGTGAGGCCCGGTTCTTACAGAAAGAGAATAAATAAAAAAAAAAGGAAAAGTGAGTTTTATTTTTATGTGGGCCCTCAATGTAATCTCTTTGAAGGGTTTGGTTATGAATTAATACCATAAGTTGTATGTGTGTGGACTGTAGACGTGGAAGACATTTGAGGTGTAAGTGTGCATGTGTGAAGTAATCTACTGAAAGAGAAAGAAACAAAGAATGAAAAGAGAGGAATACGTGGAGGGCTAATAACAGAGCTGGTGTGTTGTCCATGCAAATGCATCTCTATGGCTTTTGTCTCTTTTAGGGACTTGGACTTACTTGAAAAGAAGAAAATAAAAGAAGCTCAAGATAGAGAATTTGTTTTGGACATGTGTCGTGATTTTAGAATCTTTTGATGAGTCAGGTTTGGATTATAAATATACAAAAGGAAAGGTGGGTAAAGGGGGAGGGGAGAAAAACAAGAGCCGAGGGGAAAGAAAGGGAAAATAGGAGAGGAAATGGAAAAGAAGAGAAACGAGAATAGGAGAGAAGATTAATTAGTGGGAAATAGATTATCAGATACGAAATTGTTTTGTCAAATTTAAGGAAGTGGGTGTTGGTGTTTCAATTGTTATCTGTTGTTTATTGATTTGGGTTGTGGTGCTTGAGGGTTAGGGTCGTTACAACAGGATTCAGATTTAGACTGTTTCATCCAGTCCAAAATGAGACAGGAAATCCAAAAAATATTAGGAAATTTTTTAAAATAACAACTGAACTTTGGACTCAATGTCTCATAAACATCTGAACTTTACTTTATTTCAATTAAACACCTATACTTACAAAACTCCCAAATTAAGACACATGCCGTTATAATCTATCTAATATGTCAAAATATGTGTTGACATGGAAAGTTTCTACCGTTAAGTGTCCCATTGGGACATGACATCATGTCCTTGTAAAGCTGGAATTAAAGCCCCTCCCCCTCCTCGTCTTCTCCCTCCTCCTCACCGCCGCAACAGTTAACTCTGTTGCCTCTTCTTTCTCTCCCCCCCTCTCTCTCTGCGTGTAGGTTACCTCTATTAATTCCGAAAAAGTCGTGTCAACATCCACACCTATTTTTATCCACCCTTGTTAGTGAGCTTTTCACCTCTCATAAACACAGCGTACTACATCTACCATCACCAACCATCGCAAGTCCGCCGCCAATCATGCACCACCATCCACACTGCCAGACCTTCCCACCAAGATTTGCAATCGAGGTAAAGAAACTTTGCCACTTCACCGCTGTCGGGGTTTAGATTTGGAGGGACCTTGGCCTGAATCAGTATTCCTCTTCCGTTGCTCCGTTCACCCGCCTCTGAACCTGCAACAAGTCACTAGGGCTAGAACAGTCCAGTGACCTTCCGACGATCAAGTTAGATCTCAGAGGAGGATATAGATCTAGGGTTAGGGAAAAATGGCATACCTCTTCAGGTTAGAGTCCCTTGATATTTATAGACCTAGGTTTACTTGGCCTCCAAGGCAGCGCGTGAAGGATACGCTCGGGTAACCGCCTCGGATGACATCATATATGACGTACCGGACAAGGCGGTTACGAAGCACATGGCCAGACCTGACTTAGGTGATCCATCCGCCACGTATCACTCCTGGTCCCCTCTTGGCGTTCCTTCTAGAGACCTTAACGGGACGCATGCTTCGGTGATACCACCGAAGCATTAATCAGAAGACCCGATACCAAACGGGATAGAAAGATACGCGCTATGGTCCGTCTGTGCAGCCCTGCGGACCGAACCGATATGAGACCTCGGTTGACTATGGTCTGGCAGGATTACTGAGGCCGTGGCCGAAGCCTCCACAATAGCCCCTCAAGCCTCTGGAGCTTTGCACCCCAGCTTCAGGGTCTTGGCATCATTATATGAAACATCAGGCCTTAATCGTTTCCTTAGAGGACCTACAAGAGAGTACGCTTGCCTCGGTAAATCATGTTCCACCTATGCTAGAGATGAGAACCACGTGTCAGTAGTTGCCGAGGTCTCAGGATGAAAAGGCTGTCTCGGCACGTGCCGTGTCAGTTGATTGGTACGAAACGTCGCTTCGGTGACACGCGTCATTACGCCTAAGGTCTGAATATCCGGCGCCTGTCCTCGGTGCTGAGCCCTCAATTCTGGCCGTCCAATGGCGACACGCGTCGAAGATCTGACGGCTCGGTGCACGACGCTTCGTTTCCCGCGCTGCCCTCCGTCTCTTTTATTATAAATAGGGTAGACAGAGGGAAAACGGCTACTCTTCCTCTGCTTCTGAAGTCTAATCGCCGCCGCCGTCTATTTCCAGCATTCAATCGAGACTTTGAGCGTTTTAGGCGCTGATCTTCGACACAAAACTCAGGTATGACGATCTTCAGTTGCTGGTCACGTTTTGATCGTTTTTCTTCAAGTTTTCTTCACTTCAATCCACATTCCTTTCGTGTTGCAACTGTTCTGCCATTCGCCGTTGCTCGTCCTACAGCGGCGCTGGGCATTTTCTGCGTTGTTCTTAGTTTTCTCGAGGTCTAAATTCAACCCGAGGCCCATATTCTTCCCAAGGCCAATCTTCAACCCGAGGCCCATATTCTTCCCGAGGCCAATCTTCAACCCAAGACCATAGAGTCAACCATTGGCCTTGGAGACCATTACCGGGGAGAGGTCCCCTGAAATATACTGAAGAGCGATGACCATTTCGCCCCTATTTACTAGGTCATGTTGCTTTTCCCTGGGCATATAGCTAACGGATTTTTGGACACATCTTTTTTTTGCTAGGTAGGGGCGAATGGTTGTTGAAGTCTCCTCAGACAGTACCAGTAGCTCCACTTCTGCCGACCTTGGGGAGATCTTTGCGGAGTGTCATGCCCAGGCTGTTTACCGAATCCCTTTGGACATCATCGAGCCTTCGGACCCTCTTAGAGCCTCACGCCCAGTTACAGCCTTCGCTCCTTGGGAGATGGAAATCCCTAGTACCTCGGGTCACGGACCGGGCCCATTCGCCGATGCCCCCGAGGAGGTTCGGGGACGAAAGAGGCCGATGAGGCCGTGTCCCTATCTGAGCTAATACTTCAATGGGACCCTGGCTGCCCTTGCAGAGTTCAAAAGGGTTTACAGCATCCCTCCGGACGTAGAGGTCCGGCTGCTTCCAGACAACAACCCCAAGACCCTTCCTCACCGACCGGGGGAATTGATTTTTCCCTTGATGGCAATCACCGAGGGAGGGATCAGATTCCCCCTTCACCAATTTGTCTGACGAGTTCTCCGGACCATTTCCCTTACCTCATCCCAGCTTACAATAAATTCCTACCGAATTATTACAAGCATCATTGAGCTGAGGAGGCAGTTCAACTTGACCTTTGGGGTCGAGGAACTTTTCGGCGTATACCTCCTAGGAGTCAACCGAGAGAGCAACCGATATTACCTCTCGTGCAGAACGGGGTACGACACATTCCTAGTCGATCATCTCCTCGACTCCGAGCAGTGGGCAAACATCTACATCTCGGTGACAAGCAATTTTATGTTCGGGCTCGGGGAGAATACTGATACCACTACCAGAGTGCAATTTGGGACCGGGGTGCCTAGTCGATAGAATTTACTCTTTGGTAGATTATTTGTATGTTTTCGTTATGCCCTGCGTACTTTGTACTAATCCCTTGTTTTGATTTTGCCTTGCAGCCGAGGGAATCGTTCAATAGCTTCGGGAGAGAGCTGACTGAGCCCGAATTACAGCGGCCTACGCCATCACGATCACCAGTCGGTACGCTCCAGAGCTACTCGGGTATGTCCCAACCTATACGAGCTTTTTGAAGAAGAAGCCGAGGCAACAGAGGGTCCAGCGGGCAGGCCGAGGACGAGGCCGAGGAGGGAGAGCCGAAAGAGGCGCAGGAAGGGGGAAAAGGAGGGCAGGAGGAGAGAATGAAGCCGAGTGCAGCACATCCGCGCCTCGGGGAGTTATTCGGGAGGAAGTTGATAGAGAGACGCCGGAGAGGACCGGTTTGAGCGCGAAAATGGCGGGTCCTGAAACTCAGGAGGTGCTGAACCTCAGGCGCCGAAGACCTGCTGGTCGGGGCAGGGGAACAGTCCCTGGTACTCCTGATGCCGGGACTTCAAGGGCGACCCCAGTCTCACCCTCAGGAGCCCCCGGAGAAGAGGACTCAGCGGGATGGGGAAGACGGAGATAGGGGAGGTCAGGAGACGATCTTGATCGAGGAGGAACAGGGAGAGCCCGGAGGGGGAACCGGAGGAGCGGAGGAGGGCTCTTGGGTCAATCCGAGGGAACTCCCCTGGGCTCCGGAGTTCCGCCACTTTGCTGGCCGCCCGATCCACCATGCCGATGGTGTCAAGAACCTCGGCGTGGCCTTCGGGATGCTCCAAGAAAGCATTCTTCCGAGGGACGCCCGGGCTGTCACCGGCTTGACCGAGGACATTACGGCCGAGATAGCTCAGGCCCTTTTCAATGTAAGTTCATGGTTTGCGTCCCATTTTCTTCAATCTGAAAGTTTGCGCTTATTGAATTTCTTATATTTTTTTTGTTTGCAGGCTAGAGCTCAGGCATTGGCCATCAATGACCGATGCAAAAAGCAAGAAGAAAAGACCGACAAGCTTGCTCGGGAGCTGGCCCGGAAGGAGGAAGACCTCAAACTGGCCCGGGAGACTTGTGAGCTCTACCTGGCAGACTTCCGAAGGTGCGACAGGGAGCGGATGGAGGCAGAGGCCAGAGCCGCCAAGGCCGAGGAGGATGCCAACACACTGCGAGTCACCTGGGCCACAGAGGTTGACTTCGCGAGGAAGAGAGGCTACGATGAAGGTTGGGATGCTGCCAGAGTAGAGTACAAAAAGCAGGCTCGGGAGATTGAGGTTGAGCTGCACCGGGACCGTTTCTTGAACGGCCTTCGGTACGGCCATGAAGCCTTATTGAGGAAGCTCAACCTACCTGAAGATTCTGACCTCTGAATACTTCCCGAGGCGCCTCCCGAGGAGCTTGTACTTCTTGAGGAAGAGGAGGAGGTGGTGGAGCCTGCGTCCGAGGACCAGGGCCTCAAGAGCCAAGCCTATCCAAATGCCCCTGCGCCCGAGGACCAGCTCGACAACCTGGCTCGCTCTTAGGATAGTGTCTTCCTTTTCTTTTATTGTTAAGATTTCGTGTCTTTTGATTCTGCAACTTTTGACTGGACGGCTCCGGACATTTGGAGTTTGCTGTTTCAGAGTTTGTAAATATTTGATATTGAAGCAGTAATTTTTGGTTTATGGATTGTGAATGAATGCTTTTCTTTTCTTGAATGTTTTATCTTTGAAATGCTTGTATGATTGGTTTTCTCCTTGGGTTATGATGCCCCTACTTCGGTGGGACTTGAAGAATTTGTAGAAACAAGTTTAACCAAAGCGTTAACCAAGGAGTTTTGCCCAGCATAAAAAGATGTTTAATCAAAAAAAAGTGACCTGATCCGGAGCCCCTGCTTCTAGGAGGGTCGATAGGGACCGAACCAGAATCAATTAATGAATTTTGGATTTGCACGCCCCTTGTTGTTAATAGAAATGAGCCTAACGAGTAGACGCGAGATGGTATTACTGCTAAGGGACGTAGGCCGGGGTCACGAAGGGGTATAGTTTGTGCCATAGGTTCGTGACGCAGCGAGTCCGAGCAGTGGAAAACTTCTGGTGGGTCGGTATAAGGGGCTCGGGGGAAGGCCGAGTATCCTTAAAGCAAGTGACCAAAAATCCAGACTACCGAAGAGGCCTGGGCGACTTGGTGGAAATTTTGTCTGAGGGTATCACCTATAGGAGAACAATATCCCTGAAGTAGGTATAAAACGGTCCGGGCAAGAACGAACAGAGTAAGTAATTTAAAGAGTTAGACTCAATTTGTACGAATAGTGCCAAAGAAGAAATTCTCATTCAAACTTGAAGTGCTACCAATACATAAGCAAATTGCCTTCCACACTATTAAAAGAAAATGCAACATAATAAATACTAAGCGGGCTTCGGTAACCGAGCTCTATCCGTAGAACTTCTTCAAGTTGTTTGCATTCCATGTTTTGGCAATGGGGGAACCATCCAACTTCTCCAATTTGTAATTTCCTTATCCGAGGTGTTTGAGAACTCGGTAGGGACCCTCCCAATTGGGCATGAGCTTTCTTTTTTTGGATTTCTCCACCACCTTTTTCCAGACGAGATCGTCAGGCTTGAACGACCTAAGGCGGACGCTTCGGTTGTAACCCTTTGCAACCTCCTACTGGTATGAAGCGAGCTTGATCCTTGCATTGTCCCATTCTTCTTCGGCTAAGTCGAGGTCCGAAGCAATGCTTTTGTTGTTGACCGACTCGTCAAAGTTTTCTGTGCGCATTGTTGGGAGTCCGACTTGGAGAGGGATGACCGCCTCCATTCCAAATGCTAAGGAAAAAGGAGTGCGACCAGTGGAGCGCCGAGGAGTTGTACGGTAGCCCCAGAGTACCCTGGGTAGCTCTTCGGCCCACTTTCCACATCGTGACTCGAGTCGTCGCTTGAGTCCAGATGAAATAGCCTTGTTTACAGCCTCGGCCTGTCCATTACCCTGGGGTAAGCTGGAGTGGATGTGTCCCCTTTGATACCATATTCGTCAAGCAGGGCCCTATACTTCTACCCTGTAAACTGTCTGCCATTGTCTGTAATTATGGCGAACGGCACACCGAAGCGAGAGATGATGTTGCGCTACACAAAACGGATGACGTCTGTTTCTTCTATGGTGACCAGGGGCTCGGCCTCGACCCATTTTGAAAAATAATCAGTTGCAGTTAAAAGGAACTTGAATCCCCCTGGAGCGACTGGGAGCTTGGCAATGATATCCATGCCCCATTGGGAGAAGGGCCATGGGCTGGTGAAAGGGCTGAGGTCCCCAGCCGGTTGGTGGATAATGGGAGCGAACATCTGACACCTCTTGCGGCGCTTGACAAATTCTTCGGAATTCTTCTTCATTGTTGGCCACCAATACCCCTGAGTGATGGCTCGGTGGGCGAGGGACCGTCCATCGGAGTGACAACCGCTGTTACCGGCGTGAAGCTCTTCAATGATGCCCGGGACTTGATGTGGGTGTGCAACCAATAAGTATGGCCCGATAAATGATCTTCGGTAAAGTTTGCCATTGGGATTGAGCCAGAAGAGGGCGGCTTTGTTTCGGAGTCGGTGAGCTTCCTTTTTGTCAGCTGGAAGGGAGTCATCTCTCAGGTAAAGGACAATTTCGTCCATCTAGCTCGAGCCAAGCTCTATGTTGAGTATCTCCTTATTTAGTATTTCAAGCTCGAAACTGGGCTTGTTAATGGAATTAAAGGAGATAGAACGGTGTCCTGTAGATGAGCATGCCGAAGCGAGTCCTGCAAGGGCATTGGCGTGGGCGTTTTGTTCCCGGGAGATGTGCTCGACTCTGATTGTTTTGAAGTGTTTAATGAGCTGGACTGCGGCGTTGAGGTAGGTACGCATGCGGTCGTCCCAAGCTTCATATTCCTCGGAGAGCTGGTTAACCACCAATTGGGAGTCACTGTAAACCACGAGTTCTTCGATGGCAATGGCTTTGGCCATTTTGAGTCTGGAAATTAGTGCTTCATATTCGGCCTCGTTGTTAGAGGCTGGGAAATTGATGGATAGTGAGCTTTCGTGCAAGACACCGGAGGGTGAAAGGAGGACGATTCTTGCTCCTGCGCCTCGGTTGTTGGAGGTGCCATCGACGTACATTTTCCAAACATCGCCATGAAAAAGATGCCATGCTGTGCTAGGGTTGGCCTGGAGTAATGCCTCGGTGCTCGGGGTGGGAGCAGAAGCGGGTGTACTGGTCGGGGTGAGCTTGGCTATGAAGTCGGCGAGTACTTGAGCTTTTATTGCTGTCCGGGGCTGAAAATGGATTTCAAAATTGGCAAGCTCGACGGCCCATAATGAGATTCGGTTGGAGAGGTCGGCCTTCCGGAGGAGAGACTTGAGAGGGTACTCGGTAAGGACAATGATACGGTGTGACTGGAAATAGGGAGCGAGCTTCTTGGAGGCTGAGACGAGGGCAAGGACGAGTTTTTCTAACGGAAGATAACGCGTCTCGGCGGGTGTCATTGTTTTGCTGGAGTAATAGATTGGCTGGTGCTCCTGATCCTCCTGGCGGACGAGGATCGAGCTGACAGCGTGCTGAGAAACAACTAGGTAGAGGAACAAGTCTTATTGGTCTCGAGGGGTGACGAGGAGTGGAGCTTTGGAAATATACTCTTTCAGTTGTTGGAGGGCTCGGTTGCAGTCTTCTATCCAATTGAAACTCCGTCGGCAGCCTTTTAAAAGTGCGAAAAATGGCTGGCATTTATCCGAAGAGCGGCTAATAAACCGATTCAGAGCTGCAGCCATGTCGGTCAAACGCTGAATATCGCGCTTGTTGTGAGGAGCCGAGAGTTGAGTAATGGCAAGAATCTGGAAAGGGTCGGCCTCAATACCGCGTTGAGAGACGAGGTGGCCAAGAAATTTACCGGAGCTGACACTGAAGGCGCATTTTTCGGCATTGAGGCGGAGCTTGTGTTGCTTAAGTATCTCAAAGACTTCGGCGAGGTGAGTTAAATAATCACCGACGCGCAGACTTTTGACGTCGATGTAAGCCAGCAAAGTGTCACCCAGTAACCTTTCGAACATCTTGGTAATCATCCGCTGGAAGGTGGCCCCGGCATTTTTTAAACCGAAAGGCATAACAAGGTACCCGAAGATGCCATGGGGGGTGATGAAGGCCGTGTTCTCGACATCGCCTTCACTCATGGCGATCTGGTGGTAGCTCCGGTAGGCATCCAAGAAGCTAAGATGCTCGTGTCCGGAGGTGGCGTCGACGAGCTGGTCAATACGGGGGAGTGGAAAGAAGTCCTTTGGGCAGGCATCGTTGAGGTTTAAGTAGTCGATGCAGACACGCCATTTGCCACTCCTTTTCTTGACTACGACGGTGTTGGCCAGCCACTTGGGGTACTGGACTTCTCTGATTGCTCCTGCGTTCATGAATCTGTTGACTTCTTCAATAATGGCCTCGGAATGAAGAGGGGAGGACCGTCGCGCCTTTTGCAAGACTAGGCGTTTGGCTCGGTCGATGTTGAGTTCGTGGCAAATGAAGGAGGGGTCGACCCCAGGCATCTCATATGGGGTCCAAGCGAATACTTCGATATTTCTGTTGAGAAAGGCTATCGTATCATTCCGTTCAGTATCACTAAGTGAGGAACTGACAAGAAAGAAACGGGAACCATCTTCGGTAATTGGGATGGTAGCCACGTCCTATGGTTTTGTCGTCGGGGGATCGACCGACGTCTTCCAAAACTGGGGCCTCGGGGACTTCAATGAGATTAATCCGGGAGGTCTGTTTGTTACTTTGGATGGCGTTGATGTAGCATTTCTTTGCTGCAGTTTGGTCTCCATACAAGTCTTCCTGGTGCCCGTGAGTGCCAATGAAACGGACCACTTAGTGATAGGTGGAAGCAATCGCTTTAAACCTATGCAACCAGGTGCGTCCGAAAATTGCGTTGTAGGGGCTAGGCACGTCAACTACTACAAATTCCATTTCAAGTGTCACCGAACCGGCATGAACTGGAAGAGTGATCGTGCCGATGGGCTAGACAGGAGCTCCGTTGAAGCCGATAAGGGGAACTTCGGATGGATGAAGGTCGGTGTCGGGAATCTTCAGCTCCTTGAACAGAGAGTAGTATATGACTTCGGCCGAGCTGCCCTGGTCTACGAGGACGCGATGGACGTTGAAAGTTCCGATGCGTAGCGTGACCACGAGGGCGTCATTGTGGGGAAACTGGATGCGATCGAGATCCTTCTCGGTGAATGTTATCGTCCATTTGGAACCGTCGTCAGTTCTGGGGCGCTTCGGTTCGGGACCGACCAACATGACCTGTTTGGAGGAGGAAGGTTCGTTCATATCGGCTCGGTGATAAGCACCCGTTAATGCAATGCAGGGTGCGCTAGTATCTAGTTTTAGTTAATTTCATCACTTAATTAGTTGTTTCTTAATTGCATTTACTTATAAGGTATGTTTTTAGTGCTTTCAGGTAAATCGTGTGAATAAGGCATATTTTGACATTATCCATGGCCCGAGTGCGTCCAAGTACCCGAGGAACCAATGAAGACCCTGTCGGCCCCTGAAAATCTATCTAAGTATGGAAAAATCACTTTTCGAAAAAAATATCGATTTTCGAGATAAAAAATGGCGGTAATTGATCCTTGAATTTTTCTAAGAGCAACTTCAAAATTGCAAGGTTTTATCCAAAGATTAAGGTTATGTTTTAAGCCATTTATTCGATAGAAAAGTGTGCTGTTTTTTGTTTTACACTAAAAGCTGGGAGTCAACATTTTGATTGGATTGAAATCTCAAAATTCTAGTAATGCTATTGTTTCCAAATAGGGGGTACTTTCTTATTTTCATTAAATAAATTAAAGTAAAGAAAAGGTAAAAGAAAGGTTTAAAATGCAATTTTTACTTAAGTTTAGGGAATGAAAATAAGATGCTGTGGAAGCTGATTTGCCCGAGCAGAAGTTGAATTGCCCGAGCAGAAGCAGATTTGCCCGAGCAAGATGAAGGCAGCCAAGGCAGAATTCTGAGCTATTGAGCTCGGCATCGATGGGATGCCATATGTTACATCGATGCCGAGCCCCTTAGTGGTCCAGCCTCTTAGCCACCTCGGCATCGATGGGATGTATTGTGTTACATTGATGCCGAGCCCCATAGTAGAGCATTCTAAGGCCGTTGCCATCGATGTCGAGGGCTTTAGGAGCGAATCTTCAGAGCATCTCGTGGTATATTCTGCACGTGGATCCCCGGAGTATAAAAGCTTATGTCATCATTTTTGTAAAGAAAAGTAGCATAGATTCAATAGTACAATTTTCTAGATCTAGGATTAGATTTAAGATTAGATTTCTTTGCAATTCAAAATTGTTCTTGAATGTTCTTCATTTTCAGTTTTAAATACTTTAATTTCTGCCTTTAATTGTTAGTTTTTGACATTGTCGCTTTAATTAAAGTTGTTTATTTCCTCCCGATCTATCTTAATCTCTAGTTTAATTCAAGTCTTGTTATTTTCATTATGTTAAGTAGATTTTCTCTTGCTCCAATCTCTCTAGATATGGGTGAGTAGTTTCCAAGGTTAGGTCATGAGATGATTAGCATCTATGGCTCGGGCGAAAATTGCATTTTGCACCCAATAAAGTTTTAAACTTTGATTTGAAAATTGATGTGGGGTTCGAGTTCATTTGACAAGCTACCGAGGTGTTAACCTCTTTGATCTTGTGTAGGTGGGAGCGTCGACTACCTACCATATAAGATGCTTAGAGCTCTTTCGCACGAGGTATTTGTCAAATGAATTCTAGAGCTAGCTTGGTTCTCAAATCATTTTATTTCGATTTGAGGACTATAATCAAGTACCTTAAATTGTGTAGTTGAGTGAAGAGTGTAATCTAGCTCTAAAGGCCGAAAGCCCTTACTTGCACTTACAAATCCGATCAAGCCATATAATTATTCCCTTGGGTACGATCCCGGATTTCCGGTTAATTATACTTCAATCGACGTGTTAAACCCTACGCTTGGGATATTATTCCATATTATCTTGGAGAACGAAGCACTCGGATGATGCGGGCGGCTTCGGGGTTTAGGGGACCATGTATGACATGGATTGTCTGGACTTCTTCCTCGGTGTTTGTTTCGGTCCGTTGTGCCTGAGCCGTCGTCTTCTCCTGATCGATGAAGTTGCCGAGGTGGCCTGCAGTAACAAGCTATTCCAAGTATGCCTTAAAGGGCTTGCATGCTGTGGTAAAGTGACCCTGCTCATTGTGGTAACTGCATCGGACGATGGAGTTCTTGATTTTCCCATTATCGGTTCCTAGCTTTTGATTCGGGAAGGAAAAATAGGGCTGATCCTTCACCTGATCAATGATTCTGTAGATAGGAACGGTGAAAATGATTTTTTCGGCGTTGAAGTCATTTGGCTTCAGTCCTCTTCTCTGCGACTGCTTGATGGTATTGACTTGCTTCTTTGGCGTCGAGACAGGTGTGGGGGCCGGCGTGGATACCGAGGTATTCAATGTCTTGGAGCTTGTCGGTTTCCCGATGCCTTTTTCTGCCTTCGATTCGATGAGCTGGCACCAGCCCTCAATACGAGTCATAAGGTCCTTCATAGAGTTTGGCTTATGGCGAGTGAGGTCGTCATAGACTTGTTCATCCTGGGAGGTGAGACCGAGCTTGTACCCTCGGGCAGAGATGACGCCGTCGCAACCCTCTATCTCATTGAATAGTTCCCAGTAACGACCGGCGTATTGCCGAAGCATTTCATCGTTCCTCTTGCGAAGGGCTAAGAGGGAATCGATCTCCTTCTCGTGCTTGTTGCTTGTTACGAATCGGGCCATGAAGGCATCGCAGAGGGAATCAAACGAAGATATTGACCGTGCTGAGAGTTGATTGAACCAAGTGAGGCCTAGGTTGCCGAGGCTTGCAGGGAATACTTTGCATAAAAAGGCATCGTCCGAGGGTTCGTTCTGAAGAAATAAAGACATGACGAGCTTGTACTGAACCAAATGAGTGTACGCCTCGGTCTTACCGTCGTATTTGGCAAACTTGGGTTGGGTGAATCCTTTGGGAGGGGGGAGGGGGGAGGGGGGGGGGGGGGGGGGGGGGGTAACTGAGTCGATCTCTCTCATAGAGGGAGAGGTAGTGAGTCCCGTAAGTCGTGCGTCGCGATGAGGTCGGATCAAACGGTCGGGGCCGTCTGGACGGTCAATTGTTGTACGCTTCTTGGGAACAAGTTTGTCCAATCGTTCATATTCCTTTTTATTTGGGGCAGTACTAATCGATCTCCTGGGAAAGCGCTCCTGGCGGTGGTGGCAGTAGCTGTCCCGAGCAGAAGGCTCGAGTCGCTCGGTGATCGGGCTCCCGCTGTGCGCGCCGGCGGGGTTTGTGACGATGGGGCTTTTGGCTCCAGGACCTTTTAGGCGCTCACGGTATCCTCTAGTCTGGATCTCCACTTGGCCGTCATCTCCCCTGGCTGCCCTTGTGAGGCTAAGGGTAGATTCCCGGCTTGCCTTGCCCACCTGGACCGAATGAGTAGAGGAGGCAGAGACGCTCCCAACACCGAGTCTTTCGAAGGCCGAAGGTCTCCTTCGAAGTTGCACGGGGGAGCGGGAACGGTCCCTATGCGACATGTCCCTCGGGGCTCGAGTGTCCGCTGCTCTAGGTGACTCGAGACGATCCTTGACGGAAGGGCGGGGTCTATGCTCTAGCAGGTGACCGACTTCGTGGCTGCGAGGGGAGGTACGACGGTCCTTCCTTCCTCTGCCGCGACTCCCAGAGGAATGAGATGGGGAGATTTGGAGGAGGTGTTTAATCTCCGCCAACTCATCTCGGACGTGTCTGTCGCGCTCCATCACTGTCGTGAGATCGTCGATTTTTCGCTCAAGATGGCGGATGTAGGAGTGGAGCTCGAAAGGTGGTCCTGCTTTTGGAACTGACGTTTCGGCGCCAATTCCGATGGATACATGGGTCTTTCCCAGGACGGCTGCCCCGCCGGAAGCCAGGCTGTGATCCACGAGGAAACCGAGCCCGTGGGCGGTTCCACCGTGATGCATATTGTCGATTTCCACCATGTTTGATTCAGGAACGTTGAATGGACTGGGAGAAGGAAGATGGAAGTGGATGTTGGATTGATGGTTAGATCCCCAGCAGAGTCGCCAATTGTCGGGGTTCAGATTTGGAGGGACCTTGGCCTGAATCAGTATTCCTCTTCCGTTGCTCCGTTCACCCGCCTCTGAACCTGCAACAAGTCACTAGAGCTAGGACAGCCCAATGACCCTCCGACGATCAAGTTAGATCTCAGAGGAGGATATAGATTTAGGGTTAGGGAAAAATGGCATACCTCTTCAGGTTAGAATCCCTTGATATTTGTAGATCTAGGTTTACTTGGCCTCCAAGGCGGCGCGTGAAGGATACGCTCGGGTAACCGCCTCGGATGACATCACATATGACGTACCGGGCAAGGCGGTTACGAAGCACATGGCCAGACCTGGCTTAGGTGATCCATCCGCCACGTATCACTCCTGGTCCCATCTTGGCGTTCCTTCTAGAGACCTTAACGGGACGCATGCTTCGGTGATACCACCGAAGCATTAATTAGAAGACCCGATACCGAACGGGATAGAAAGATACGCGCTATGGTCCGTCTGTGCAGCCCTGCGGACCGAACCGATATGAGACCTTGGTTGACTACAGTCTGGCAGGATTACCGAGGCCGTGGCCAAAGCCTCCACAACCGCCGGATCAATCAATTGACGTATGGAATCTTGGGTTTTAGATTGCGATTGTGCAAATGGGTTTGCCATCGATTGACAAATGTGGGTTTCGATTTACACTATTGCGATGGGAAATGAGGATTTTGGGTTGTGATTACGGATTACGATTTGCCATAGAAAGAGAGAGTCAGAGAGAGAGAGCCTTTTATCTTTTAACAATTTAGCCTTGGAACATGCGTGTACTTGGGCAATGGCTGGACAATTGTTTGGGTTTTGCTTCGAGAGTTCATGTACCGACAAGAAGAACTTGGAACAGTCTGTCTATCTCTCTCAAAAAAAAAGAAGAAGAGAACTTGGAAAAGGTAACCACTTTTGTAAAACTGATCCGGAACTCATTTTCATTAGGGAAAAACTTTAATTGGAATAGAGTTAACCTCTGCGGGCGGCGGTCTCCCAAGGAGGAGGAGGAGTGGGTGGGGAGTTGGGTAGCAATGAAGGAGTCGGTGGATGGGAGGAAGAGTGGGTGAAAGAGTGGGGAAGGAGGCAGGGAGGGAGTGAGAGAGGAGGTGCTTTGATTCCATACTCTGTAAGGGATGGATGTCATATGCCAAATGGGGCACTTAACGACAAAAAAAAACATGCCACGTCACCACATTTTTTGACATATTGAATGAAATATAACTGTCTCTTAAATTGGGGGTTTTGTAAGTATAAATGTATAATTGAAATCAAAGAAAGTTCAGATATTTATGGGACATTGAATTCAAAGTTTATGTGACATTTTTAAATTTTCCCAAAATATTATGCCGTGGTGCTCCGGTGAACAACCCCTCGTCAACGCCTAGCGGTCTCCGCCGTCAAATGAATCGTGGATCTATTGTTAGTATTATACATGATGACTAGAGAAAACGTTTCCAAAAAATTTACTGGAGTACATTCCCGACTGAACACGTACACCTGTTATTCTGTTACCACCCTCCCGCCCTAACGCGCGTACTCTCTATCTCCGATCGGCGCCCAACAATGGCGGCGACCACGCCTCGAACCCTTAATCCTCCTCTTCAAAACCGAACCCATCCCAAATCGTCACCCCGGCATCAAAACCCAATCACAAACATCAAACCCCTATCACCTCATTCCGCCAAACACCGCCGTGTCCTCCCCCTCCTGGCTTCGCTCCAGCCCAACAACGGCAACGGATCGCAAGGCCAGAACGCCGTCGAGCTGCGGAGGCTTCTAGAAGACTTCCCCGACGAATCCAATTCGAAAGACTTGAATACCCTCCCAAGTCAATACAACAACCATACCTTTTTAGAATTTCTTATTTCTTGTTCGAATTTCGATCTTTATTTAAATTTTTTTCTCGTCGATTTTGGAATTCAGGGCCTTTGACTTCGGCACATCTATCGAATGTGGTTTCTAATGGGTCTCGCCTTCGAGTGGCTTACCAGGTTTGGGATGTTTTGCCTTTGATTAATTTCTTGTAATTTCGTAAATTAGGTGCCTGTACAGGAAAATACCTATTCTTATAGAATCACCACCTTTTGTCAAGCAAGACAAAGAAAATAGAGAAACTTGACCAGAATGATGTGCTGGTGTCATTCCTGTGATAGATTTGCCCTTGGACATTGGTAACCACGTGATTGAGATAGATTTGGCTCGGTTCATTTTTGAGATTGTACTGACCATAGCGAATGTTGGCCGCCAAGGGGCTAATGATATCCGATCAGTTTTATTTGTTTTTGTTGGATTATCTACTCAGCGAATACCTTCATTCAACAGATTTGTGGTTGATTCAATAACATGCTCTGGGTCGGGAATCTTTTCTCTTCTCTTTTGCATTTCCGTTGCCAGAGTTCTTCTTCGTGCAATGCTGGTTGACGCCAGCTGTAATGGTTGAAACTGGGGGGCCAACCAAGACCCCCCTAATAAAGCTTTGTTCGATCAAGCAAACAATTCATTGTGACAACTTCGGACCAGATTAATCCCTTTGAATTAGTCGATCTTACAAGATCGATCGGGTGGGCTGGTTGGGAAGGGGTGATTAGCGTAGTAGAGAAAAAGAATTGCTGAGAGATAGATTTGACTATCTGGTCAGGATGAATTCTTCATACTGAACGGTTTGGATCATGATGGTGAGATCTCGGTGAAGCGTACCAAGGCGCAATACGCCCTCGCAGTGCACATTGGGGCACTATGGGTACCCTTGCCACCTTTATACCCGAGGTCAACTATTCTTTGTAGTTTGCACTGTGTTAAGCATGGTTATTTTGTTTCCATTATCAGAATTTGAGAATCTTTTTGAAGTTGTGCTAAATAATGTTTCGGCTTTTTTTTTTTGGGGGTTGTTGAACGATGACTCTTCTTAGCTTATTATCAGTAATAGGATTATTTTTTTGATGGGGTTCTTTTTGCATAATTAGGGAGTTCATGGTGCATACAGTGAATCTGCAGCAGAGAAGGCGTACCCCAATTGTGAAGCAGTTCCTTGTGACCAGTTTGAGACAGCTTTCAATGTAAGGTCAACATTTTGGGACAAAGTGCTGGAAAAGATAGTACTTTGATGCGTGTTTCGTATATTTCAGTGACTATTTACAAAATTCTTTGCACTTTTTGTGTTTTTCCACACATTTTTTTAATCTTAACCATCGCCCAAGGGCTGTCTTAGCATTTTTCCAGTTATCATTTGAAAAAACTAATGTGTGTAAGAGGCATATATGTGGTAATGTGTACATACAAGGAAAGTGGCTCAATTGGCACTTGAAATATTAGTTTGTGATGGTAATCTTGAGAATACTCAATTTACTTATTACCAGTGTGTTTGGAAGGTGGCAGAGCAAATGTTGTTTCTCTCCCTCGTTTCTATGAGCAGTATTTTCAAATCGATAATAAGATGTTGGTTGTTTCTTATAGATCCGTGGACTCTTTACAATCGTTTCTTTTCTCTTGTTTAGAGTATTGAACTGGACCAAACTAGTTGTTGAATGTTAATCTCCCGACTGTTTGTAGGGGCTGGTAATAATTTGAAAACGTCATGGTGTCTTACTTACAATACACAAATTAAACCATATTAATGGTGCACACTGCACAGTTCTCTTCTTTTACACTTCCTCAAGCTCAAATGGTCCATGTTTCTTGTATTATTATCTAGTAAGCCTAGTTGTCACGAGGTTGAGAAACGTGGTTAAGGGGCACTTTGTAAAACTGCTCCAATGTTCTGGTTGCAGGCTGTTGAACGGTGGCTTGTTGATAGAGCAGTTTTACCAATTGAGAATTCTCTGGGGGGAAGCATCCACAGGAATTATGACCTTTTACTTAGGTACAGTTTGCATATAGTTGGGGAAGTGAAACTTTCAATTCGGCATTGTTTACTAGCTAACCATGGTGCTAAAATAGAAGACCTGAAGAGGGTTCTAAGCCATTCGCAGGTATTGTGTCCGTACTTCTTTAGCCACTTCTTTTTTCTTTCTTTTTTTCGGGGGGGGGGGGGGGGGGGGGGTGTTGTGCATAAGGCTTTTATCTGACACTTGATTAAATTTCAGGCTCTTGCACAGTGTGAGAACACACTAACAAAGTTGGGAATGGTCAGGGAAGCTGTGGATGATACTGCTGGTGCAGCAAAGGTAGGTAAAAATTGGGAGTTGGCAAGCATGTTCTGTTAGCTCCTCTAAGCGGGAGATGAAGATATACTTGATATAGTAAGATACTACAGGCACTGCGTTCCAGCCATTTGGAACTAATTCTGATGTTTTTGTGTCTGTACTGTCTGAAATTTTCTTTATGTTGATAGTTTGTCGCTTTCCACAAACTGAAAGATGCTGGAGCAGTTGCTAGCTCTGATGCAGCCAGGATCTACGGATTGGATATACTTGCCCAAGATATTCAGGTCGGTTTCTAAAGTTTCTTTTGCAGTCATCAACTGCCATACATCTTTTGGACATTGGGTCAGTTGTGATTTTTCTTGAATAGGATGACTCCGACAATGTCACTCGATTTCTGATGCTTGCAAGAGAACCTATCATTCCTGGCACTGATAGGCCGTTCAAGGTTAGCGCTTTGTATTGTAATTTACTGTCCATTGTAGGTAATTTCCATGATTCTCTTAGCTTGGAAAAGTTGAGTTCTGTATTTTTGAATCTTTGCTTCTCCATTTATTGTCATTTTTATTGTTTTAGACAAGTATAGTTTTCTCACTGGACGAAGGTCCTGGAATGCTTTTCAAGGCACTTGCCGTTTTCGCAATGAGAGAGATTAACCTAACTAAGGTATGTTCTTTTGCTCGGAATTTCTGATTTCTGATGATATGCAGGTCAGGATAGCTCTGCTGACAGCCTTTGTTGTTATCTCTTTACAGATTGAAAGTCGTCCACTGCAGAAGCAGGCCTTGAGAGCACTCGATGAAAGTAATAATGGGTTTCCAAAGTAATTATCTGTCGTTATATTTCTGCTTTATGTATTTCTCCTAAACCTGTTATGAGTGTATCTTTGCACCGGCTTTCTGTCTGCTGTTTTATATGTGCACATTCATGACATCCTTATTGTACTGTTTATGTACAGGTACTTCCCTTATCTGTTCTATGTGGATTTTGAAGCGTCAATGGCTGACCAAAATGCACAGAATGCCCTTGGGCATCTAAAGGTTTGACTTCTTCAAAAATCGTTCAGCTTGGTATTATATCGTAGGCATATAGATAATGATCAATGATGCACTCCTTTGGCAGGAGATGGCTACGTTCTTGAGAGTACTGGGAAGTTACCCGGCAGACATTAGCATGGCATGAATGTCCATCAGAGCCTCGTAAGAATCCATTATCTTTTGCTATTATACAAATTAGACCTTTCAGCTATCATGCGCGATTTGAAGCATATTTCTTCTGAGAAAGTAATGTTCTGATTTCTTCGTTTTACACTTGATGTTCTTATATAGTATCAGAATGTGCTGTTCTGGATTTTGACGTTTCCGTTATTTATGGTAAATGCAGCGTTTTTGGAGGGGGCTTTTCTTGCCAAAGAATTGGACCTGAATTTTGTTTCCACTTTTCATACAAGGAAGACTGTTTGCTTTCTTTCTTTTTTTTCTTTTTATTTTTTTGGGTAATTCGGAAATTCTGCTGTTTGCTTTCATTAAAAGATGAATATAGAGGTTAAGCTTTTGTACAAATGCAAAGTTGCACCACCAGACTTTTTGTGTTTTGTTATATATCTTGCCTCAGTTCTATGCCTTGCCAATGCTAACTCTCTCTCTCTCTCTCTCTCTCTCTCTCTCTCCGGTGAAACTTATGGCTGTATATATTCCACTTTTCAAGGTAGTGACAAGAAAAGTAAGAAGGGAAAGTTTCAAATGAGGACCTCTTAAAATGTGGACTCTTTTTTTTCGATCAAAATTTTGATGATCCGAGTCGCTCAATGTGTTCAGAATGTAACTTTAAGGGTGCTCGCGAGAAATCGGCAAAAAAATGACCGGGAAGGGCTTGATTGAGTAATTTTTTATTGAACCGTTAAGCCCTTCCTAGTCAATTTTTTTGTTGATTGCCCGTGGGAACCCTTAAAATCATGTTCTGATCATATTGAGCGGCTTGAATCATCATAATTCAATCTAGAAATGGGAGAAATGGGGAGGTATGCATTTTAACTAAAATGAGGACCACCTCACGTGAAATGGACCGTGTAATAAAACGGTTAATATTTTTCACCATCTCATTTGGATTGACAAATTAGATGAGAGTGGGTTCTCACATTTTACCACTAAGAGCATGTACATGAGACTAGCAAAATTCACATTTGTAGCTATTTTACCGAATCAAACGCACAAAAACAACTTGCAATAGTCTCAGAAAACAGAAAGCTATTTTTCCTTTTCGAAAAATCCTCTCTACATCTACCGAGCAAATATTCGCGAGCAAAAGATTAAAATATTGTTCTTTCTTTCTCTCTCTCTCCTCCCTACCACTCCCGGGAGTGGATCCTCTGCCCCACTGTACCCGAGTACCTTATGACGTCGTTTTGGATGGGAAACACAAGCAAAATCTTTATTTTAGTTCAATGGTTCTCCTAGGGTTCTCATTGAAAGCCCTAGAGCCAAATATTAATTATAACTCTTTAGGATAGAATGATTAGAAAATAAGATCTTTGCACCGGTTCGAATGAATTGAAAATTAGAACGTTTAATTTTTAAACTATATTTTTCAATATATAAATAGCGTAATAAAATTAAGTGCTCAAATTTTCAATTCGTTTGAACCAGTGCGAAGATCTTATTTTTCTGATCATTTTATTCTAAAGGGTTATAATTAATATTTGGCTCTAAGTCTTTTAATAAGAACCCTAAGAGAATCATAAAACCAAATAAAGATAAAATTTCTTTATTGGTGTACAAAACCACGTTGTAAGGGACTCGGACAGGCGGAGTATTTTTTTTATACTGTTTAATGGGAATAGAGAAGAGTAGTAAAGAGGTTGGTGTGGTGGGAGAGAAAATAATGGATAGGTAAAGTAGAAAAGGTGCTTTTTTACTAGGTATATATTTAAGCTATTGTTGATGTACATGTTGTACAAAACCACGTTGTAAGGGACTCGGACAGGCGGAGTATTTTTTTTATACTGTTTAATGGGAATAGAGAAGAGTAGTAAAGAGGTTGGTGTGGTGGGAGAGAAAATAATGGATAGGTAAAGTAGAAAATGTGCTTTTTTACTAGGTATATATTTAAGCTATTGTTGATGTACATGCTATAATCTTGTTTGGCTATCTAATCAAGGACTGGAAAGAAGGTGTGTGGGGGGTGAATTCCACTCTTGAATCTATTCCTTCCTTCGATTTGTGCGGTGTGGATGGATGAAGATGATCTTGATACTTGCAAACCGGAGGGTGGTGTACCTCCGGGAAGAAGCTCCGATGATCTAGTTAGTTGATGAGGAACAAAGAAGAAAGAGTTGGTTTTCTTTTTTTTGAGAGGTTGCCAAAAAGATCAAAGAAAAACCAGTGTCTTAGAGAGGGAGGGAGAGATCTATATTTATAGGCAAACCTTGGAGTGTCAAACAAGCCTTTTGCTTTTTCCATGTGCTCCGTACTGTTCGGCTGACATCATGTGTCAGATTCATTAATGAACCCCCCATCGAGGTTTACAGAACCGCGTTAGTCAATGTCAGAGATGTCACATCGGGGGAAGACGTCACTTCATTCTGACACAGTTGACCGTTGAATAACCGTAGACGAGCTTCATGACTCTTGAGACTGGCGGTCTCCGAACAAACACTCTTTCCGAGTGTCTCGATACCGAAAGACGTTAGTTAGTTGTTTACCGAGTAATAACGGAAACTGCCGAACAATATGGAACAGAACGAAACATCACCGAACGTCAATCACACTGAAAGTACAACAAGAAGATATCGTCCAGCGATGGAGGCAAGGATCGTTCGGTGAAACAGTGTAGGTGAGACTAATGGCAGAAATGCCCCTATAGATGTATTGAGAACACTAAATGGGGGGGCCGCCTCTCCATAATATTTGATTCCTCTAAACCTCGGTTATTTTGGCCCACTACAAGGTGTCGTGTTCTTTTTGTTGTTGGTCAAAATCGCCTTTCATATCTTGTTTCTAAAACAAATGCATCAAAAAGTCGTGGAAGAAAAAAGAATGGAGGGGAGATGAAACGGAAGGCAAAGGAACAGTGGAAAATGAGAGGGAGATGTTGTGTATGGGTTCTTATGAACTTAACTTAAATATGAGAATTTTTGTCCTCATTTGAATTTTTTTTCGCATTTGTTAGTTTTGCACCAAATTTTTGTAGGTTATTGACGAAAGGAATTGGAAAAGTAATTTTTTTATTTTTCTCCAAATATTTTGACAAATAACCATTTTTTAGCAAAAAAAAGTCATCCTACAAAAGTTTGATGCAAAATTAACAAATACAAAAAAAAATTCAAATAATGACAAAATTCTCAGATTCAAGTTAAGTTTATAAGAACGCAGCCTAGTGATTTAAAGCAACAAGACAATTGTGTACTTGTTTTTAAATTACGAGGGATGAAATTAATAACTTAAGAAAATTATTTGGCGCTATTTTATTCTCACCAAATCTCATCAACAGTGGTGAGAAACAAAATGGATTATGAAAACAATTGTGTACTTGTCCTCAAAGTAGGGGTGATCATGGTCCGGATTGGTTCGGTTTTACAGTAAACCAAGAACCAAATCAATTCCTACGGATTATGAAATTGAAGAACCAAATCAACCCACAAAAGGCATATAACCAAACCAATCCAAACCATTAAAATGCGGATTGGTTTCGGTTTTAAACCACGGGTTGCTTTAAATTAAACTATTATCTTCGAAAAGTATTAGGATAATTAGTCTTTGGTAGTGAAGGAATTATAGGAATATGAATTGGAATTGGAATTGGTTTTCATGTATAGAAACTTAGGAATTGAGCCGTAAAAATTGACTGATCTGGTGATCCCATATGTTTTTTGTGTAATAAATTAATAATCATAGGAAATTAGAAAAGGGTTATGAATCGTAATATATAGAAGTTTAGTTTAAATTATCTTGGCATGAAAGAAAAAAAAACTAAATATTGCGGTGGATTTAATAGGATCAATAAATTAGGAAAATAATTGACTAAGGCTCCCATATTTAGCTGGTGAATCATAATTAAACTATATACATATATATTATATGGATTGTTTGGAACCATAATCGTGAACGTGAATCCACAAACCAAACCATATAACACGGTTTCTAATTTTTTAAACCATATCCAAACCATACTACTAAACAACCGAACAAAATCTTTTGGTATGGATTGATTTAGACTGGATTCGCGATTTGACAGTTTTTTTGCTCACCCAACTTTAAAGGGTTCTTGTTTCTCACCGATTCTTTATCCTCTCCTACCATTTCTCACCTCTTAGATGATCCAAACGTGGGATGGGATTCCCTTTTCTTCTGTTTTGTTTATTTTCTCATGAAATTCCTCAATCCAAATAGGCTATTAAGCTCCGTTTTGGAAAGATTTTTCGAATGAAGAGATTTGACAAGTTGGAGAGTCCAAGTTGGTATCTTCATGATAAGTAGTAAGAATGGTATGATGTAAAAATGTACCATATTGATTAAAACAGCTTAATATTTCTGGGTCATTTGTATCCAGAAACAAAGGGGGAGAAGAGTACCTTGTCTGATACCTCTTTTCTAAGAGCAAATACTGGGTTCGACGGTGACACCCTCTTAGACTACATACATGTGCAGTATTTAAAAATGCAGTCCAGGAACTGGGTCCCCGTAGTGCAGGGGTGTCCTTTTTGCAGCTGAAGGAAACAACCCTCGACTGTCAAGTCTTGAACAAACAATAGCAATTCAAGATTTTTACTCGTCGGCCATTAAACTTGTAATCAGCCTCAAAATGTCTTTCCGCATCTCAGCAACAACGGACGGAGTAACCTGCTCATTCACCACCGAAAACCACAACTGATCTCCATCTCTTTGTCCACCACTTCCATACCAGCTGCATATAGCTTTTGCAATAGCAGTAACATATAAACCACAATCATAGCCGTTCACCTGCTGCGGGGTTCTATCCCATGCTAGATATCTACAAGTGTCGCAAGTCTCCATATAGCCAACAATAGCTTTATAAAGCCGTTTGGCATGCCTTGAATTTATCCCCCCATAACTATCATGATGTACAAATACATTAGCAGTTCTCTCAAACACAAGTAAGCTCCAATGACTCCCACCTTCGGCTACAGTCACATCATTGTTGTTATTGACGGGTAAGATTACTAGGCTTTTCCTAGAAAGATTGAGGGGTTGTAAGAAATCCTTGAGGCAGTCAATGTCTGGACAATTTGATATCCAGAAAGCAATTGAAGGTGGGGCTAGTAGGATGTACTCAGAAGGATAGCAGCAAGAAAGGTAACTGAAGTAATACTCAATGATGCGATCGTTGAGAAAATATGGACCATTGAGAATGTCGAGGTCTGACCGTCTGAGTACCACATCGTTGTAGCTGAGAATCTTCTCGTCTGCGACGGATTTTCCCATCTTGTAACAATCAATGAGCGTACCTGATAAAATAGAATTTGATTTGATCTTATCAGAAACATGTAGAATTACTTCAGGAAAGAATGCTAACTAGAAGTAAGGCGTAAAGGAAGATGGATGCAGTATATAGGTCACAGACTGTCAGAAGGATAATTAAGTTCCAAAATATGTGGATTACAGAATATGTCATCTACAATATCAAGAATTTAATCTACTAGAACTGCATCATTTTGTCCAACAGAGAGGTAACATGGACATCAACAGTTTTGAAGGCCAAGCCATCCATTGTATCTCTCAAAGACATGGTAACCTCAGCATTAAAAGGAAAAGGAAGAAAATTTCCACCGATGAGATAGTAGTCAAGTTTGGTATCTTTCCAATATGAATCACAGGCTAAAACTGTTTGGTATCTTTCCAATATGAATCATGGACTAAAACTGTTGGCATCTTTCCAATTCAAAGGTTATTAGTAGATCTTAATTGATAATGACTCTTCGTACAATAAGATGTCAAGATATCTGGGGAGGTAACAATTGTCTACACGTTGCACCCTCCCAAAACACACAAAACATTACTTATCGTTGGTGTTTTCTGGAAGATTTACATTCTCTACTACTATCAGGTGTTGCAAGGTGATTCAAAGTAGACTCCCAGATGACTGGTTTAAAACTAGCCATCAAATATCATCAATGCATGTCTTCACACTTCTGCCTTGGTTCATATTGTAAGGAAGAATTTCAACAACATGATCCACTTAAGCATCTTGACCTTTTGAGGTTCAACACTTTTTCCCCCATGGTCAAAGTCCTCTCCCCATTGACCTCTGTTTTTTCGAAGTTACAATCAACACCCCTAGGGGTTAAAGCGTGTAGGTACATGGTACTGAGGCCCAAAGACCGAGGGAAACAAAGTGATTCTAGGAGCGACGGTCACTCGGGCCGAGGGACGACCCTGAGGTCAGGAAGAGGAACGACCCACCCCTGAGGTCAATGGTTTACACTAGGGCTGAGGCAAGGCCAAAGTTGCTTGGGACTGAAGGAGGAATGTGGAATGTAGGCTTGAGTTCAAGGAATCGTCTGAAGGCCTAAACCATCCTCAAGACTTCAGACCAGCTTTAGAGAGAGAGAGAGGGGCAAATTTGCTGACTGAAGGCCAAGTATCATACCTAACATCTGCAGTCTACTGCCTGACACATGCGACCCCCAAGGTCGCACGATACGAAACCCCACATATCACTGACCTCTTATTAGTAGACCCCTCAAACCTACCCCTAGACCTCGCATGCTTGCTACCTGCGTTATGCCTATCCATTGAGAACCCTTCACGTGGTACTTGCCATCAGGCTCCAACCCCCAACAACCCGTTGACCTCTGATATCCAACTATCATAAGTCTGATACCTCTGACGTCAGACATCAGCACTCAGACTATAAGCCATTGAGGGACCGCCATATTTCCTCCGACCAGGCAACCCTCAGGTGATGTTCTTCCTTATATATAGGGACACTTAGCCAAGCCATAAGCCGTTGCTCATATCCAACTCCATCACATTTACTTGGATCTCTTGTTATCTACTGCCACTCTCTCTCGCTCTATAAGTCTAAGCATTGCCTTGGGCTCTCTCCTCCTCTCCCTTCGGCATCCCAGGCCTTCAGTCCATCGTTGGTATCCTGGACTACCCTCAGGTACTCAATAACACCAACAAAGTGTAAGTAACGAAATCAGGTGATATTCATGCATCATATTTCCTGCTCCAATTGTATGTGAACAGAGACTCCAAGTAAGTAAGATAAGGGTGATTTAGCTTTCTATGTTAATAGAGTTACATTTGCACTTTCTTAAGCATACGAAACATCAAAAGTTGTTTAATCAGAAGGGAGGATATAGTTTTTTCTCCTAGTCATGTTATTACCCTTTAATACGTATTTTTCTTGTTTGCCCAATAGAAAGAACCAGCTCGATGAACTTACTTTCCACATTACACCTCAGAGTAAAGGTCTCTTCAAGTGTTTCTTTCTTCAGATAATAAGAAGGTTCCAACGACACATCGAAAAAAGTAACCGAAGGTTCCAACTCCAATATCTGGGGACCTGAGGTGATTTGAATATTTGGGAAGAGTAAGAGTTTCTTCCACATCAGAGAAAAGAATCATCTCCGGGAACTGACCATCCAAACTTTCCAATTCACTCAACCATAATGCAAACCTAGTGAAGCATGAGGTGATATAGTCTTTTGCATACATTTCATCCTTCCAAGTTTCCAACTGCAACAAAATACAAATTCTAATGGTTTTTTTCCTACGTCTCGACTTTTTCTAAACTTTCGCCACTAGATTTATTGGTGCCAATTTCCTAACATTCTGCATCTTTTCTTTCTTTTTTTTTGGGGCGTGTAGACAGAATTTTCAGCCCAAGAAATCAATCTTCATCCTCTTGAAAAATAATTTAGTGGTATTACTATCCAATAAAGAACAATAATAGTGTATCAACAATGTGACAATGTCATTAAACTTTGATCCAAAAAAGCAACACGAAGCACAACCACGATTCCAAATCGAAGAGCAAATCGCATCTAGAATTTTAGGCAGTGCCGCAAATACTCGCGTAAATTTCCACTACGACGTTAGTTAAGGAGAACCAACCCGAACCAACCCCGTTCCATCTCCAAGCTTAACCACTCTATGGCTCGAACGCCTAAAATACCCACAAGTTTCTCTACTCATGAACGAACCCAAATAAAACAAGTTACACACCTCTGAAACACAAATAGATGCGATGAGTAATGAAAACATGGTAGCCAAATTTGAGCAGATCAAAAGGTACGGAGAGAGAGAGAGAGAGAGAGAGAGAGAAAGAGAGAGAGTTGACTGTGCCTAACGTCGGTCACCGTAGCTGTCTACGGTAAGGCGGCCGGAGTAAGGACGGGATTCTGGAGTGTTGGAGAAGATCGGAAAGAAAAAGCTACCGCGTGTTTTGACTCATCAGACTCGTTCAGTTCGTATCGGTTTTGTATGGCTGGGTAATGGATATTGGGCTCAGATCTGGGCTGGGTGTCTAGATGGGAAGGTTGTTTTGGCCCAAATAAGACACTTCACTTTTTTTTTTCCTTTTTTTTTAAAATTTTTTTTGCATTGTTTTCACGTCAAATTTTTTGTGAATTATTATTGGGGGAAGGTCTTGACATGAGAAATTGAAAAAGTAAAAAATTATGATTCATATTCAAAAAAATTCAAATAAAGAAAGAGACAAGCCATTTTGGCTTATTTTTGTCTTTATTCAAAAAAAATTCCTGTCATAATATTTTATTTTTACGATTGCTCTGGTTGAGACTAACCAATGATCCATAAAAAATTAATGCAAAACTAACAAATGTGAATTTTTAAAAATAAAGAAAAAAAACAATTTACGGAGTATTTATTTAGGCCAAAACAGCCTGATCCTCTTCGGTCTAAGTTTGGAAATGGAGGTGAAAGTCCAATTTTAGACCGTTCGGATTTACTCGCGTAAAGAATTTGATTCTCTACGCGAAGAGTCTTTAAGCAAATCTGAACTATTGATTTTTTCAATGTATAATCCATATTTGAATTGTTTCCTCCAGGCTCCGGTCCAAAATTTGGACCAGAAAGGATCCGATCCCGTCTAGATGACGATGCTGGCTTGCGGTCTCGGTGACACGTGGTCAAGTTTTAAGTAAGCTTCACTGGAAGGTTAGAAAGGGCTGCCCACCGGACAATTTCAGGCGATTAGGTTCGGCTTCGAAACAGAATTGTTTGCTGTGGTTTTTTCCATTCATATTTGTCCTTGAGTGTTGTCCAATTCGGTCGCATTTATGTGATTTGGGTCATTCATACATTAGAAAACCGCCAAAACCCCATCCGCCAAAACAAATATGTTAGGATCCATATCCATTTATACCATGCCTCGGGTGGGTTTCCGAGACATTCGATTTGGGCGGTTCGTTTGACCCTCTAGGCACCCCTTGTTTGAAATTTAAAATAGCCAGAAAGAAAAAGGCCAAAAAACCTTGAAAAAGGTCTAAAAACTCAAATACACGATTTTCGCTGATGAATTGTTGATCATGATTTTTTGAGCTTTTGCTTAAATTATTCCAAACCCAATATCTTTAATATTTAGTGAAAAATAATTGGTGCACAGATGTTCAAATACATAATTATTTGCCTACGCCCGATATATGTGAAGAAAAGCCTCACAAAATGCATGCAAGATCTTTACACCTTTAACGATTCTAGACATATTTGTGATCGGTCATCGTAAGGGTCCATATTTTTTATTCACTTTTTTTTTATAAGTGCAGTCCAAAAATTTTCTTAGTGTTGTTGTGCATAATTTTAATCCTAAATGAAAAAAATTGAAATACATCTATAAAAAAATAGATTGCATAAATCATTTTATCCTTTGTAAATAGAATTACTCATTTTTAACATCCATTAAAAAATGATTCGAATGAGTCACCGTTCTGCTAAAGTTCTTATTTTTTAATTATTTATTTTCTGTTATAAGAGACAAGTCATTTTCTCATAATACATAATATTTTTTTTCAAAAAATAAGTACTAAGTACTTACTTCATTTTTGTAAACTTCATTTTTTCATTCATTTTGTTAGTTTTGTTCATTTTTTATGAATTTTTGTTAAGTTCGCGTGATATTTTTTGGATTAATCATATGTCTTGACAGAAGGAGTCTAAAAAGTATAAAATTAGAACCGAAATGGAAAAAGTATCAAACAGCTTTCTTATTTGTTAAAGAGCCGTCTTATTTGAATTTTTTTCAACATCGATCCATATTTTTATACTTTTCCGATTATTAATCTCAAAAATTACGATAAAAAGTAAAAAATACCGAAAATAAGTTTCTCACTTATAAGTTTTCAAGAACAGAGTCTTATTTTAATTAGTGGAACGCACCCTGAATGGATTATCGACCAATGGAGAATGTTCAAGGATTTTGGTTTTGGAATTTTGGATAATGAGTGAAAAGAGATAAATAGAAAAAAGAGAATAATAATTCAAAGAAAATTTATTAAAAACTGTGCAGATAGGGAAATTCAAAACACCCATTTTATAACCGCACACAAATACACAAACACTTACACACATGCTCACAAAGGTGGTGGGTCCCACACATAATAAAATTATTGAATCCAAAATCCTAAAATGAAGAAAATCACTTTTTTATCGAACAAGATTCATATTGCATATTTTTTATTAAGATTCGTACTAAAAGATATAAACAAACGACTTAAAAGAAAAAAACAGAATAATTATTGACAATGAAAATAGTACGAGGTAGTTTCCCGATCCCGACGACTAAACCGCGAATTCTCCCAGTGGGCACGGCGCTGAATAATTTTTAGTCGCCGAGGGAAAACCTCGAAACTCCCTCAAAAAAGTGACGCACTCTTCTGCACGACCCCTTCTCACAGCGAGAAATCACGACGCCGACGTATATACATACATATATCCAGAGAGAGAGAGAGAGAGAGAGAGAGAGAGTCTGTGTTTCGTCAGATCTTGAGATCTAGGGCACTCCCTTGCACCCAATTCGCATTGAAGAATCACTCCACTCGGTTGATGGACAATGGGGTACATAGACAAATTGCCAGCAATGGATCTGATGCGGTCGGAGAAGATGACTCCCGTTCAGCTCATTATCCCCGTCGAGTCCGCTCGCCGTGCCGTCTCCTACCTCGGCCAACTCGGTCTTCTCCAATTCCGGGACGTACGCTTTCTAAACTCCACCCCCAATTTATTCCTCCGTGCGAGTTACTATATTATTTGTCAATGTCGAATTATGGGCTTTGACAATTGACATTGAATTGTTACTATATTTTTTTGTCAATGTCCCAAGAGACCGCTTGATAATATTTGGGACCTTTCCGCTCATTGTTAATTGGTTTTGTGTTGGATATAAAGTTTCCGTACCCCACAAAATACGCTCATGCTTATAGTAGAAGTTGAATTGTGGCATAAGTGGGATCTTTGGTGATGTTTCATGTGTTGATTATGGGTGTAAAATGTTAAAGCGAACTCAACTCAAAACCAATTGGCAATGAGTGGTTTGGCCGCCCAAGCTCGTCTACTACTTTTGGAGGTTATAATCAACTAACGTGGGACAAGCTCTTACACAGAAATGGGTAGTTTGGGGTAGGTCAAAGGAGGTGGGGATTAGGCTTTGTTTTTGTTGTTTCTGTTTTTGAATTGGACTCAATTCTTTTTGGGGATGCTAAAAAAGGGTTGATGTGGGAAAAGTGGTTAAAATGGCCCTTAGAATGATTAGTTGTGTGAACGAAATTAACACTTAGTTGTCTCCTCTAGTTCATGATTTCTCTTTGGGAGCTAGTGATGAAAAAGAATAACCAGCCATATCAGAAAGTGCTGGGTGCTTATGCATTTGTCAGACGATACTACTCTATCTTGAGAGAGAATGTCTATGTATAGAGCTAGTGGACATGTTTGTTTGGCGACGTGACATGGAACAAATAAAGGTGGGAAAAAAAATGCTAGAAACCATTTCAAGCAGGATCCATTTCGTTCTTTTCTGCTACTTTGTGCTGATAAAGACTGTTTGCTTTCCTTCTCTGAGGATGGATGGTATTTTTATTGTAGATTGCGTAAAATCAAGGGAATCATTTGTGTCGGATCTTTCTTTCTCGTTTTATTCGTTGGGATTGTAATTTTTGTTCATGGCTTCTAATATGTCATTTACAATATCCACTTTGTATTATATCAAAGTATATTCCACTGAGGAACAAGCCCAAAACTTTTACGCCTTGTAGGTAGTCCTTATATCGCAATTGAGCAAAATTATTTGAATACGCAATCAAAGGGTGCTGCAACCTTGATTCTGTATATGATTAGGTTGACACTATTTTTCTCCTCACTCTAGGATGTTGTCCACTTAACTTGGTGAACAGTGGCATATAGACTATGGAGTGGTATTGACACCTACTTGCTAGGAAGTGGTTGTTTACTATGATGCAGAATTGCATATAGTGAGACTTCATGTCTAGCCTCTTGAGATTTTTTATTTTCTGCTTTCACCATATGCCGAGGTTCATCTTGAAGCATTAAATTAGCATTTCATTTATGTTTCAAATTTCAATTACACGAGTTTGGAAAACCGAGTCATTCTCTTCTTGGTTTTCTGAACAAAGAATTAAAAGTTCCTCAAAAGGTGCTCATGCTGTTAGTTATTTGCTGCCTTTTGGTTTATATTAACTTGTCTTTGAATGTGCTCAGGAGGGTCCTGATTGTGAAGTAGTTAGAAGAGAATTTTAATCCATACTAAGTGGTGATGAATTCCCGTCCAGTCTTTCTTTCTTTTAGGAGGAACCCCTGCATGAAAATTAACAGTTGGGGTTTTCTTTTACCGTAGTTAACCACATGGGTATAGTATATTCACAAAATTCTCTTGCCATTTGGCAACAAATTAGATATAAAGAACTTTTGCTTACCTTTTATTGTTCTATCAGTGGAGACTCACTGTTATGGTTTGTGGCAGTTAAATGCTGATAAAAGCCCTTTCCAACGAACATTTGTCAATCAGGTATATTTTATTGGCTTTGTATCTGCTAGTGTGCCGGATGCTGAATCAGATTTGGTAAAAAATTTTGGTGTGGTGAATGGGTTGCATGTTACATAGACTTTACAAGGATTTAAAGACTAAATCTGAATGGCAATTTGGGGTTTTTTGTTCGGTAAATAAAGTTTCCACTTTTGGCTGTCAGAATATATGCACCTGTCATTAGTTGGAACCTCTTGTTACCCTAGCTTCATTATATAAAGTTATTAGTCCAATTAGAAACCAGAAATTGCTGCATATGTAACCCCCATTTTCAGTGTCTTGGTTCTTCTATTTGTCGAAGAGAGGGATGACTGCAGTCAATAAGGAAAATCTCACCAAATATGTGTTCTTTTTCTTTTTTTTTTTGATTAGTAAATAATTATATAGATGAAGACACTAAGGGAATGACGCCCGTATATAAATAGGCCACGAGACAAAAAGACTCTATACACTTCCAAGAGTAAAGAAAAACTCAAACCAATCTAAAAATTGGTGAAGAGAAGGATCACAGTCTCTCTTGTCCCAACTAAACAAACTATTCACCAAAAAACTTTTGATTCTATATAAAGGTTTTTCCACCCCATCAAAGCATCTCGAATTTCTTCCTCGCCAAATGATCCACATTAGACAAAGAGGGATAAAAAACCAAACTTGCTTCCGCCTCTTTCTAACTTTTGCACCTCTCCAAGCGATTAAGAGTTCCATCACACTCCTCGACATGACCCATCGCATAGCAAACCAAGAAAGAACCATAGTCCAAAGCTCCCAAGGCACTGGGCAATGAATTAGGAGATGATCAACCGACTCCGCTTCTCTTTTGCACATACAACACCAATTGACAATGATTCTCCGCCTTCGGATCAAATTATCAATGGTAAGAATCTTGCTTTGAGCCGCACACCAAACAAAAAAACTCACATTTAAAGGTGCCTTCATCTTCCAGATTGCTTTCCAAGGAAAAGAAGTACCCCTTCCAAAAAAAGATTCATAATAGGACTTCACCCGAAAGGAGCCATCTTTGGATAAATTCTACTGAATTTCATCCTCTCCTCCTCCTAGTCTTTGGAGACCATACACTCTAGAAAGCAATGCCATCAAAACCTTTTCATCCCACTCATTCACATCCCTTCGCAAATGGATGTCCCAAACCGCAACTCCTTCATGAAGATGGAGATACTTGGAAATATTCACATCTGTATCGCTAGCCAAACTATAAATACTTGGGAACTCTTCCCGCAAGGTCACTTCCCCACACCACACATGCTTCCAAAACTTTACCCCTTTCTCATCACCAACCAAAAAATGGGTGTTCTTTACTAAGTATCCCACCCAATCATAATCCCCTTCCTCCACGACACCCCATAAGGCGATCTCACACCTAAGGACGACCAATCTCCCCATCCAGAAACATATTTTGCATCAACTACTTTCCTCCACCATCGCTCCCTTTCACTCGCAAATCTCCAAAGCCATTTGCCCAACAAAGCGTGATTGAAAGACTTTAAGCGCCTCACACCCAAACCTCCCTCTCTAATGGGAGCACAAACTGTATCCCAGTCAACTAGGTGATATTTGACCTCATCCCCCACGCCGTTCCAAAGAAAGTCTCTTTGAATCTTTTCTAACCTCCTCGCCACCGAAACCGGAATGGTAAACAATGACATAACATAAGTGGGCAAATTTGAAAGGGAGCTTTTAATCAAAGTAACTTTACCTCCTTTTGTCATATCTTGGCGTTTCCAACCTGCCATTCTCTTCTCAAATCTTTCTACAACCGAATCCCACGCAGACTTAGATTTGAAAGATGATCCCAAAGGCAAACCAAGATACACCGATGGGAGAGACACCACCCTACAACCCAAAATCTGAGCAAGAGCACCAATATCCTCAACCGCCCCAATCGGAATCATTTCTGACTTCCCCAAATTCACCTTATGGTTTGACAGCCTCAAAGGACAAAAGAACACATCTGAGATAGCCCACTTGTGTTGCCTACGCATTGCGAAACACGAGCGTATTGTCGGCATAACGAATATGAGAAACCATCAACACCCTTCAAGAATCCCCCTAGAACTGCTTTCCGAATCATCTTACTTAGCACCTCCATGAACAAAATGAAGAGGAGGGAGGAAGGGGATCGCCTTGACGCAATCCTCTAGAAGTCTGAAAGAAACCGGCTGGAGAACCGTTCACCAAGACTGACATGCTAACAGATGAGATGCAAAATTTTATCCATTTCCTCCACCGCTTTCCAAACCCCATCCGTTGCATAATATGGATCAAAAAGTCCCAGTTAACATGATCGTAAGCCTTCTCAATATCCAACTTGCATATGATATCAAGAATTTTGCTCTTTAATCTCGAATCCACACACTCATTAGCAACCAGTGATGCATCAAGAATTTGCCTACCTTCAACAAAAGCATTTTGGGCTTCGCACACAACCTTCCCTACCATCTTCTTCAAACGAATTGCCATCACTTTAGCCAACAACTTGTACGCTTCCCCAAGTAAACTGATAGGTCTAAAGTCCTTGATGTCCTCCGCGCCGCCTTTTTTCGGAATCAAGGCCACAAAAGATGCGTTCGAACTCTTTTCAAACTCTCCAAACCTCCAAAAATAATGGAACATGTCCATCACTTCCCCTCTCACCACTCCCCAACAATGTTGAAAAAAGGCTAAAGACATACCATCTGGATTGAGCACTTTATCTCCATTCAACGATCTAAGAGCAAGAAGAACTTCTGATTCCTGAAACGGTCTTTCTAACCAATGAACCTCCTCCCCCGAGATAGAGTCGAACTCCAAATTATCAACTCGAGGCCGATACACTCCCTCCTCCTTGAACAAACTCGCGTAGAAGTTAGCAATACGTGTTCTTACCTCCTCTTCCTCCTATTACAATTGGCAATTCTATGAAAGAATCGAGTATTTCTATCTCCCTCTTTTAACCACAAATTTCTCGACTTTTGACGCCAACTAATTTCTTCATACTTTGCAATTTTACTGAATTCTTCTTTGGCCTCGTTCCTTAGGACCTTCTCCGCATCTGTTAAAGCATGCACTTGTTCCTCCAAGTCCATCCTGCGAACGACATCAACCACCTTAGCCTTTTGATTCCCTAGCAACCCAAAGACTTCGGAATTCCACTTTCGCAAATCCTCTTTTAACAATTTGAGCTTCTAAGCTAGAACAAAGCTCGGCTTCCCAGAGACCGAATAACTGTTCCACCAAATGCCCACCATATCCACAAAGGCACAAACCCATCTGACAACAACCACATATTCTCAAATCGGAACGGAATTCTTCCACGATGAATCCCTCCACTATTTAAAAGGATCGGCAAATGATTTGGAATAGGCCTTCGAAGAGCGCACTAAATCACCTCTGGACAAAGCTCCTCCCAAGAAGTAGAGAACAAAAACTGATCAAATGCGGGACATACATCTAACCTTCTAATTTCCAAACCTACCCCCATTGAGAGGCAGGTCAATAAGCTCCGGATCACTAATATAATCAGAAAATCTTCTCATGTGACGAGAGGTAGAGGTACAACCCAATCTTTCGTGTTGGAAACGAACAACATTAAAATCTCCTCCCACACACCACGGCGCATCCCATTTGAACGTGACCGCCGAGAGTTCATCCCACAGATCCTCCCTATAACAATTGGTCACTGGCCCATAAACTCCTGTGAGAACCCATTCATTTCCATCCTCCACAGTCTTGAACAAACACGATACTGAAAACAAGCCAAACTCTTCATCAACTTTCTCCACCACTCTACTGTCGCACATCAAGAAAACCCCCTTGCTGCCCCACAAGCATCAAAGTGGATCCATTCCACCGAACGACCTCCCCACAACTCCTTGATGCTTTCCTTAGAAACGTCCTTTAATTTAGTCTCTTGAAGACAAACCACATCCGCCTTCCACTCTTGTAACAATGATTTAACTATCATCCTCTTTTCCTTCGCATGAAATCCTCTCACATTCCAACTAAAGATTTTGATCTTCATAGAAAGACAAGAGATTGGTTCCTTCCACCATTTCACTACCCCTCTCTCCCCTTATTATGTCCCTCATAATTAACGGAACATTGTAGCCTTCTTAGCTCCCTCACCCTTTTACTAATTTTACTCCCTCTTTTTTTTGCTTCCGTTGTCCCTCCATTCTTCCATTTTTCTTCAATTTCAGTAAATAATTGCATTGTTTTATCTTCAAACCCATCAAAAGAGACCCCCAAAAATTTGCTGAAGCCATTAATCCTCTTTAACACCCATTTGGAAACTTCTGCCTGTGACATTCCATTCACCAATATGTCTTCCTCACCCCATAACCTCTCTGACTCTCTAACATCCAGCGGAATATTCGAACCGTTATTCTCAATCAGCCTATCCTCCACAAGATTCTGCACCCACCCCAATTGTTTAAAGAACTCCCCCTCCTCCTGACAACCCCTACCTAACTCCTCCTCGACCACCCGCCCACAAAAAGGCACCAATTCTAGCCCCCTTGGACTGCAACACACCTGATCACCCTCTGCAACAAAGCCCCTAATCACCCCACCCTTGCCCAAACCACCTGCCGAGAGCTCTCCCCCAAAACCCAACAAGGCACCCCCCTCTACTAAACTGCCAGACTCCGACTCCCCCTGCAACAAAGAGCTCTCCACCTCCCGGCGTAGCAAAGAAGCTGAACCGAAACTCCTCTCATCCGAAAAAGAAAAGGAAGAAGATGAAGAGGGAAAAAAAGGGTCAAAAATCATACACACCTCACTATCATCGACCGGCACAAGAGGATTCCGACCCACACCGCCACCCTCAGCCCCAACGGACGAACACCTGAAAGCTTCGGCGAACTGAGATCTGTCTTCATCGATCACATCGGTTACAGGTTTCTCCAAATTGGAAGCCCCTTTATAACTTGGACCCCCATTTGAATCCCCTCGCCTGACCCATTTTTTGTTTTTAAGCACCACCAAAATAGTCTGGACTGGTCTTTTAAAAAGATGGGCCCATTAAGCATCAGACCTCCTAAACCCATTAGAATTCTGGGCTAATTTTGTCACACCCACAAGCCCATTATGAAAACTCTTCTGCAGCCCATGTCCGAATGCAACAACCCCAGGCCCAGTACCCGAACGATTTTGAAATTCAAAAAAAGAATGACGACGAGGCCCGTACAACCCTCCACTCCTGACCCCAGTCGCACCACGCGTGTAAACACCACGCGTCATCTTCTTCCACACTCCCCCCTGAACACCTAAGACCGGCCGCGCTACAGACCCGCCATAGCCGCCCAAAACAGCCTTCACACTAGCTTGAAACACCACCCTCGGGCCCTTCTCAACCCATAAAGGAACTTCGAACATCCAACCTCCCATCGCAATCTTCACTGTCGGCGGAATATTCTCCGGTGAGGCACAAACAACAATTCTTGCCCACCGAAGATGAAAACGCATTCTTGTCTCCTCATCCACATACAGAAAACCCCCACAAAATTCCCAATAGCACTGAACACCTCGACATCCCACAGCTGAAGAGGAAGCCCTAACATCTTGACCCACACCTCTGAGCAATCGTCCCCCTTTTTCGTACAACAAACAGTCGGAGACCACCGCTCCAGATTCATCCTTCTACCTTCGAACCCCCATTGCCCTTTTACAACTCGTTGTGCTTCCTCCACTGACAGCAATGCGAACAAGAAGGAGAACCCACCCAGATCAAAAACTTGAACTCCGGCAGTCACCTTCCACGTTCGTTGAGCCCAGCGTTGAACCTCCATGGCCGCCGGCAGCGTCACAGCCCCATTCTCCAATCTGCCCACCAAACACCTTCCCAGAAAGCACATCGACTTCTCCGTTGATTCAGCTCTTACTTCGATGTCGCACCCCTTCCGTCTCTGCCCCTCTTTCTCCACCACCACAGTATTCGACGGCCAACCATCGATACTGGTGACCTCCAAAAAGGATCTGCCATCAAGAGTCCCATCAGAGCGCCTCCATCCACAGGAAGCCCAGAATTTCCTGGAAATATCCACCCAACCCCCAGCGCCACACAGCTCTGGCAGAATCACAAACCACATCCTTTCTCTGTCCCTCACCTCCACCTGCAGGGAGAAACCCCCTACAAATACAGAACGGCGCACCTGCACTCTTCTGACAAAACCCCCATAGCTGCGCACAAGCTCCTTGTCGTACCCCATAGACACATCTTCGAGGATTAAACACAGCCGTTGGAGTTCTATCTCCGATAAACGAACCTCTCGACTAACCCCTAAACCTCGCTCTACTAACCCATATTTGAGTCGTTCTCCTTCGCCCTCGTCCACAACCTCCAGAGATTTGAAACCCATCTGACTCAGAACTTTCCAACGTCTATCCCTCATTCTTTATCTCTCCACTGCGGAAACCCGGAAAATGCGACAATCTTTCTTCTATGTTGATTATTGACAAATAAATTCTTCTTCTCTTTCTGTGGAATCTGTATCATCTGACTTTTGGTTTCTGGATGCCGTGAAATATCCGTGTACATTGCCCTAGGGTCTGAACTCTAAACTTAGGCTCCGTTTGTTTGGGGTGAAAATGTTTTCTGCAAAAATATTTTCCTAATTTTTGGTGTTTGGTAGCACAAAAATTGGGGAAAACTTTTTACATGTAAAACATTTTACACCAAATCTGCGGAAAATAACTTACGGCTCAAATCTCCGTAAGTCATTTTACAACTACTGATCTCGACCCTCTCTTCCACTAAATCAACGCTCACTTGCCAAGAACTGAAACTTTCGAAATTTCATTCTCTCTCTCTCTCCCTCCCTCCCTCCCTCCCTCCTGTGTATTGTATATGTTTACGTATATGTATGTGTCAATATAGAGGATTCATATCCAAATTTGTAACATTTCCCATCTTATTCTTCCAAAACCGATCACCTTGGCCGTATCGGAATATTGTTTTACAAAAGTTCAGAGCACTGTTTTTAAGAAAGTACCAAACACCAACAAATAGAAGTTCAAAAATTGTTTTACATGTAAAATATTTTGCATGAAAATATTTTACGTCGAAACAAACGGAGCCTTAGTGCTTAGGAACACTACTTCACCTATGATACTATTACCTATAATAGGGATGGCTTTCCCTGCAGCTCCCTTCATAGTTTTGTTTTCATATGTGGGAGTCATTTCACAGGTAAAAAGATGTGCAGAGATGTCAAGGAAGCTACGATTTTTCAAAGATCAAATACATAAAGCTGGTCTAATGTCTGCTCCTCGTCCTATTTTGCAACCAAAAATGGAGTTGGAGCAATTAGAGGTTCTTAACTTTTAAAGCTCTTCTACTCAGTTGGGAACTTTTTATTTTTTCATCACAAGATTGATGTTATTTTCTTTTTCTTTGCGGGTGGGATTTTCCTGTTGCCAGCAATAAATCTTATGCTGTAAGAAACAGTCAAAGAACTGACTTCTATGTATGGGGAAGGGAACTTTTCTCTGGGAATTAATGTGTATTTTCTTTTAAATTGTGGATCTAATGTGCTTCTCTTGATTCCAGATTCAACTCGCTGAGTATGAACATGAGTTGTTGGAAATGAACAATAACAGCGAGCAACTACGACAATCCTACAATGAGCTGTTAGAGTTAAAGATTGTACTGCAGAAGGTATCCATTTCCTTCAGTTCAGTATGGACCGATGATATTGTCTGTTGGTGGTTCGTATCAATGTTCATTTGCCATTATAGGAGAAATGATAGTGGGCCAACCGCCAACCTACCATTACATCAGTTATATAACTAACCAAACTTTGGCTAGTGAGCCTAAACTGTCTAGTGATCACTTTTTGTTTCTTATTGAAATGTTTATGGAGTATACATACATCACATGCGTTATCCTACAAAAATCATTAGGTTGTGTCTGGATAGACCTATGTTAATAACTGAAGTTATCTTTCTTGGCAATGCATGTATGAAGCATTCCGTCCAAATTCTATTTTAGATGCTTTTCTTATGCCTTCTCATTGGAATTCCAGGCAGGTGGTTTCCTTGTTTCGAGTAAGAGTCATGTAGTTTCAGAGGAAATAGAACTAGAGGATCATGTGTACTCTAACGAGGACTATGCAGATACAACATCTTTACTTGAAAAGGTAATTGTCTGTTTCCTTATATACCCTGTGGCATGATAGACAATACAAAATTGTTTGACGGTAACTATGAATTTCATTTGCTAAATATTATTCATTCTACAGGAGATGAGACCAGGACCTTCAAATCAATCTGGTTTAAGCTTCATTAGTGGCATTATCATTAGATCGAAAGTTCTTATGTTTGAGCGGATGTTGTTTCGTGCTACAAGAGGCAACATGCTTTTCAGTCAGGCACCAGCTGATGAAAAAATCCTGGATCCTGTATCAACTGAAATGGTCATCTCTTTTCTTTTAACCTATTTCTTTTTAGAGCCTATAATCTGCTTCTTTGCAGTATTGCTTTCTTCTCCCAGAGAGTGCTATGTTTGTTTCTATTTCCTTGAAGAATACGGCTTTAGTTTTTGTCATCGGCATATTTGACTTTTTAGATATTGGCTGTGCAGGTTGAGAAAATGGCATTTGTGGTGTTCTTCTCAGGGGAGCAGGCAAAAACAAAAATACTGAGAATTTGTGAAGCATTTGGTGCAAATTGCTATTCTATACCTGAAGATATAACAGAACAGAGGCAACTAAATCGAGTGGTATGCTACTAAAGTGATGGACTGCATTTTCTTGCATGTGAGAAATATAGTTCGATGGCCTGATTATTACATTTTTTATATTTTACTAGCAGATCATGTACAGTCTCCTTGTAAAAAGATAAATATGTGTCAAGACTTTTTTCTTCTGTTTTCCCCCATTGGTTGCCAAGAATATGATACAGGAAAGTGAGTCTTGAGAAGATTAAAGCTAAAGAAGTTACAAAATTATGAAGCCAAATGATACATTTTTCTTGAGACTATCATTTTCAGTTGGTTTCGGATATCATTAGTTTCATTTGGTTTTCGTGAACTTGTTTGGTTAGGAGATTTCATTTCAAGGAGTTTTGTGGAAAAGACTCTGTTTTTAGGATACCGCCAGACAAATGAAGGAAAGGAAAAGAATCCACATTCCACACTTCCCTGACATTTCTGTGGCAACTGGCAACTAATTGCACATTATATGAAGGAAAGTGGTGTTCAGATTTGGTTTTCCTTTTCTTTCCTTTTCCTAGAATCACAATATGCAGCTCATGCCAATGGACATTTGTTGAAGGCTGTCAAGATTCTGCATTAATGTCAATGCAACTTAGCTAAGCTTTAGCCCAATGATCTGAATGGGCTTAGATATACGCTACCTTGATCATACACTCATGGTCATTCTAAGTGCCCTGCGCTTGCAACATCTTGGTTGCAGGTTTTGTCTCGTCTCTCTGAATTGGAAGCCACCTTGGACGCTGGTATCCGTCACCGAAATAATGCTCTAACATTTATCGGATCTCAGCTATCAAAATGGATTGACATGGTAAGTTTGACTATCTTCTGGTTCTTGTTATCTTCCACTGGGCAGTATGACCTTTAAATTTCCAAGGCTGGAAGTGGAAGGCATCTCTTTTACTTGTTCCTAAATAGTAAGTTCAATGCATATCTCCTCTCTAGGTTAGAAGGGAAAAAGCTGTGTATGATACGTTGAATATGCTTAATTTTGACGTGACCAAAAAGTGTCTTGTTGGAGAGGGCTGGTGCCCAATTTTTGCAAAAACTCAGGTACTTCCCTTTCTTCTCATCTTTTTCTTCTTCTTTTTTTGGGGTAAAATATCTTGAGTTGGCTCCCTTGTATTTTACTGTAGTCTGAAGTCTCCGTAACGATTAGGTTTTATTATGTTCAGATTCAGGAAGTGTTGCAACGGGCAACGTTTGATAGCAATTCACAAGTGGGTGTCGTATTTCATGCGATGGATGCTGTGGAATCACCTCCAACATACTTTAGAACCAACCGCTTTACGAATTCATTTCAGGAAATTGTTGATGCGTATGGGTAATATATTTCTTTCTTGTTCTTTAAAACAACAGTTAATGTTACAACAGAGCATCATTTCTTCTGAATACCATATTGGATGAAATTTTGGTACACGTTATTCTGTGGTTTCAACTTTCACCATATGCCTGTCCACAAAAGAAAGAATTTTGTTTTGTATGGAGTGCTATAGTTCATCTGTTTCTCTCTTACTGTGGCTGTGTTGGATAACGATTATGGAAGCTCAGCCAACTCTATATTGCACTGAGCTGCCATATCTTTCTCCTGCCTAAAATAGTTTTATTTCCATAGTAAAGAAGGAACCCATTGTTGGTAGCCATGTGTTTTGCAAGTTTTGCCCTAAAGAATTGAAAAAGAAGTAACTTACCGGCATATGTTTATAATCTTCAGCATAAATTGTTTGCTCTGATTTGTTTTACTTTTGTATCTGGTGGTTGATGTGAATTTTTTTTCTAAAATTGTTTAACCTTTGGGTTCAGTGTTTTTCTGCGGAACTATATCCTTTGAGTGTTCCCGTGATTGAATTTTTGAGCACTTGCACCCTTAAGGATTGAAAAAGAAGTAACTTACCAGCATACGTTTATGATCTGCAGCATAAATTTTTTGCTCCGATTTGTTTTACTTTTGTATCTGGTAGTTGATGTGATTTTTTTTCTAAAATTGTTTAACCTTGGGTACACTGTTTTTCTGTGGAACTATATCCTTTGAGTGTTCCCGTGATTGAATTTGTGAGCATTTGCAGAACTGGACAAAATACTAATACGGTTACCTTTTATGGCAGTGTTGCTAGATATCAGGAAGCAAATCCGGCGGTGTATACTATTATTACATTTCCATTTCTTTTCGCTGTGATGTTTGGGGACTGGGGTCATGGAATATGTTTGTTGTTGGGAGCCTTATTCCTTATATCTCGCGAAAGCAAGCTTGGGTCACGGGTATGTTCTCTTTTCTGACATATTCTTGTTTTTGGAAGCTGAGAAGTAATCGTCGAATATTTCTCTTTTAGTTTAAATTATGCTACATATAATCTCCTTGGTGTATAGTTTTCCCATTGAAAATTGTGCAACATATAATTTCCTACGTGTATAGTTTGCCAATTAAAAATGTACAGCTTTGCTGTGCCATTACAATAGTATCTATTAACTTTCTTGAGTATTGGTTTTCATTTCAGAAACTTGGGAGTATTATGGAGATGGTATTTGGCGGCCGCTATTTGCTTCTTTTGATGTCTCTGTTTTCGATTTACTGTGGGCTCATTTACAATGAGTTCTTTTCTGTTCCCTATCATATATTTGGAGGTTCTGCTTACAAATGCCGAGATGCTACATGCAGGTATATCTTGTCCTACTATTTTTTCTTCTTTCAATAGTCTTCAAATTAGAGCAAACTAAGATCTTTCTCATCTTCCAAGTATTGTAGATGAGAGGTGCTATTCACACAGACAAAGGGTGCACATATATCAATGTGGGACCCACTACGGGTCCCACACAAACGATCCTAGCGCATTGTAGATACACGATGTCTTCTCAGTGTCTGTGTAAACCCATGTCATAAAATGCTATTATTGTTGTAAAATTTGGGGATAGCATTTATCATGGTTGATTTTCTCTCCAGTTGGTGATCCAAGTGGAGAGGTTTAGTTCCGCTCAGTGGGGCTCACCTCAGGGCTACCTCAGTGGTCTGAACCGTTTACGCTTACAGCACGGGGAACAAGTTAGCCCTTGAAAAATAAAGTTGGTCGGGCGATGTTAGCCACCTGATCATATCATTTTGTCTTAAAAAATGGCCAGTTTGCTGTTAAAATCATGCTTGTCTACCATTGTTGAAGACAAATGTGATCTGATCATATAGCTACTTCTGTCCAATCAACGGTTCTTTTTCGCACATATGATTTCCTCTATAGGGCCTACATGATGAACAATTTTCATACTTAAAGTTGACCGTGGGTGGGCCCCGATGCTTTCACTCCTGTTGGATCACCTACTGGATAGAAACTCAGAAATATGTATAGGCGACGGTTACTATAGTAGTTGATGACACTCACATGTAGCCAAGTAGCTTGTATCTATAGATCAGTGAACCGATAGTTGTGATATCTATCAAATAGCGTTATTGCTGAACTAAATAAAGTTTTAGGTTACAATTGTTTTGATTAAAGAAGTTCTGAAGGAGTGACTGGGTACTTGCATTCCTATTCTCCAAGACACACCCTTTCGTAAACTATTTAAGAAGTGATAGTACACATGACCTTGAAAAAAATTCTCACAATCCCTTGTAACGAGAACGTACTAAGTTTAAACATTCATTAAGCACAAATTTTGTTCTTGGAACATTCCAGAAGATTCCAAACATAAGCACAAAAATTATAGTAGATTCATTTTAAAAAGTTTTCACAATTGACCCCAAAGGGCATAAAAAAAATCTCTTTCTGTTAAACATTGGTCATTCATTCGGTTCCGCAACAAGAACAATCAAAATAGAAATCAAAGGCCCAGAGAGAGAGAGTTTTGTATCATGGCATTATTGCAATTAGTGGGATCATATAAATCAAAGCAAATTGAGTTAGGTTCCCAGCCAAGACCCAACTTCTCCTCATATTTTCGTTTACCCAAAAAAAAAGAAGAAGAAAATTTCAGGGGTCATGTGACCCTCCTATGCCTTGACTGCATCTGCCTGTGTTGACACCTATCAGTGTTTCTTAGAAGCGTTGTGCTTCTTAACATTTCAATTGGTGTTATATCAACAACATGCGTCATTCTGGTCATGTCAGACTCATTCGGACAAATTGTAAGTGGGGCATCTTCTACTCAAAATCAAGCACACGTGCTTTTCCTAGCCAATGACCCATCCTTGAAATTGATAAGTGTTTTTTTAATTATTTTATGTTATGTTGAATACCACCATTTTTTTGGTTTTATTTCTTTTTCCTATGTGTCTCATTTCTTTTTTAATGTAATTGTAAGCTGTGAGATTCTTGACAACAACTTTTTCTTTGATAGTGATGCACATTCTGTTGGATTGGTGAAATTCCAAGATGCATACCCGTTTGGAGTCGATCCCAGCTGGCGTGGAAGTCGTTCAGAGCTTCCTTTCTTGAACTCTCTCAAAATGAAGATGTCTATTTTATTGGGTGTCACCCAGATGAACCTAGGAATCATATTAAGTTACTTCAATGCTCGCTTCTTTCATAATTCGCTGGATTTTAGGTGTGTATTGCTCCCCTCTTTCCCACTGTTTCCCCAGATGTGCACCATCTAAAGCTAACTAGATGACCATGGTGCATACCTTTTGCTTTGTTGTTAGGTATCAGTTTTTGCCACAGATGATCTTTCTAAACAGTCTTTTTGGATATCTATCAATGCTTATTGTCATCAAGTGGTGCACCGGTTCTCAAGCTGACCTCTATCATGTAATGATATACATGTTTCTGAGTCCATTTGAGGATCTTGGTGACAATCAGTTGTTTCCGGGCCAGAAAGCACTTCAGGCATGATCCTTTTTCATTCCTTCATAGTTTGTTTGAGCTCAAGTTATTTGCTTTCCATTGTTGTTTGTTTTCGAATGATTCATGTAGATCTTTTGCAGATCATATTGTTGCTTTTGGCGATTATTGCAGTTCCATGGATGCTTTTTCCAAAACCATTCATTTTGAAGAAGCTTCACTCTGAGGTACTCTTTGTCGTCAAATTTTCTAGGTTTCTACCCCTTTCCTGAATATAACTTCAGAACTTATCCTCACTTAGTGTTTATGCTTGTAGCAGTTGTTTTCCTTGTTTCTTCAGAACCTTCTGTAATTGCCCTAGGGCATCATTTATAAAACTGGATCGCTCTTCTGGTCAATGAAATCTTCAAATCTCTGCTCATTGAAATGGTGGAGCAGTTTTTCTTGTGACGGCAATTTTGTACATCTAGCAAACCTCTTGTTTGCAGACATTTTTGTCCTTCCACTATTTGAATTAGAGTGCTTCTTGTTCGACGTTTCAGTCTTTCATCTAACGGTAACCTTAAATGGAGGGGAAGTTGCTAGAAGGGCTTCGTTTTCATGAAATTGGTATTCATTATTTCTTCTGTGGCACTATGTTTTGTAGAGATTTCAAGGGCGTACATATAAGATGCTTGGAACCTCAGAGATGGATATGGATGTTGAACCACATTTTGCTAGGCAACATGACGAGGATTTCAATTTCAGCGAGGTCTTCGTACATCAAATGATACATTCTATTGAGTTTGTTCTTGGTTCTGTTTCCAATACCGCGTCATACCTTCGGCTTTGGGCTTTAAGGTATATATTTTGATTTTCTACTATTCATAATCGCCTTCCATTTATTCTGATAGTATCTCATGGATAATTTCTGCTGCTGCTGTTACAGCTTGGCCCATTCTGAATTGTCAACTGTTTTCTATGAGAAAGTCCTCCTCCTTGCCTGGGGGTAAGTTTATTAGCCAAGCTTATCCTATTGGATGTTCTTCTGCCATCTCTTAATCTTCCATTGCAGTGGACACTGGACATCTCTTTAGTGGCTCTTTTTGTGGACAAATTCTCTAATAAAAATTACAGTATAGTGAAAACAAATCAACCGTAAGTGGCTATTACATTAATTGGCTCTTCTTTTCGTTGGATCCAATATTATGCACGATCTCAATTTTTGGAACTATTCACCTAGCGCATTTGTATTTTCTTCTACCGCGTGCTTACTTCAGATGACACTAGGGCCTTAACTATTTTATTTCGATGAATGGTGTGATTATTGCAGGTATGACAGCATCATCATTCGGTTGGTTGGTCTGGCGGTTTTTGCCTTTGCAACAGCCTTCATATTACTAATGATGGAGACCCTTAGTGCTTTCCTTCACGCCTTGCGTCTCCATTGGGTGGAATTCATGAACAAGTTTTATCACGGCGATGGCTACAAGTTCAGACCTTTCTCCTTTGCCTCGTTAACTGACGCCGACGATTAGCTCATTCCACTCCCCATTCTAGACTTATTTACAAAGAAGAAAGCGTATAGATAAAACAACTGTTACTTCCGGCAATGGTAAAAGCGAAGAGTGGATCCACTCTTCTTTAACGCAAAATTTTGGCTGGTAAGAAATCAGTTTTACTTTAGAACCATACGGATCGATTAGTTTAGAAATGTATAGAAGGATTCTGCACGGGAGGGCTGGTAATTTTCTGTTTTTTTTTTCTTTCCCCTGGGATGCTATTGTTTTGGACAGCATATCTATAGAAATTTACACAAATATACACACTTGCTGGTATGGATTTTGCTGGTAATTCTGCCCATCCATCGATGCAAATATTTAGAAGGATCTGGAGTTTATTGATTGACATACGCATGAATCAGTATTTGTTAGTATTTGATTTTACAACTTGTGCAGAATCGATAGATCATTGGCGGTATCCCATTTGTTAAATAAACATAGATTTTGACTCCCCGCGTTTTAAACGAAAAAGTAGGGTTTTTTTTTTTTTTTAACCAGAACCCTCCTCCACTGGAAGAATGGAATGACCTAGTTTGTTCCGACTTTGACCTCCTAATTTTAAAATGAAGCCAATCTCGACCAAATCCGTTAGAAAATGGTAAAAGTGTATTGGGCTAAAAATGCATTAATCCTATACCATAAGAAGCTGGACAAAATGTGAAAATATAACTTAATAATGGAGGTCAGGATTCTGAACATTAGGTAAGTATCAAAGTGAAGTTGACGCTATAGAAGTTGGAAAGTCGATCTTTCAACAAAGAATTTCATCTGAGAGAGCAATGTTAGCCTCATAATATTCTTGTATAAGCAGAAGGGGGAAGGAAAAAAAAGGTCTTAAAAATATTTCCCACTGTAAAGGTGCTCTCATGTTATTATCTCGCGTATAATTTATTACTGTAGTAACACAAAATGAGTTTTAGTGTTTGGCTGAGGGTTCTTAAAAAATAAGTACTATTTATTTATAATTTTCAAGTTTAAAAATAATATATTTAAGAAAATATTTTTTTTTTGTACTGTTCAAAAAATTTCATCGAGATTTATCAAACAAGATCTATATTGTACAAAATTATTTCAGTAAGTCCATCATTTTTAAGTTTGAAAATTGTAAATAAATATTTATTTTTTAAGAAACTAATAAAAAATGATTTCATCTGATGATTCGAGTAACTCAATAAAAAAAAATTTGAGTGTAAACCATTTCATCATTAAATTATGACAGTAAAATTTGTACTAATAGATGCCAACATTTAATCAATTGTTTTTTTCTTTCAAATGGTTACAACATAAAACACCTCCAAAACGCTAGATGAAGTTATGGTGGGCTAATCTTGATTATTTGATGTACCCAAAAAAACTCAATTATTTTATTTAAATATGATCATTAATCCATTGTAAAAGAGATTGCTAGATAATGGAGGAATAGTGGTGCCTTTTACCGTGCAATAATTCTCTGGACCCTAAAATGTTTTGCGGAAAATATTACGAAAAGTAAAATTAATGATTGAGATATAGCATAATGTATAAGACTCTCAAAATTCCAAATAAATTTGAACAACTTATTTTTTAGGACATTTTCGGAGAAACTTTTCGGATTCGCATTCTCTTTAGGGCAATAATGTTCCGAATAGTTTTTTACACAGAGTATATATGAGACTCTTGTGTTTTTTGAGAGATTGTGTGATTTCGGGTGGGAAATTGAAATCTACACTCCACTTTTTCACATCTACACTTCTTTTTTTGTCTTCTAGCAAAAAAATTACACACACTTTCAACACTAAAATCCAAAAAAGGGAGTGTAGATGTCAAAAAAAGGAGTGTAGATTTCAATTTCCTTTCGGGTGTGGTCGTAGTTTTTTCTAATGTATTCCACTCTATTTTCTCTTGTTCCGAATATCGAATTTTCATCACAACCTCGTTCTTGAATGTTCACTCTCTCTCTCTCTCTCTCTCCCTCTCTAAATTGTACGCAGACAGTATCCAGACACTTTGAGATTCGGTGCAACTCAGCTAAATGGAAACTGATTCTAGGGGTTCCGGGTGCGGTTTTGCAGAGATTTTCAGGAGAGAGATGGGTTTATCTCGACCCCCCACTTTCGCTAGGCGAATTTCAGCTTCTGAGGTCTCTCTCTCTCTCTCTCTCTCACACACACACACACACTTTATTTTATCTATATAATAAGAAAATAGGAGCAGTGGTTTGAAAATTTCAGCATCTAATGTTTTCTGTTCCCTGAATAGTAGAATTTTGTGAGTTTATGAATTTAATTTGGTTTTATATGCTAAACCATGTGGAAGTTTTTATGCTTCCTAATTCTTGTTGGGTCTTAGTCTATTTTTGTGATGGTTCTTTTCTTAGTTCTTTCTGTGCCTGTATGAATTGAGTAGTCTTTGCTAAAAAGAATTACCTAATGGGTGGAGAACTGTATCTCAATTGGGCAGTCATAGGGGGGTGTTTGGTTGCTCCATTTTAATCTAGTGGTTATATATCAAGTATGGTTGTAGGACGTAACAGTCAATTAGTTTCATGATTTACCTTTCATATTTGGGCCCCTCTAGTGGACGGTGGGATTGGTGATTAGTCGAGGTGCATATAAGTGGCTCCGGCAGGGTTGTCAAGAGTAGTGGTGTCCTTTTGGCATGTACTCGCGTCTAGCTTGTGTTAGTTTTGGTTCAATCCTGTATTTTGTGATGTAATCTGTATTGCCCTCGGGCTTCTCCATTGTGTAATGGATTGACGTTTTTCAAAAAAAAAACATAGATGGCTCGGACACCTGAGTTATTAACAATATAGTATTTGTAGAAACTAAAGGTTTAGAAAATGAAACCACGGGTGATTTTGTGAAATGTCCTTCACTTCAAAAATGTGCATTTTGTGTACCAGTCAACTGATTTCCTTTGATTTTACACCCCTTTGTGATGCTTAATGATGGACACCTAGGTTAGATGGACTCTTCTGACATTCACTACTTGGGTAAGAATGAGATACGTCTCTAATGTTTTTATTTGTATATTCACGTAATAAGCATATTTTGTGCTCAAGTTTACTGTAACCTTGTCCATAAAGCTCTCATATCATGCATGACATGATCTATGTCACTTTCAAAACTTGTCCATGAATAACTTTTTTTTTTTGCTCAGCTGTAATATGAATACTTTGTAGTATCCAGGTGCCGTGAATTATGTGAATGCAGCAATTGGGCACATACCCCTACTCGACGGGGATACCTGAGTCCATGTTACAAAGTTCAAGGCCATCTGGTGTTCTGAAATGCCTTAAGCAATTTCTTTTCTGGCCGTGTTTCTGTACTGGACCCATACAACTTTTTGTTTTTGGGTTGGCCATATATGTTGTTTTGCATGCCTCAAGTGTTAATATAGGAAGAAAAGATGTAATTCCATCCCAAATCAGATTTTTGTTGCAAATGTAGGCATACATTTTCTGGGGGTGCTATGCTTACATTTTTGTGCTTGACAAAATCGCATGCTTGGGTGTAATATTGCTTTGGTTTTGGGTACAGGTCCTTGTGAAGCAAATTGATCTGTATGGCAAGTTAAACGGTCACGAGGGTTGTGTAAACACAATTCAATTCAACTCCGCTGGTGACCTTCTCGTGTCAGGTTCTGACGATCAAGAAGTTAAGATCTGGAATTGGGCTACTAAAACATTAGAACTTTCGTATCCCTCTGGCCACTTGGACAACATATTCCAGGTCAAGATCATGCCTTTTACCAATGATCGGAAAATAGTAACTTCTGCGGCTGATGGCCAGGTATGTTGATTGCATTGGTTTGTCACCCTCTCTCCCATGCTTTTACTTGTTTGCACGATATTATTTTGGTGAACATGTACCATAATTTGGGGGGTTTTACGAAAGTTCTTATTAGTTTGGTTGTAGTTTGGAAAGTTATCTGGATTACTTGACTTAAAGTTAAGGTATAGTATTTTTATACTATCCTCGAGTTTTATCCGTCTGCATTCATGCATAGACTGGGAACTGACTGAAGCTTTTGCCTTGTTTTGCCAAAATGGCACTAAGACCTGATTCTGCATGGTCGGGCTTGTGGCCAGTGTTTTTACCTTTACGAAAAGCAATGACTTTTCATTATGATGTACATTTATTTAAAAACGATAAGAAACACCAAAAAATCAGATAAAGTGGACAATGTGAATATTGGTGATAGGGGAAACAAATTGTTTTACTGCATTGCATCTGTTTCCTCATTTAAGTGAAGTGATGGTATTTTACATAACTAAAGTGTGGTAACAATGTATGAGGAGTTGAGCGCAGGTAATTGGGACAAAGTTTCTGCAGGGCTGAGACTAGATAGCTATCCTTTCAGATTCATCCTGCTTTATTACATCCTTAACTTACAAAATTACGTTTTCCTCTGTTGCCAAATAACCTGGTTTAAACCAACAGGACCCTGTTTCTCTTCCGGTCTCCCTTTCTTTCCATTAGGAACAATCTCCTTTTTTTTTCAGGTCAGACTTGGTCAGGTGAAGGAGAATGGTGAAGCAGAAACAAAAAGGTTAGGAAAGCACCAAGGCCGGATTCATAATCTTGCTGTGGAGCCCGGAAGTCCCTACATATTATATAGCTGTGGCGAGGATGGCCTTGTTCAACATGTGCGTTATCTTACTAATGTTCGCTTTAAAACCTCAATTTGCCTTTAATATCGGAGAACTTGATTATGTTTTGCAGTTCGATCTACGAAGTAATTCTGCAAGAAAGCTTTTCAGTTGCTCCTCGTTCACGGAAAACAAGCAGTCTTCTGGCAGTATAAGGTTGAATGCACTTGTGATCGACCCAAGAAACCCTAATTACTTTGCTTTAGGAGGTTCTGACAAATACGCACGTGTCTACGACATTAGAAAGTACCAAAGGGACTCGTCAAGTAACTTAGATAAACCCGTCAATACCTTTTGTCCTCATCATCTGATTGAGACCCATGACGTTCACATAACATCATTGGCATTCTCAAACACAAGTGAACTACTCATCTCTTACGACGACGAGCTCATTTATTTATTTCAGAAGAACACGGGGATGGGTCCCTCCCCATTGTCAATACCACGCGAGGATTTGCAGAAACTGGAAGAACCACAAGCTTATGTGGGGCATAGGAACTCGCGAACAGTTAAAGGAGTGAGTTTCTTTGGTCCTCATGATGAATATGTCATGAGTGGGTCTGATTGCGGCCACATATTTATATGGAAGAAGAAAGGAGCAGAACTTGTGCGTTTAATGGTAGGTGATCGGGACATAGTAAATCAAGTGGAACCCCATCCAAATATGCCTGTTATTGCTACCTCTGGAATAGAAAAGAATATAAAGGTCTGGGCTCCTGTATCAAGTGATGTTGTTCCTCTCCCTAACAATGTACAAGAGGTATCTTCTAAATGTTTTACCCTTCTGTTTCAACTTAAGCTGTGTTCGGATCTTCAATTTGTGGGGCAAAACGAAAAGGAAGGGGAAAATAGAACTTATGGTATGTTTGGATATTGGATTTGTGAAGGGAAGAGATGGGAATTGTTTTTGGTTTCGTCGGAATACCTTAACTCTTTCAATTTCTCCCAGAAATTCAAGATCCAGCACTGCATAAATTGTTATAGAGAAAGATCACTTTGGGCACGTCAGTTGTTGTTGCTTACATGTTTCAACAATTTGTTTATTTTGAACAGATTATGGAGTCTAATAAGCGAGGCAGAGAGGACAACTCACATGTTACACTTACCCCAGATATGATCATGCATGTTTTGCGGTTGCACAGGAGGCAGGCATTGTCTTATATTGAAAGAAGGTACAATAGAGCTGATGATGATAGCGATGATGAACATGAAGAACATTATTCCGGAATTTCAGAGGATGCCTCTTCCGATGAGGGAAGCGCCAATGAGTGCAACATTAGCTAGAGTTCTTGTGTCAAAAAAAAAACACAAATACTATACTAGTTTGTATTGTGTCAAAAAGTGGAATGCTTTTCTTATTTTGTTTGGGTATTCCTTCTTTGATGTACACCGTTTACGTTTGATATGGTTCCAAGTTGTTCCGGAGATACGTAAGATGAATCTGGATCGCTAGATCGGGGGAACATTATGGTTCTCTTGATGTTATTTGTAAGGAGGTCTAGGTGATCTGAATCTTTGCAGTATGTGTATCAAGTTGTGTTTTAGCAGCAGTAAAGGAAATTTTTGGATCCAATAACATGTGAGGTGCAGGATAATCTTGGTTTTCTTATCCCCAGGGCCTTTTACATCGTAGCAGCTTTGTCTTGTTAGACATTTGGGTCTAATCTGGAAGAAAATTCGGACGTAACTGTTGCACCGCATCAAATTGTGGACGCAACTGTCTTGCCACATCAGCATGTCATCGTAGACGTGCTGATGTGGCGCAACGAACCATCTACCTGAACCCCCGGATGGTGCGACGGTTACAACGGATTGACTCCTCTCAGTGCAACTGCTGCCCACATTTAGCTTCAACAGGTATTGTGATTGGTTTGTTTAGCTGCGTGGTATATTAGTTGCATCCGAACAAAATAGTCCCTTAGACTGTTTTATTGTGTGGTATTATTAACCAACAACTCATCAAACAACGTAAGCTCGACTGTTTTATTGTATGGGATTATTAACCACCGACTCATCAAACATAGTTAAGTGTAAATATTGGAAAAACTGAAAACGGAAAAATTTACATTTAAATAAAACTGGATGAAATAATACTCAATATACCACAAATTTAAACCGGACCAGAGGAAATAACAATGGCAACTCCCCTTGATAATATATTAGCATCAATTCGTGTTACTGTACAACAACAAAATAGTCGTACATTCTGATGTCCATAATCTCCTTACAGATACATCAAACAAATAAAATCTGAACAAACAAACAAAAAAATCAAGAGAAGAACTCCTTCCGATAAACTCAAAGCAGAACCTGCTAAGCTAACTGGCCTTTATAAATATAGAAGCCAGATCCTAGCCAATTACTCCTATGCATCTTCCTCGTGCTTATTCCGAATCCGAAGATGAGTATACAACATATATTGGGTACAGTAGTTGCAACATTTGGGTTTGCAGTAATCTTCTCTATCAAGAAGTGAGAGTTACGCATACTCTGGATTGAGTGATATGGCCTCCTGGTAAATCATGTCCTTGATCTGCTCTTCTCCCATGGCTTGCTCGAAATCGAAGGAGAATGGCTCTAGGCACACCGGTTCGTCAGCTATGTCGTGTAATCTTGCAAGGTATGGATGGGCTAATGCTTCTTCAACTGTAGCCAAAGACAAATTCCGCTTTTTAGAAACAAGAAAACCGATGGAAAAAATTCAAAAGTTATGATCTAATGGGACATAATATTTTCTTGCACATGAAAATGATACGAAAACTTGTGATAGATTCCGATGAACCCCATGTAAGACAGCGTTACGGTTCTTATGACAGTGTCACAACGAATTTAAATCAACACTGTAAAACAACTTACTCTGCACAGACATATTATGCAACCTATAATTCTATATCCCTGGAAAAGTTATGGTTGCCTGAATTCTTGAAACCTCATTAGTTGAAATGAGGTAACAAAGTCCCGTTCAAGTACTATGATGTCATTAATATCAAAACAATTTCTATTTGAGATTCGAGCTAGCTGAAAGGATATGAAATTACCAGTAATTCTTTTCGCTGGATCAAATGTCAGCATTTTATCAATGAGATCAATGGCCAACGGATGGACATGTGGGAATACGTTAGCTAACTGCTGTCGGGGATGTCGGGGAAGTTGATTGATATATCTTCTTGCATCTTCACTCTTAACAAACCCAAGATCCGATTCAGAGGGTGTGCCAAGAAGCTAAGAAAAAGTAAAAGAATCCATAAGCATTCATCTAATAAGCTCAATACTCGAAATAAAACATCACAATCCAAGTGTATGCTCACTTGGAATAAAAAGGCTCTCTCACTATAGTGATACTTTTACTAGGTTAAAATCTTTGGTAATTCAACTCAATGAGGAGCTAACGATTGAAATTTTTTTAGGCCTACTCAATCCAAACCAAAGACGGAAAATATTAAATAAGATGCATTAGACTAAGGTCTGAACTTTTCATTGGATCAAAGTCCGAAAATTCTCATTCTTTTGCGCAAGAAAAACTCTTTAACAATCCGAAACATCTATTTGGTGTTTTTTTTTTTTTTTTAAAGTGAGTCGTTTTGAAAAAAACTCTTGCATCATATTCGCCAAACAAAGCTATCAATGTTTTCGCGAAAATGAAAGCAAGAATAGAATGCAAAAATGATACCCAAATAGAAACACTGATATTAGCGAGTTTGATGGCTTGAATTTCATTTTACCTCAGTCACCAAGCGCAACTGATGCACCTGGTCTTTTCCGGCAAACAAAGGCTTTCTGTTCATAAGCTCCATAAAGATGCAACCCACCGACCACACATCAATGGCAGCAGTATACTCTGAAGAGTTCAACAACAGCTCAGGTGCCCTGTACCATCTGGTGACCACATATTCAGTCATGAACTCGTTCTCTGAACTCGTTCGAGCAAGACCGAAATCAATGATCTTCAGATCACAATTTGCATTCAGCAAAAGATTGCTGGGTTTCAAATCTCTATGAATAATATTTGCAGAATGTAGGTATTTCAGCCCACGAAGGATCTGATACAAGAAGTACTGCAAATAGATTCAAATCACAAAATAAGAACCAGTTTATCATTTGTAATTGATTCATTTATAGGAAAATCATTGATCTTATAAGTTAAAAAAGTGTAACTTACCTGACAGTGTTCCTCTGATAACCCTTGATTAGAGCGAATTATTTGGTGAAGATCAGTGTCCATGAGCTCAAAGACAATGTAGACATCAGAAAATTCTCTCCTCAGTGCTGGAGGAACTACATCTTTTATAGCTATGACCTAATTCAAAAGGAAAAGGAAAAAATCAATGGTAATAACTTTCGAAAGTACTTCAATTCTGTAGGTGCAAAAACTGTAACACATGGACAGAAAAGGCCACTTTTCTTGCTTTTGTGTGACTTTTCTTGCTATGTGAATAGATTAGGTTACAAAGTATGACCGGATAAAATGAATAACGTGTTTAAGTTTTGAGTAGATGTAGATTTTAGCAGAAAATACTGATCATTTGCTCTCTGCAATAAAAGATAATTTCTTACAGTAAACACAAACTACATAACTATAAGAAAGCCTATTGCAGTTGTGAAAATTGATTATTTAAAGTAGAAGCCAAAAACATCCAAAATAGAGATTCTAAAATTTGAATTTGTCAGCTTCATTAAGTTATTCTGGCACAACTTCTTGAGACCAAAGAAGAAGTAATAAACCATGTAAAGAGCCAAATGCAGGTGGGTCGTTTGACTATATGTTTTGCACAACATGATAATTGGCCTTAAGATTGTGTAACTGCACTAACATACAGCGAGAAAGTTAAGTGTAGTTGATAGTACATTTAGTGATAGGTAGTTAGGTTGGATTAAGGTAGTGTAGATTCTTTAACATGTGACAAAATTTTCCTTTTGTATGGAACTTACCAAATATAGAAATGGTTTCTGAGTTTGTCAGAGCACTTCCGGGCCTTACCCAAAATTTTACTCAAATTTGAGTAAAAATATGAGCAAAAGCTTTGTTTCATATGAAGCACTTCAAAGGATAAATCGAAACCCAAGCATAAATTTTAGTAGATGATTAGTCAATGACATATTGTAAATTTGAGAAGTAGGAACGGCCTCATAAAAATTGAATAAAATTTTGACCCTCTCTCCATTTGATTTGGGTAAAATTCAATTCGATATATAATTGAGTCTGGAGTGGATTTTAGGATTTTTATTTTCTAGATTTTGATTCTGAGTCAAACAATTGGGTAACCAGGGGAGATGCTCTTAATAGACAAGCAGAGACGGAGGTATTCTTTTCATATTTCTACAAACAACATGCAACCTAAGTTAATGCACGTGGGTGTGCACAAGCGCGGTGGTGAGCAGGATCGCAAATGTGAAAGTTCCTTTCAATTTTTTTTTTTTGTCAACCAATAAAAGATGATATTATAACTCCGATCAAAGATTATACCAAGATGAAAATTCGTCCTTAGACCAAGGACCAAGTAACCAAGACAACAGAGATTCATCCCATGGACTATAACCCAAACCAACTAAGGCCACGTTCCAGAAACCTTCTTAAAAAATAAACAACTTATTTTACATTTTTAAACTCAAAAATAATGTAAATAAAAAATAATTTTTTAATTTTTTTGGTACCATATTAAAGATCTTGATGAGATCTATTAAATTAGATCCATATTGGTAGAAAAATTATTTGCGTAAACACATTATTTTTGAACTTGAAATTCCCTTCTTAAAAAATAAATATTTATTTTACGTTCTGGAATGGAGCTTAAACCTCTTCTTGCACAAACAAGAAACAACCTAACTGAGAGAAAAACAATTCGGAGAAAAACTGACGGCAAGAAACGGGAGAGAAAACCTCCACAAAAGGAGAAAAAGCAGCAAAGGATTGCAAACCAACAAAAAAATAAAAAATAAAAAAAACTTCGCCATCATCATCCACCAACATAGATCTCCAACTCAATAGCTCTGCATCAACAGTCGTACATCTGAACCGCACAACCAAAGATGAGTCACTGACGAACAGAAAATATAATAGAGGAGGTTCGGCGGTAGAGGAACCAGGGAGGCCAAGGCGTTGGGAGGGGTGACGGGAGGATGAGGTTGGAGAGTGATGAAAAGAGGGAAAAAGAGATTTCGATCGGAGGCCAACAGAGAGAAAAACTCCATAGAGGAGATCACCCCCTCCTGCCACCCATTTTAGGGTGGAGACCCTAGGGAGGGGAGGGGAAGGAAGAAACAAAGAGGTGCGAATGGCTAGGGTTAGAGAGAGAGAGGCTCTTCAACCTTTACTCACCCGTTGTCTGATAATTTCAAAAATATTTTAAACTACTAAATTTGCGGAGCGGGGATTGAAAGCAGGGGCCGGAGAATCCGACTGAATGATCACGTGACTTAGCGTGCAACAATTCTACTCAGTTGGGCTTCAATTGAACGGTGCCAACCCATTCAAAAAATCCTGGTAGACAAGGATTAACAAGCGAGGTTTTTCTTTTTATATAAAAAAAAAAAAATTAACAAGCGAATTTACCAGAAGAACAAGGTTTAACCAAGCAAGCACTTACATTTTCGTGATCCAAATGGCGAAGAAGCTTAATCTCCCGGAGTGTACGCTTTGCATCCATGAAGTTATCGAAAGCATTGGAAATCTTCTTAACCGCAACCATCTCATTCGTCTCCGAATTCATCACCGAGCTTCAGAATCAAAATCAAACACCACACAAATCAATATACCAAAGTAGAACCAATTCAGAAAAAAAAAAAAAAAAAACAGATCAAAGCACAATCTAACAACACAAATGGATTGAGAAAAAAATTGCATTTGGCATTTTTTTTCTTCCTTCTCTGAAATTCTGTTAGATTTGCTTTAAGTTTCTTGAATTAATCATTTGTGTTGACAAAAAAATTTAAAAAAATGCGTTCATTTTTTAAAATAGCTTCTTCTATGATCTTTAGTATCGATCCACTCCTATCCAAATAATTTTCAACTTCTGTTCGTACTTTATATTTTTCTGCAAATCATTAGCAAATTTCGATTAAAAAAAATTTTAACAAAAAACTAAACAGAAGATCACTAAAAATAAATAATACTAACGATGTTTTTAAAGACAAATTAATTTAGCCAAACGGCACCCCAAATTCTCCATTTTTTAAATTGACCAATTAATTACCAGACAATTCCATAAGCACCACGGCCGATAGGCATGATCGGCGGCCGGTACTTAGTCGTAATCTCGAATTGGTTTCCGAATATGTTGTACTGAATGAACTGCCCTCCGTTCACCGGAACTGCCGGAAAATCCGGGAATTGACCGGCAGCTGTGTTGACGACGTCTGCCATTATTACTCTCTGTTTTTCTCTCTCTAGAAAATCTAGTTCGTGGACTAGTTTGTATATATCTCAAAGTCTCTCTCTCTCTCTAGGAAATGAGGTTGTGATTCTATCGGAGTGGGAAGTAGTTGAGGATTATATAGACACGACTGAGTTAATAAAGAATAGTGTTTTTCTGAGTAAGCGCGCGGAAGGAAGGAAGGATATGGGAAACCGCGCAAGGACGCGTTTGGACTCTGAAAGCTGAATAAAATCTGAGTAGTTAAATAAATGCTTTATTTAATCACAGCCGCCTTTGACGATCAAGTTATCAACGCCTCGTGCTGTGCCGGTGGCTTCTATTTCTGATTTCTTTCTTTCCCCTCTTTCCTTTCGGGCCCACCTGCTGACTTGGTGTGTGCCACATCAATAGTTGTGGTTGACGAAGTCGGTAAGAGTGTATATAGTATTACTGTTTCATTCAACGATTCTTTTTGTTTTTGTTTTTGTGTTTCCCCTCCTCTCTAAAAACGAACAAAAAGTTCTAGCTAGTACTTTACCGAGTAAAGACCAAAATAAAAATGTGAGAAAAAATATCACGGTCATTTTATCGAGAGCTTATGTTTTTTTTTTGGTAACTCAGCCATAAGCTCTCGGCCTTTTTGCCAAGAGCTTATCTCGGTATAAAAGAATTTAAAAATCTTGATCTTGAAAGTTCTTTCATACATCAAAATACATCCGGTAAACTGTTTTTTCATATATAAAATATATATTGAAGTCCTTGCTTTTTCTTTTTTCCTTTTTAAATGATGGTTAGTTGTAATTAGCTGATTGGGTAAAATCTTGCCACTACAATTGCATCAACGGTCTTTGGGTCTTGGGGGTCTTTTATGGTAATTTCGAGGAAGATATTAGAAATTTCAATTGTTGGAAAACCGTTAAATATGAATGGTTGAAAAACCTTTTGTCAAAATTAGGTTGGGAACATGATAGGAGGCAGAGTATATTTGTCAAAAACCTTTTGTCAAAATTAGAATATCAACTGTATCGTATCACATTTGATCTGGTGCGGTTATAAGTTAGAAAGGTCAATTGTCGCAAGGGCTTTTGTACTTGTTAGGTCTAGCGTTTTAAGAGAACAAGTTTTGGGCATAAGTTCAAATATCATCTATTATATAGTACTTTCAAAATCTTCTATTAATATGACAACAGGTTTTGTTGTACTTTCAATAAGGAAATCGTACTGAACCCGAAATCATTTGTAAAGCTCGACAAATAGAACACTCATGTGGCAAATCGATTCTGTAACTAGTACATGATTGGTCCGATTGGATGAAATTTACTCCTACTTTCAAGTGTAATTCTAAAATCATATTTGTGTTGTTCCTTTATCGATATCCGATCGATTTAGTTTTTTGCAGGGATGATTAACGAGCTCTACAATGTGAACGGTTCGGGTTAAATTTTTCGGAATCAACTCCATTTGGCCCTCACATGACACAGCAGCCTGCTGTGCCCTAAGGTGCAACAGGAATTAGTCCAACTCTATATCTAGACCCACCAAATTAATATAACTACAATTGAATAAGTACTTATTGAGTAGTTAAAGTTACGGTTGAAGCAATTTTGAGCCCACCAAAATCTCACTCGATAACCCCAGTCTAAGGCCCCGTTCCAGAAACCTTCTTAAAAAATAAGCAGCTTATTTCACATTTTCAAACTCAAAAATAAAGTAAATAAAAAATAATTTTTCAAATTTTTTTGCATCGTATAAAAGATCTCATCGAGATCTTCCAAACAAGATCCATATTGCATATTTTTAAATTTCAATAAGACCATAATTTTTAAGCTTGAAATTGTCTTCTTAAAAAATAAGGACTTATTTTGGTTTCCGGAACGGAGCCTAAATGATTTTTAACCCTAAAATAAGGCCGCTAATTTTGTCACTCTCTTTTTTGTTAACGCTACTTCCTTGCAAGTGTATTTTTGGTGCAAAAATACACTTGCAGAGAAATGACATTAACAAAAAAGACAGTAACAAAATCATTTTCCTAAAATAATTACTAGTTCAAATGACATCTGACTGTCCTAACAAAAAGACTTGTGAATTTTATATCCAAAAATCTAGCCTAGTGAAACTTTATTAATCAAAATCGTAAAAATTCATTTTCCAAACGGACCATAATTTGTTTGCCTAACCAACCACAATAAAATCCTATTACAATAAGAGATGCACTACTAACCACAAAAAATTATATATATACATACACACACACTTCTTCTTTCTTTCTTTTTTTAATGAAAGTATCCATATATGGGCATGTAATCTTAAGCAAAACTTTTAGAGTATGTTTTACATTGACATCGACAAGTTTTTAAAGCGACCACGATGATCTAACTTAGACTGTCATCATGGTCATTTTAAAACTAGACCATCATGGTCATGTTAACTACAGAAGTTTATGATACAAATAAATAAGATTAGCTTTATTTGAACATATTTTACAAAAATATTTGTTTAATGCAATATTTTTTGTAATATTATATATTTTTGGGTGTTTGAGTGCCCTCGGTAGATTTGTCTACTAAATGGATCCGATTGCGCAACCCTTAACGTGGTCACACCAGTCACGGTCCTCCCACTTACTTCAGGGTACTCACCCGGTGGAGTCTCACCATATTTGTTTGTGGAGTTAGAATTTTTGGCACAAAATTATATGGGGAAAAATTGAAATGGTCCTTATAGTTTAGTATTTGTGTCAACTTAGTCCCTGCAATTTGAATTGGCTCAATTACACTGTAGTTTTCATTTCGTTTCAACTTGGTCCAATTACTAACTGCCGTTAGACTCCGTTAACCCCTGACACAAATGGGTCCCTTTTATAGGGTTAAAATTGTAATTTGTTATTCTCCTCTTACCTTAATATACTTCTAAACCAAAACACAGAGCCTCATTGTTCCCTTCTCCATTTTTTTCACGACTTCCATTCTCTATTGTCACGCCCGGGATTTTACCTTCAACTAAAACATGTCTCGTACACCTTCAAGGGGAAGGAGTGAAAGGGATTAGGGTCTGAATAAGTAATCCGATTCCTATGGATTGCACCGTGGTTCTTGAAAAAGAAAGGAAAAATGAGGAGTTCTGTGTTCTATAAAAGGGGTTCGGATATTTTTGAAAAATGTTTGAATTTTAGAAAATGAAGTGGGTTTTATTTTAAAAAGGGACCGAGCTTTCATTAAGCTGCCTACATATCTCCGGGTAAATGAGAATCAAGCCCGGCCATAGTTCGGGCCACAAAAGGGGTTTAGAAAAAAACTTAGAGTCTCCATCGAGTATAGAGTTTAGGTGTGTCTGGTCACCTCTTGAATATCGAAAGAATAATTCAAGTATTTTAGAAAAAAGAACACAGGCCAGAGAATCCGATTTTTAGAAAAAAGTGACTCTGTTTTGCTTTTTAGGAAAATGTTTTAAGTCTGCAAGGTTAGAAAATAAAGGGTTTGGTAATTCACTAGAAAAGAGACCCATTAGAGCATCCACAGTGGTATAATCAAAACAAAAATGTTTATAAAGTTAACAATATTTGCTCAAAAAGAACTCACATTGGAATAACCAAACTTAGAAACATCTTAGAAACTCATCAAATTTTGGCCATTGGATAATCAAAACTACTAACATTTTGCCAATAATCAAATTTAATTGTTTCACATTTTCTCAATCAAGTGCACCATCATTACACAAAAACCGTATTTCTTCCATTTTCAACATGTTTATAACAAAAATACTTTTAGCAACAGTTTTTTTATTTTATTAAAACTGTTTTTTCCAAAAAAAATTTAAACAGTGTTATTTCAAAGCAATTTTTTTATTTTTCAAAAACTGTTCTTTTGGGAAAAAAAAAACTTTTTCTATTCAAAAACTGTTTTTTTAAAACTTTTTTCAAAAAACTGTTTTTTTTTTAATCAAAGATTTAAAAAAATTATTTTCTCTTTTCTAATAACCTATTTTTATTAGTTTGAAAACTATTTAAAAAAAATTATTTTCTATATCACAATTTCTAGATTTTTATAAGTTAAAAAGGTGATGTGATAAGTTTTGGTTATTCAATTTTAATTGTACCATTGTGGACCTCTACATTGCTAACCTTAACAACCCCTTAAATGGATAACCAAAAGATGATGTAGCAGCTTTTGATTATTCTACTGTGGATGCTCTTAGAGTCTAGGGTTAATGGAGGCTAACGACAGTTAGTAATTGGACCAAGTTGGAATAAATGAAAACTACAGAGTATAAATCGAGCAAAATTCAAATTGCAGGAACCAAGTTGACACAAATGCTAAACTACAAAGACCATTTCGGGTTTTTTTCCAAATTAAATCTAAGTAATACGAATAATACCATGCTGATTATGGTAAGGGTTAAAACGTAGAATCACTCCAATCGTTACTCTCATTTATCTCTCTATCTCTCTCTAATCATTATCCATATTTTTAATCATTACATTATTTCTCTCCGCACTCATTACCAACAAATTTAAATCCAAAATCCAGAAACTAACGGGGTCATAATTTTTCCTGGGAAACCCGGATTCTGTGTGTTCAAGTCAGTCAAGTAAAGAAAGAAAATTGTCGCGAAACAGCCTGGCCTGGCCACCGTAATTGACTTGTGGAAAGAGACAGGGATTTCCAAAAGGAAATTAAATTCTACGCTCTCTTTTTTGACATTTACATTCTTTCTTTTGAATTTTAGTATTGGAAGTGTATGAATTTTTTTGGTAAAAGACAGAAAAGGAAGTGTATGTATTAAAAAATGGAGTGTAGAATTCAATTTCCTTCCACAGGAGGCATTGGAAATAACTACTGTATGATGGAAGATAATTAATAAATTAGTCAGCGCAAGAACCAAAACAAATACTAGGACCATCAGAAATATATAAGTAAACTGTAAAAGTGAAGGGTTTATAACCAAATTGAGTCTGAGCATCTTTTAAATTGAACTTGTAAAATTGGAAATACGATTAACCCTTGTCTATTTATTAGATGATAAATTAATCTCAAACGAGCTTGTTTCATTCAATCAATAACGAGCCCAATTCAAGTATATTCAAATTTTTAGGAACACAGCTCCGTGTCGGCCCGAGTGAATATTGGCTAGCCTTATTTGTCCAGTCGAACGGAAAAAAACAAAGCAAAATACATAACTACTCACTATCAATAAGACACACCAAGCCATCGTTTCCCCCCCCCCCCCCCAAAAAAAAAAAAAAGATCTCGTGGAGCAGAGGGTAATGCTCAACCTTTAGGTTAGGAGTAGCTCAAGTGGCAACATAGATGAACTGTAAATTCAGACATTTTGAGTTTAAAACATGGCAACTTCTTGAGGCAAGACAGCAAGAGAGAAATCTCTTGTGAATCTCCTAGTTTCGGCATAGATGATCTACCTTTGATCGGATCGAGAAAGAAAATAATCAATATCCACGTAAGCTAGCTCGGACACTCTTGACCGTAAAAAAGAAGAGAGGAAATTCTTGACTTTCTCGCCCCTGCCCAACCCTATCTTAACTTTCTACTTGCGTGACCATCGATGCAAAAGATACTCTGTTTAATTTTCTCTTTCCGTGATGGTGGGTTTTCTTGTGCCCCAACCAATAATTCACTTCTCTTACTTAATGAAATTTTCTTCTTCAGAGAAAATAAAAGAAAATGCTGACTGATCTAAATTTTTTTTGAAGCACAAAGACATTACATATATAGCTTTTTTTTAATCAAAAACTGATCGGATCGAGTCATTCTCGGTCTTTTTTTTTGTCAATTTCACGCGGGTACCCTTAAAATCACATTTTAAACATTCGAATGATTCGGATTATCAAAATTCGATAAAAAAAAAGGGATCGTCCTTATAAGAGCGCCCTTATAAGAAGATTTATGAACACACACATATAACAAACATCAGTTACAAACAGATTTGGCCAAGCCGCCAAGCCATGAGAAGCCTTAACCTCATCTCTAAGTACTTCAATTGTGACTGATCTATTTTTGAAGAGTAACAAGTCTGGTCAATCCCTTTTATTAGTATTTTTTTTTTCAAACGATAGGACAAGATTTTATAAATGATAGGAAAAAACATGACATCCATCCCCATGGAGGGGAGATAGAAACCACAAAGAAAACTAATCTCTCAAGTCCTACAACCCACACTTTTCCTCACAAAATTCACCTCAACCTCATCAAACCCTCCAATGGGACAAGGAATAGAGACCGGTCTAAGAAATGGTAAAAGAGAGGAGAAACGGCAACCAACACCCCTCCCATGCTGGGGAGAGAGTCACATAAAGCGAAAAAACAAAAAGCAAAAGAAAACGAAAAAATATAACCTCATAATCAACACCCAACCAAAAAATTTCATTGAAGAGCATGGCTCTCTGCCTTATAGAAAACCCGGGTACCGTCTTGTTTTTTGGTTTTTTTTTTTGGGCTGGCCAAAAGGGTTGGAAGAGGGAATGACCGGCTGTATCAACCTCCTTCGGTTGTGTCTGAAATTATCACTCTTAGATTTCTGCCTGCCTACTGAGAGCTAACGGGTCACAAGAGTGCCTCAGTCTTAGCAACCTCCTGAACACAATTTTGTATGGTTGGCCAAAACGAGCACCGCGAAAAACCAATCATTCTAAGATTCCTATTACACTACCAAGAATTTGTGGGTCAGAGCAGTGCCAGCAAGTTTATTTAGAAGGCACTGAAGTACGTTCATTAGTCGCGACCATAAAACGCCATAACCATAGCAGGGGGGTCACAACTGTGACAACGGGGGGTTACAAGGCACAAGGGTACGTCGGTCGCATGTCTCAAACCTACAACCCCCTGCACCCAACTCTGTAGGAATGGCTGTTTGACCACTGGTCTATCACTATCAATAATATCTCTTCTTCGCCTACCGAAAAAGAAAAGAACCTGGGTACCTTATTTGCTGTATAGGTGGCATTGGGCTGTATAGGTGGCATTGGGCACTAGGGCTATCACAGGCCAGCCAAAGTTGAACCGTAAGTCTGTCATGAACCAGAAAATTAGATTTCCACAACTTGTCATTTTCAAGAATCAAATTTACAGCATCTCCAATGGAATGCCAAGGAATATGCCTTGAGTTAACAACGGACTGGGGGGGCCCCGCTGCGTGTTGGGGACAACAGCCCCTACACACCTCAAAACAGTGCTGAGGGACTGGGATTTTACATAGAAATTTTTTCTTTTATGGTTCGCTTAGGCTCTGTTTGAAACTTGCGGAAAAGAAAGGAAAGAAAAATAAAAAAGAGAAAAATTGGGAAGAAAGTGAATTCCTTCCTCTTGTTTGATTGTAGAAAGAAAATGAAAAGAAATTATGAAGAAAATGATTTTCTCTTGTTTGACTTCAAGAGAAAAATGAAAAGAAAATGAAATTTTATCCAAACACACAAATGGAACACACCTGGAAGATCAAAAGCCAAAACTCTGGCGCCTTTTCCATTTTCCTCTGTGTATACTACTCCAGAGTTTTCCTTTCTATTTTCTTTTTCTTTTCCTTAGATCAGAACCAAACAACTCCTATGGAAATTTTTTTATTTTCCTTTCTTTTCTTTTACTTTCCATTTATTCCAAATAGGGTCTTAGAATTCTTATTGAAAGCTTTAGAGTTAAAAATTAATTATGATCCTTTCTGATAAAATGATCAGAAAAATAAAAAAAATATTTTTGTTCAAACGAAGTGAAAATTAGAATACTCAATTTTTTTGACGATTTATATATTAAAAATATAGTTAACAAATTAAATGTTTCAATTTTCAATACATTTTAACCAGTGCGAAGTTCTATTTTATTGATCATTTTATCTCAGAGGATCATAATTAATTTTTTACTCTAAAATTTTCAATGAGAGCCTTAAGTTCATAGGAATGAAGAACATATATTTAATTATGAAAACCCTAAAAACAAATATTAATTATGATCCTTTAAGATAAAATGAGCAAAAAAATAAGATCTTTAGACCGGTCCAAACGTATTAAAAATCGGAACACTTAATTTTATAACCATATTTTTTAATATAATATAAACAGTCCAAAAAATTAATTCCATTTTTCAATCCATTTTGAACTGGTGCAAAGATCTTATTTATCTGATCATTTTATCCTAAAGAGTTATAATTAACTTTTGACTATAAGACTTCCAATGAGAATCCTAAGAGAACTATAGAAGAGAATTTTTATGTAAAATGGCCAGTCCCTCAAAACGGTGTGGTTTTGAGGTGTGTGTAGGGCCTGCTGTCCCCACCCAGGCAGCAGAGCCCCCGAGCCCGTCCTGGTCAACAGGCACTTAGTTCACCTGGAGTGAAAGCACATTGGGCAAAACCTCAAAGCGCTCTCCTGGGTTGGTTTCTCCATCAATCACACAGCATACCTCATTGCAAGGTTATGCTTCAGCAAAAACTAGAGAGAGATGGGTAAAATATGTTCACATAGAGCTAATCTTATTTGAAGATTGTCATTTTCAGCGACCAACAAACTTTCAACCCGTCGTGCGGATAAGCAAATCATTACAAATTTACCAGGAATCAACTGCCCAAGAACCAAGTTTTTTCATTGAGAATCAAAAGCAAAATGATGCGCAGAAGACAAAGGCCAGACCAGGCCACCAACCAAGATCCATCAGTTCAACAGTTTAAGCTTCGGCAAACCTGTCAAAAACAGGGCAAACAGTCCATAAGGCCAACCTGAAGTGACAATGGCATGAGGTTTGAAAACAGCAGCAAGGAATTATAGTTACCCCAGCTCAGAAAGCTTCATGTGAGCTTCGGCATAGTCTACAAAGAAAGCATCCTCATCCTGAAAAAAAAAATATAGTCATCACTACATGCAACTAAAAAAGTTTCACCAATCAAATCTAGAACAATATGCCTACAGTTAGATGCATTAAAGTCAAAGGTGAAAAACTAAGTTGACAGGTGATGAATATGCGAACCGCGGCATATTTGTCAACAAGAGGGCGGAAGGAAGGATCGGAGAGGAGAGCCTTGTCAGTTGGCAGCTGAAGAAGTCCTTCTTTCTCTCCAGTAAGGAGTTCCCTGCTCAAATGAAAAAACCCAACAATTAAAACCGACGGTTTTTAAGTGTTTTTAACTCCCCATTTCTCACTCCTACCAATAACTAAAACAGAAAACCATACGTGAATGATTGCCCAAACTAACAGCTAGAAATGCAACTGTTAACGACAATGGAACAACGACAGCTCAAGACATACGTGAAGTAGGAGTTATCGAAGATGAGTGGATTCGCAGTCCATGGTCCCTCAAATCCAGAACGTTCCTTGTGGCACCTTCCCTGAAGAATTATGACCAGAACACAACATTATCACTAATTACTACTATTACCAAAACGTATAACAAAACAGACAATAAACACATAGGAAAGTGTCAAGAGGAGTAAAAGGAAACAGAATCTAGTACAGACCAGGGTATGGCCACCAGAGAGAGCAACAATGTCCTGGTCAGAAAGGCCCATTTGTTTGACGAACACATCCCTCAAATGGTCAGTTCCTGCAGTTGAGCAGACAAGTTAATCGTGAATTAAAAAATTTATCGAGTAATTCAAGAAACTATTATTGGTGTTCCTGGACAAAAATTATGAATTCATGTCAATTATATAGTGCCCCAGATCCCACTAGTGTAATTAGAACAATGTTGCCAAATAACTACTAACCTTTGGTAGCATCAGGAAGGCGGCCTTCAACTGGTGGCTCAGGCTTGTCCTGAATGAACAAAATAATTCACATCAAGACTCATCCAAGAGGCTAAAAACCAGACAAAAAGAAAAATACCAATAACTCGACGAACTAAAGGAGCAAAGCTAAAAATCAAGAACAAGAAGACCAATGCAAAACAACCAAAAGAAATGACAGTAATAACTCAAAAAATGCATTTGTCTGTGCACCCATGAACATACACGCCTATGGCCCCACAGCTAAGTTCCATGGCAGCCAATGCTAACAAAAGAATCGAACCAATAGAAGAGATAACATTAACTAAATTAAAAAAAAGTCACCAAACAATATCCTTGGTAAAACCACTTCACTCATTTACGTCATTGCCGTTGGTGTTTTCAAGTCTTTGCAAACAACTGTACAAGCATTGACATATAAGTAAAGAACAGAGACACACTGCGCTCAAGCAACTTTATCATGCTTCTCAAACTAATTACATTTTCCCCAAATCATCTAGATCATCTACTCCTACGCAGATTATGAAGGATATTGTTACTAACCAATAACTCAAAACATTCCAACTTTCATTCAACCGCAGGCAATTTCAAGATTAAGACAATACCACCAAACTAAAGAGAATTCCAAACCAATCCACTTTGAAATTGCATGATTCAGTTCAGTAAGATATAATTTGTTTTTTATGTTTGTAGTTAGATAACACCTTGCCTTGATTTCTACAAACACCCATTGCAGCATTACAGGAGTAAGAAGCATGATAGCTGCTACACATCAGAACAAATGGATACCAAGGCTATGACCAGAAACTCAAGGCATTGTCTCCTCCTCAACAGGCACAAACCCCAATGCAGATGAATCAATCAGACCAAAAGCATAACAAAGCATGAACAAAGGCAAGTAAATGTGCCCATGCAGTTGTACCTACAGTAGGCATTGTCTACCGAACCCAAAACAATGAAATAAAACTTACAATATTTTCAGTGTTGACAGAATCATGGCTTAACAAACATAATATATATCAGTTAGTCCTAGTTAACCATTCAAACTGTCATCAATGCATAACTACAAAAGCACTTTGTGTAGCGAAACAAATTCTGAAATCTTTCAGTTCATCCTAAATAACCGCTCAGCAATCATTAACCTTTAACATATAACTCTAGAAAGCATAAGATAGTGATATTTTTACGTACCGGTCTCCCGGGATGGAATGGAACATCAGGTCCTCCAGTAACCTCAACAGCAACAACTCCAGCCAACTACATTCAAGGGCCACAAGACAATCCACATAAAAATTGTGTTCATAACAACAAATTCACAGAAAATGGAGACGTATGTGTATAGATATGTTTCTTGTTACTGAAATTAAGAGAAAGACCTGATAGAAGTCAGCGTAGGAGATGATCGGGAACTGTTCCTTAATGGGCTCCAGCAGCCTGACGGCAATCTCAAGGCCGTTGTTGGCACCGTGACCTTGCTCAGCCTTGTGCCTCATTGTCCCGAACGGACCTCCAGTCTTAGTACTCACATCGTAAGTACCAGCAGAGTGCCATCTGCATACAAAAAGACCGTATGACTATCCAAATATAAGTGAATCATTATTCAACAGAAGATCTACTTATAATGGATTGATAACTTGAGACAGTGAGGTAACATACGCGAGACGGAGCATAAGTGGAGCACAGTTCTTCTCAGCAATGAAGCCTCTGAGCTTCCTCTTGGCTTTCTCTACAGCCTTCTTGTACTCCTCACTCACAGTCGGGTAGCACTTTCCCATAGCTAACGCCCTATAACAGTTTCACACAAATTAAACAAAGATTTCACATCAAATGAGCAACAATCAGCTTGAACCAAACCTCTATCGACGTAAAAATTTCTTGATTCTTCTACAAACTTTAACTGAATCAAGTCAGCTACAATCCCATTTATAATCCAGTCCATGTGAATAACAAGTAAATAGCCGCACACACAGAACGCATTTAAAACAATCAAATGTCTATGTCGTAGTTTTTAGGCTCAAAGTCCCAACTTCCAACCACCTTGTCTAATGCCAAACTCCCAAACACCACCCACTTTTCGTTAATGGTTTAAGGGTGAAGAAGGTGCATCGAGGCCTATAAATAGCCACAGGTGAGAGCCATCTGGGCGTGCAAGAATGTCGCAGAAATCTGGAGTGTCGTGAGCTGTGGTGAGGCTGTTGAGAGAAACCGAAGAAGTGTGAGGGACAGAGTAGAGTGAGCCGGATCAAGGTGCTCCTCCTCCGAGGAGAGGGGTTTTTTTTTAACTATTGGTTGTGCATAGGGGATTTTTCTCTCAATTGTCACTGTGTTGCGTGCGTGTGACTCCCCCAATCCTAACGTAGATTTAGCTTCTACTTACACGAAACACATTCAATACTCCAGCAAATGAGCTACAATCGAGTCAGAATTTGTTCCCACTCACAGAATGAGAGTGAACAAAACCCTCACTTTGATTGGTGAAAAAAGGTTGGGTCCCACCACAACTAACCTCATTACTATCAAAAAAATGTATTGATCCGTGGACCCCACATTTTTCCCACCAGTCAGAGCGAGGGTTTTGTTCACCTTCATTTAGCGAGAGTGAACAAATTTGCACTCGCTGCAATCGGATCAAATTATATACACCTTGTTTGGTTCCCATCTCATTTTTCTCTCTACACATTTCTCAATATCTTTTTCTCTCTATCTCTCTCCACTCATTACATCAAAAATAACTTTCAAAAATGAGAACCAAACAAGGTGATAGACGCTCAAAAGTATACAAACAAGCATATCAAACGAAGACACACACACACACATATTTTTTTTCGTCAAACGGAAATTCACACACACATATATAAGTATATAAACGTTCATATAATAAGATATAATCAGTAAATCAGGTCAAACAAATGAGATCACAAGCACATGACTACATGAGACGTACTATATGCACAGATTCAAACGAAAGCAGCAGATATTTCAATCCAAACCAGTAACAACTCGATCAACGTGAACGAATCAAAAGCACGACGACGCACTCTCGTTCGAATAACAAGTAGGCGTACAACAGATATACATAGCACACAAATACATCTACGGCTAAAATGATATAGACGACAGCAATTAAAATGCAGAGCGAGAGAGGATCAGGTTAGATGAAGAACCTTTGGAAGCCGAGAGAGAGAGAGAGAGAGTGGAGGAGAGAGTGATCGAAAGGCAGAGTCCGGGCGCGAGGACGACACGAGTAGAGCAAGACAAGCGGCTGTGAAAGAAGAGATTATAAAGGAGGAGACGCTTCTAGTAGACTATTCTGGGCCGTGCGATTGCGGAGATCTACGGTTGGTGTTGGGTTTGATGATGAGCGGCTGAGATTGGGTCTAGGCAATCCTGATACAAGGAGCCTTTTTTGGGGTAGGTGGAAAAATGTTTAATGGAGACAAAAATCAAATGTGTGGGGGCGAAAATGAAAGCTTGTAAGAAAAAATTAATTGACTAAATTACTTCATCATTAAAGACAAAAGTAGATTAGTTAGCGGGATATTAAAATGTTAGTTCACATAGAGTTCAAAGATTGTCCATAGCCTTGAACCCCGAATCGCCCCTCGCGAGACTCGAACCAAACCTCCACAGATAGAAGCTTATTTGGTGGTTAGTCAATGGCTAGTTTTGGTTGTTTACACAAACCCAAAGTGAGAGCTCACATCACATATAATTGCATGGTTGAAATCCAAAATGGATGTTGTAAATAAGATGTGCTCTAAAGCCTCTAATGATAATCGGCTAATTTGAAGGGTTTTTTTTTGTCAAATTAGTTTTCATTTGATAGCCAGAAATAGTATTTTATGGATACAATGCCACCTTATGCGCGTACTGACACGGTGTCATCGATTCATTCATTTTCAGTCGTGCGTGCCCAAGGCGAGTCCAAAACCGAGCTGATGGCACCGTCGAATGGCTGCATGTATCCTGGTTTCCATCTCTTCCGCACAAAAGCATAATATGAACAGGTAGGTGACACTGTGCTAGCGCACCACGAACCGCGTGCTGCTCACCATTTCACACGGGGCTGGCCCAATGGGAAGGCCCAAGAGGCCACCGCCTTGGGCCTTTTTTGGGCAAAAAATAGGGTACTTCTTCCTAAATAAGTATATATATTTTCTTTGTGCAACTATAATACAAATTTTTTTGGTAGTTCAATGGTAAAGTGTTTGTTCTTTCACATAAGATGCTCTTTCAAATCTTGGTACGGTACTTTTTTATAATGTCTTTTTGCAAAAAAAAATTTCCTCCTATCACACAAATTAGGGCTCTTGTGATTCAAACTTGAGTCCACCGAATATTATTGCAACCGCACAAGCCATTAAGACCGAAATATTTACCATGTTGAATAGTATGAATGAAAATTATATATAGAAAAGTATTTCTGTTTATTGTTTTTAAATTAAAAAATTTATGTAGAATACTATTTCACCACTCGGCCTAAGACATCTAAATACATTGGTCCGACCCTGATTTCACGATAATCGTTTCGCATCCAACAGAGGACGCTCAGGGAAGATAATTAAAAACCTTCTTCTCGAGGTCATTTAAGTCATTCCCATAAAAAATAAAAAATAAAATCAGTGGGCATTTTTTTTTTTCCTGGATCTTAGGAGTAGTATTCCGTGTGCTAGGTGTGAACGCGTCGAGGGAATGGAAGATTCCTTCGTGGGGGAATGCTAAAGTCGCCCGTGACCTGTCAAGCATGTTTCAGGCACAGCGTGGTACTTGCTATTCATTGGCTGTGACAGAATGGTTATATGCACCGCGGTTGAGGGATTACTTTCTTAGTGACGAGGATGACCAATGGCCGCCCCCGTTGACGCAAACGTCGCAAAGCTTGGGGGCGGAATTTACTGACAATGACGTGGCTCGTCTGCTGGTCTTATAATTAATTTTTTACTGAAAACAGCCCCAACTAGGCCTGTCAAAACAGTTCAGATAGGAGCCGAATCCTACGTTAGAGGTGTCAAACGGACCGTGCAGTATTGTGTCCGTCTAAATCGTGCCAGTGTCGTATCTGTTTAAAACCGTGCCCATGTCGTGGTACATTTTGAATGTGTCGTGCCGGTTGACACCTCTAACCCCATATGTAAAAATCCGACCTGAACCGACAAATGCCAATTGGATAATCCGGACACTAATCGGATCGGTTTCGGATATATCGGATTTTATTCGACACTAATTGGAATCTTAATTTTTTTAAAACAAAAAACAAGATATAACATATATCCCCTCTCTCTCTCTCTTTCTCCATCTGGTTAGTCCTTTCTTACTTATTATTTCCCGTCTGGTTAGTAGTCCTTTCTTACTTATTACTCCCCGTCTGGTTAGTAGTCCTTTCTTATTTATTATTTAAATTAAGTGTGATGTAATGTGAGAAAATGACATGTTTTATAAAATAAAAAATAAATATTTAAAAAATAAGAACCTTAGTGGAACAAGATTTAAATTTTCAACTGACTTGCCTTTTGGATCGATCGCTATCATCAGTGTAAACTATTATTATATTTGTGACATTGGGCATTCATTAGAATTTGAAATATCAGTTCGGATATTAGATTTTTTGGGTTCTGATTACTGAAATCAAATTTACTGGATCTTATTGAATTCAGATCTGATCCATTGACCCCAATGGAAGGTTGTTAAGCTGAAAAATGGGTATTTAAAGGAAAACTCTTACCATCACAAGTACAATTGTACAAACATCAAACTAATGAACAAACACTAGGGTGTGGACCTCACACACACTTGCACATGTAATGTGAGGGGCCCCACATCTATTGGCCACATAATTCTTGAACAGGAATGCTATGCACTACACATTTTCACTACACCATTCACTACATTCTTTATGAGACTCATTTTGGTCCAACAAAAAAAAAGGAAAATATCCATAAATTTTAAAATAATATTTTTGGGGGCCCCGTAAAAAATCAGCTCTAACGGGTATCGATAAATATTATTTATGGGTTCATATGTTCAAAACTGCGCAGTTGAGCATTTTTACTCCTATAAATTTAGAAATAGTATTTACCGATACCGATTAAAACTGATTTTTTGCAGGGCCCCCTAAAATATTATTTTAAAATTTATGGATATTTTTCTGTATTTTTTGTTGGACCCGAAATGAGTCCCATAAAGAATATAGTGGATGGTGTAGTGAAAGTGACTTATGCTTGTGCTATTAAATCTCGATATGCACTCGTGCTCTCAATTCTTGAACTTATGAATTTTAGTTGTTTTGAAAGTTTTTTAGAAAAGCTTTCACTCTAGCGCTCGCGCACTCACACCTGCACTCGTGCGCGTTTTATGTGACTTAGCCACATACATTGCGAGTGTTTTTTTTATTTGTTTGTGCCAATGTGTTTGTAATTATCGCATCTTTCGTATTTAAATGTGTGAAAGGTATAGGAAATTCGTGGAAAAAAAAAGTGTAATAAAATACTCGTACATACTACTAGTCATGATAGGAAGAAAAAAGACCTGCTACACACAAATAATTTGTGCACAAATTTTATTTTGGGATCCAGCACGGATTTCAAACAAATGATTCGAACCGTTCATTAAATTTAAAATAAATTTTCAAGGTTCGTTACAAAAAATCAGCTCAATCCGATACCTATAGATGATCATGAAATCTGAATGAAAAGTTAGACGAATGGATCGAGCATCTATAGATATCGAATTGAGCTGATTTGTCGCAGGGACCTTTAAAAAAGTATTTTGCATTTAATGAATGGCTCGAATCATTTATGCGAAACTCGTGGTGGGCTCCACAATAAAATTTGTGTACAATCCATGCACTAATAGTCTGTGTGAACAGCCTTTCTAGGAAAGAAACAACGAAAAAACAAGGAAAAATGACGGCTTATGACGTGTTTTGATAATTAATACCTGCCAAGGACAAGCTAAGAACATTTATTAATACTGAAAATGTCTTTGACGGGTATTAATTATTAAAACACGTCATTAGCTGTCATTTCCCCCAAAAAAATACGTACTAATTTCTTAACTCATTGAGAGTCCAGTGGGGTGTGTCCTTCTAATGCTTATAACTGCACACAAAATACCTTTAAAGCCCAACAAAAATAAATAAATTTGAAACGCATTAAAAAAAATCGCAACAGAGTGTACAAATTATTTTTTATATTTTAGTTGACTTTTAAAATTTTCTTAATCAGAGTGGATCTCCACGATTGAATCCATCTCTGAAGCTAGCGAGGTATATTAGACATTTCTTGACAGAGCGTTTTAGTTTTTAAATCAAATAAACGACATTAATAATTAAAATGTTTAAGTATATATTTCTTTAAGACAACTCTCCTGGTTAGTAAACTTGTTTTTCAAATTAGTTGAGATTAGACATTAGACCAACATGAATAATAATAGAAAACTAGTATTAAAATATAAAGGAAAGTAATTTTTTTTTTTAAAGTTCATATATAATCTGAAAATCTTGTTTTCTTATTTATCTTTACTACTTTTAAAATTTTGATTTTTTAGTTACATTTACTTTCCAAAAAAATTGATGAAAAAACTATCAAAATTTTTTTAAAAAAAATTAAGAAAATTTAATTTAAGAAAAATGGGATTCAATCATTTCTCTCTCAAAAAAACTGTCGGTTGGAGGAAATACTTCTATTTTATGTGGGGGAGGAGTGCTAGGGACAAAGAAAATATGCAAAGAATTGACCCTTAAAGTGTACATGAACGGCTCAGATTTAGTGTGCAGTGCATCTGAATCGTTCATGTACACTTTAAGAGTCAATTCTTCGTCCATTTTCTTTGTACTTAGCATTTCTCTATGTGGGGAGGTACGTACTATATTTCAATAACCAATTGTACGATGACTACTTTTAAACACATCCGGAACTATTTAATGCATACGAGCCCACATAAATCAAACAACTCCGAAGAAAGTTTCAAGTATTTGAAAAGTTTGTTCTTAGACTTTTTCAATCTTCAGATTCATTAAAGCATGCTAGCGACATTTCTCGATATTGTTTGCCAATACCTAAACGAGAATCATTAACGATCGAACCAAATATGGATTTTCCAGTAAATAATGAACACAACACAATTTTATCAAAAAATGCAAAATACAGGCAAAAATAATTTACTGAACGAAAAACAAGGAAAAACGTTCTATATTCATCAATGGAAAATATTTAAAAAAAAAAACACAAAAAGATGACGCAGAATTCCAAGGACACGAGTTTGGCATCAATTTCAAAACTGCTGATAAATACAATTCAATTTCAAAACTCCCATAAACAAATTTGCCAAAGTTTATTCACTGACGCACTAGATTTACGGCCTGTTTGGAACTTAGAAGAAAAGAAAAGAAAAGAAAGGAAGGAAAAATGAAAAAAAAGGATGAACTTTAGGGGTTATTACTTCCTTGGTAACTCAACACATGTACTCTTTACCTGCTTATGCATTTATAGCACAAGACTTTACTACTCAAGCTGCGTTATATACGCATCACCAATACATGGCAGGGTAAATATACGCCAGTAGAGCTCATAATGTGCCAGGAGAAATTGGTACAACAAGCCGTGGATACACTTCTTGATAATGGAATCCGCGGACAACCAATCAGGGATGGTCATAATAAAGTTTACAAGTCGTTTTCCGATTTGATTCAAGGAAAAGAGGGAAGATTTCGTGAGACTCTGCTTGGCAAACGGGTCGATTATTCGGGGCGTTCCGTCATTGTCGTGGGTCCTTCACTTTCATTACATCAATGTGGATTGCCTTGCGAAATAGCAATAGAGCTTTTCCAGGCATTTGCAATTCGTGCTCTAATAAAATTCTTCCTTTCTTTTCATTTTTCCTTCCTTTCTTTTCTTTTCTTTATGTTTCAAACAACAATTCCTCAACAAACAAACCCTTACATTTGCTGCAAAATTGAGAGAGAGAGAGAGAGAGAGAGAGAGAGAGAGAGCATGAAAACAGCCTCATTTGCCATCAAGACAGTACGTCCCATGTTCAAGCCAGTACCTAACAATGTTCAAACATCAAAATTACATCTAGTTTCCCAAACAAACACCACTTACTGTTCTTCTCGTTCTCCCAACTCGACCAAAACAAGAAAACAAATTTACTTGGTTACAGTTTTCCACTTTTCACGTATTCTGTCCTTCCCATTACAAATCCAAGATTCAAACACACCGTTGAGATTCCATGCTCCCCTATAATAGGTTTCATAGCAAGTTGGCTGTCCCGACGATATTTGAGAAAACAATTGACCACCAATCCAGATTTCAAAACAAAGTCATACCCACCTGAACCTCTTGTTCTCCTCTTCCGCTTCTCTGTCCCTCTAATTTCCCCCCCAGAATTCTCCTTCTCTTCCAATATCTGACTCTCCCTTTAAGATTTCGCAGCCGGTTTTTTCATTTCTTCCAAAACAGTTCTTTCTGACGATACTGAAGCCATAAAATGGAAAGGAAACGAAGCTATCTTCAAACAAGAAGCAAAGAGAGAACTAGGTTCATACTCGTCCTGACCATTACCTGCTATCTTGATCGATAAAACCTTATAATCTGACATGCGTGTTGGTGTTAAACCACGAGCTGGACGAACTGTGGAGCCTCTCAACTGAGCACCGCTAAAGGGTCAGAAACAGAGTTTTGAACTTTGGATGCATGGTTGCTTGCTTTCCACTTTCAGCTAGAACACATACAGAAAAGGCAGATAACATGGAGTGAACTGAACTAGATCATGGCCATAGAGAATTAATCCCACATAGATTAGGTGCTTTTTATTTGGTTTCTTTAAATTCTTTTGGGTGTAGGTGAGAACTAGTGAAACCTGCAAGGAAAAGGAGAGAATTTTACAATTGCTTCCATTTGAGATTCCATGGACGAGTTCTTAGTCACAATTCCAAGTTTCATATTTTTGAATTCAAGCTCTAGTAAATTTTCTATCCCCATCTTTCACTTCACTTTCCATCGTTCTGTTTTTTTTTTAATACTTTCGTCCCATCTAAGTCATGGAATTCAACTGTGAGTTGAACTTTGAAATTACTCTCCATAGTGTTCAACAACGAAGTGCAAGAAAGACTGCCATGAAAACCGTAGTTCATGACCTTCGAAAACAATGCAAACAGTTACTGATGATATCAGATCTACTCTACTGATTGTTGGGATTATGCCCGGCAATCCCACCCGCAACGGAAGCGCAACAAATTAACAAAAACGAAATCACACACAAGAGAACACACACAACCAAAATACGTGGTTCCCCAAACTCGGGTACGTCCACGGGAGAGAGAGAAATCTTCCACTATATGAAAAATAGAGATTATAATGTGAGATGTAAAACCCTCTCGAGCTCCTAACACATGACTCTATACAATGTTTTACACTCACCCCCACAACTCTATTTTTCCTCTCAACTACTCTCTCTCTCACACAAAACCTTTCACGGTGGGGAAGACCCCCAAGGGGCTCCCAATCTTTCTGCCTTCTCTGCTCTCTCTCTCTACCCTTCACACACGGCACAAATCCCTTAAATACACGGCAGCAAAAGCCTCTAGAATTGCCGAGGATATTCTAGAGCTTATCAACACATTTAATGCTCCATGCTAGCCCACTTTCCCAACCATGGCATACAATGACCAGCGGTCCAAATCTTTTCCTTTGCCCAAGGGAAAAAACCACCGACTTTTCTTTCTTGCCTTTCCCTTATTTTTTTTCACATAGCAAAAACCCAACACTGATCCCCGGCAAATTAACTTTCCAGCTAATATAATGCTCCCATTGTTTACACTCGCCAACTTAAATCTGCCTCTTGAAACAGTAAGTTGGTTTGTGGGCCATCACTTGGTCCGGGATTCCGAAGTTCACCTCAAGTATGAAATGAACTTCTTTTATTACTTATCTTAGACGGTTCAAAACCACAATAATGGCTCAGAAAGAAACAAAATAATTTTCTGAATACAGTATGGTACCCAATATGAATTAAAAAACAATTTCCCCTTACATGCATTTTGTTGATGATAAGGAGATATTAAAATTACAGCCCAAATAAGCTGTTTCAATTGGACAACCTAGAACCAAAAGCAGCGGACAACCAACCAAAATAGACTTGAATGAGTTCCAACTTCCAAATAAATTTAAACGATTAATACCCAAAAAGAATGGACAAGGGAATGACCTGACAAGTTATCGATTAATGGGCTGATAACAAATAATTAGCATACCATAACGATATGAACCTACTGCTATTTAAAAACAGAAAGGCATACCATACATGAATAAACCCATATGGAAAAATATCTGCGGATAAAGATGAAAATCACCTCATATTTGCTTCTACAAAAGTTCAAAATTGATTTAATTTTCCCAATGCTGCTATTCTACTATCAAAAATTCATTCATATCAGGTCTGACCCGGCTTAAGACATTGAATGACATGATCCATGGTGGTTATCTAAAGTCGATTCCAAAAATCCTGCTGTATAGAGGAAACAAAGGAAATGGGTAAGCACAAGTGCCCAGTAAAGAAAAGTCCACATTGATTGAAGTTACATATCAAGGAAGCATTGATGTAATATAAAGGCCACATCAATTCATGCTGATAGTGAAGAAGTCTAAACACAAGGTCTTGATATACATAAGCATGCTTTTTGTGGGGAACAATGAAGCAGATAAGGTAGCATTAGTTCACATTGTGTTTAAACCCAAACTTGGCATCCAGCCATGGGTTATTGCGAGAGGGCTGTTTGGCGAATTTGGGATGATTTGGGCCTGAAATCATGGGAGCTGTTAACCCAATGGATTTAGAGTTAATGGGCTATGCTGGTTCTGATTTAAATAGAGGGAGGCCCGAACAATTTAGGTATGTAGAGCCCTGTTGAAATGTGGGTTGTGGCTCTTATGTTATGGGCGGTTAGTTCTTGAGATCAAGCCCACCACCCAATCCAACTTTCAGGCATTAAGATACGTTTCAAACGCGGATGATTATCATAAGAAATTCCCAACATATCATAAGATTCCCGCTCTTGAAAATCCACACTTTTCCAAACCCAGAAAACAGACGGAATTCTAGGATTGCTCCTTGGAGCAAATACTTTTATGCGCACCTCTTCTGGTTGATCTACACCATACTCTATTCTCGTAAGATGATAGACACTAGCTAATTGGCCGCCAGGTACTACATCATAGGCACATTGGGAACGTAGATAATTGTAACCATATACATATAACAAAGGTCGTTCTGGTTAGTGCGCGACTCAGCCCCCTATATCCCATAGGAATCCGAATATCTCCTTTTGATTCATTTTTATCCAACTGGCTATAGCCAGGAGCATTTTGCCAATTTTTGTTACCTCCAGTTTTTAGTATAAAATTGTAAAGTTCTAGGCCCAAGGATAGAACTAAGAAAATAGATTCTTATTATTATATAATTCAAAAGATCGTTAACGATACGATCATAATGTATAAGGAAAATCTTGAATTGGATCCAAAATTAACAACTTAGCGTGTGCCGTCAATATTCTCCCTTGATCTCATTAATAAGATAAACTTGGCCCTAGTATATTGGAGGCAGTTATGTCCTTGAAAGGGGAGATTTGCCTCCCTGTTAACCGATTTGACCTCAAATGGTCCATTATCCTCCAGGGCCACGAAAAAGGGAATGGGGAGCTTGTGCAACCGTTTAATAACTCCATGATTTGGAGTAACCGCCTATAACCGCCATAGAGGGGGGTAACATGGGACACTTGGCGTGATTTTGCGGAAACTTGAACCACCAGGACTTTGTGGGTGGAAGACTTGCCTATAAATACACGAACTGAAGACAATAAAGAGGTTCCAACACCAACAAAGTCCAGCTGTAGGGGAATGAAAACAATTGGTGCTTCGGATCAACTGGATTGCAACGGCTTATTCGTGCCTCTTCACCGGAACCCTAGCTCGACGTCTGAACCCTAATCTGCAAAATAGACAGGGGGTGAGTGCACATTTGCCTCTCTTGGCAAAGGCCCTCCGATGCCTTTGTTAGTATCACGTACTAAAAAACTCAACCCTAATTATCAGTAGGAAAGCAATAATAATGCAGTGTATTGCGTACCTTTTTCCTCTAAGTTTACCTCATATTTATAGATTTGTGTATGCTTGTTGCCCAAGCATCCCTGTTTTCATAGGACTCCCAACTCGTATAGGAAACCCAGGATATCAAGGATTCTCGTTTCCTTTATCAGTTTAATGGAAAAGAGTCCTTTTAGGATTCTTTTTCATTACTGGCCGAACATCCCATTCTCATTGGGTATCTTTCTCAGATCCTTTATTCGCGGGATCTTATTCCTTAACAAAATATCATTGTTTCTGGATTCTTCCAGAATGTAACCCATGCTCTAACAATTGATTGGAGTTCTTTCCTTATTCGGCTATCTCGTTGCCGAACAGAATGCCTGGGCCAATGACTTTTACACGTAACTTGGTCCAAACGTAATCAGAACGTCTCTATTTGCCGAACAGTTTAATTTATACCACTGACTTCTCATGTCATTGGCCTATAATTAGCCGAACAGACTGCATGGATCAATGACTTCCCAGATCATTGATCCGTATCCCTTTTCACCATACTGCCCGGCGATAAGTCCCGTCGTGTCCACCACGTGCTCCCTAAACATCACGTGTTCGGTAACTAAATGCATCTGCTCGGGAATACCTCCCTACACCAGCACTTCGTTTATCCTATACTTCCAAGTACCTGTACTTTTTATCTCAGTCTATTTCCATTTCTAGTACCTTCTTAATTCCTTGAATAAAACCTTCAACTTTATTAATCCGATTTAGTGGAGTTGAATTAGTTTTAGTTGTTGTTCTCTTTTTTCACGTGGTTGGAAAAATATTAAGTCTTCTTCGTTGAGGCAAAAGCACGAACCTAATTGTGCCCTTACCCTTTGGCTTACACGCAATCGTTTCAATAGAAGTTAGATCGAGGCTCTCACGCCTAGTCACAAGTTGGACAGCAGTCCAGTCCTGGCACGCCCGCGCAACCGTTCACACCTACATTTGCCGCTCAGGTCAATGCCGTGAAAAAAGGAGAAACACAGTACACATAAAAGAAGCATAAATTCAGGGTCTCAGTGTGTATATATAACAAGTGCACATAGAAAAGAAAAAAGAAAGTTGGAATAATCAAGGTGGCAAATGGATGAACAAAATCAAGATTAATTGATGTCTGGTAGGCGGTAGCTAAAAGCTTGTTTCAGCTAGGCTAAAAAAACCCAGTAAATAAATAGAACTTTCGAGCTACACTTACGATTTCTTCAAGCTTGATTGAGATTGGCTTCAAAGACAAACCCACCCAAACCTAAACATAATCTAAAACTAAGTGGGCATGCACGGCTCGTTACACCGTAGAAACGAGGCAGGTTGCTTGATGTTCTACAAAAGAAAAGCACAAGCCCAGGCTCTTAGCATGCATAACGTGTCCATATTGAATTGGGCTACAAAAGTAGAGATAAGGCTGCACCGCTGCAGTGGTACCAATCTTAAAGGAAACATAAATTTGGGTCACAGCATGTACAAAATTTATCAAATAGAACGATAAATGAAAGGATAAGGTACTCGATTGGCATGATATATAAAACATATTTTCCAGGGCATTTTCAACAAAAAACGTAAACTTAAACTTGAATTTATTTTAAAGATCCCAGAAATCGGCTATTGGCAGCGTAGTGCGATAATGTGAAACTAAACAAATTGTATCCAACCATGACTTTCACTTGCTTAAACTAGCATATCTCAAGGTTCTTGCCAAAATCTTATTGACATAGGCAGAATAAACGACAAATGAGGTCAATCAAATAGATGCAAATACAGACACTACTTCGTTTCATAACCTTGGTTTTTTTACTGAACTCTATAACAGGATACGATATTATACCAAGATACGATTCTACCATAAACAACACACAGATCTTCATGCTACATCATCTCCTTATATTTTGCTTATACTTAGAGAGAGCTGGAAGTATAATTAAAACAAATGCGATAAACTTGCATACGCATCGAGCATGCACCGGTCGCTAGTAGAAGATACTATTAGCTACAATTTGCAATTACATAAAGCGAGTTGAGCAAGTAAATCACTTGTTATTATTTTCTTAAACAGTTGAATATGACTAGCCACTTGCAGCGAAAAATTCTATGATAGCTATATAATTCTCTATATTTAAATGAAATATACTATTTACTGCAGCTGGCCTTTACAGCACAGCAATGTCAGCAAGTGGGACACTTGATTTTTACGATTTTATTTTATTGAACAATTGAATATAACTTCCACTTGCATACATAAGTTCTTTGATTGCTATTAATTTTATGATCTGACTGCCAGTCCAACTTTTTTGCTATTCCATTTCAAATTGGAATGCAAGTTGCAATGATTTAAGTTCTCATTGCGTAATTGTTTTCTTTACAAACAAGCAAAGTAATGGTCACATGCATGCCTCGGTTGAATTTAGAACCTAGCATCGATAGAGAGAGGTTTTTTTTTATAAGATCGGTAAGATATTTGAAGTTGGGTTTTTTTATCTCATAAAATAACTTTACATACAACCTTGAAGTTTACATTATTTAAAATGGGCGGAGGGGCACCCGTTATATTAATTATGGTCTAATAAGAGTAGGAGTTGGCATTCGTTAAAAAAATCTTTCTTATAAAATAAATATAGCATAGCAGGGTTGGAGCTTGATCCATGCTGAGAAAGCACTCATGCAATTAGTATCATCTTAAATATATACATAGAGGGAGAGGAAATGGAGTTGCCAAGGTTTGTGCTGTTCAAATCACTCAAGGACAACAAATACTTAGGCCGCACAAGTGATGGTTACGCCAGTTTCGTCAGGGTGGACGATTTGAGCCTGGATGCAAAGCACGAAGTAGTGATGGCAAAGTGTGGAGGTGGACTTGTCCACATAAGACATTGTCAAAAAGGTATCTCGACTCTGATGGGGTAACCACCACTTATATTTGTGGGGCAGCTGATGAACCCGAGGAAGACAAATCCAAATGGTCCTGTACGTTGTTTAAGCCCTCCCCCTATACCAAAGATGGTGTTAATGTTGTCCTATTAATACACTTGTGTCATGGGGATTGCTCATTCGTATTCCAGGTTGGTGACAACTTTAAATCTGGAGGAAATTTACAAAAAAAATACTCAGATATGAAATATTTCATTGTAGTCGATTGGGTATCGTTGTTGAACAAATATCTCAAAGATGCTGCCATTGGGGAAATGAAAATGAGGACGTTGCCAAGGTTTGTAGTGTTCAAATCAGCGCATAACAACAAATACTTGTGTTGTGATGAGTATGATCCAAACGGCCCAAACCTTCTCAGATTCATCAAAGAAGATGCTATGAGCCAAAACTCAAAGCACGAAGTCATGATGGCGAAGCGTGGAGATGGATTGGTCCACATAAAGTGTTGTGGCACCGGCAAATACTGGAGAAGGCTTTCGGAGGATAATAGTTGGATTGCTGCAAAAGCTGATGAACCAGAGGAAGACTTATCCAAATGGTCGTGTACCTTGTTCTGGCCATGCTATGATTCCAAGGAGGATGATAATGGTGTTCAATTAGAACACTCCCAGCTTGGGGAAAACACAAGATTATTCGAAAGCTGCTTAACCGCAAGAATATCACCACACACCACCACCAAAGAAGTGGGCCTAATTGCAGTCGATTGGGAATCGTTATAGCGCCCAAATGTCCGCAGTTTCCACCCGATGATGATAAAAATCAAATATTGAAGGCGGATGGAAACTAGGCTCCAAACGTCAAGTACAAGGCACGCAGAGTATAGCTATAATAGAATAACCATAATAATTTTTGTGGATATTGTATCTATATACCCTCACGAGACTTCACTCATCCCCTATGGATCGCGTAGATGTCTAAAAGGCTTATTGTATGTGCTAAATGCAATCGTATTTCCTATAAGTTTTTACTTGTAACTTTTGTGTTTATGTTTCCTTTTGTGGAACTATAAAGCTATAATAGCCTTCGTGATTTAAAGTAATGGCATCCATGGTGCTTGGTCAGTAAATTTACTTCCAAAATGGTTGATACTACCAAAGGCAAGCCCCATTGGTAACACTTTGTGTGCAGGGAATTTTCATCGTGGACAAATTATAGCAAAAATGGGAGCTGAACAAGATGACCACTTCGTGTCCCATGTCACTCCCCCAGTGGAGATCCGGGACTTGTAAGCTAGCCCGCAGATATCGCTAGTCTAATCTTTGCCAAGGGTTCATCCGCTAGTTTTCTCTTTTTGTCTTGCTTTGTTTTGTTTCTGAAGTACCAACTAAGAAAAGAAAAGATGCTGCACTTATACCCCATCACGATTCACAATATTTGAAGTTGGGATACCAATTTTTACTTTAGCAATGAAGTTCACTTTCTTCGAAAAGAAAAACACTTTGGCATTGAAGTTAGAAATATGTCAACAGTCGTTCAAATTAAAGTTTATCAAAGTGTATTTAAAAAGGCAAACAACAAGCAGCTAATGGAAAGCTCATGATTCCCTATCTTTATAATATAATCTAGTATTTATTGTAGCCAGCCTTTACAGCACAACAATGTGAGCAAATGAGACACTTATTTTTATTTTATTGAACAATAGAATCTAACAGCCACTTGCATACTAAAGTCTTTGATTTGATCGCTATTAAATTTATGATATGACCATTATATTAACTATGGTATAGCAAGGATAAGAATAGGAATTGGCGTTCGTTAAACATCTTGTGTAGGGGCTGGAGCTTGATCTATACTGAGAAAGCACACATCAAATTGAAGTCATAGCATATATATATATATATATATTTTCAAGTGAGGGATCCCTCATTTTGTTAAAATGAGGGACTTTCATTTCCCGATCAAATTTTGAAAATCTGAACCGTTCAATGTGTGCAGAACGAAATTCAATCGGGAAGGGGAGTCCCGCATTTTAATAAAATGAGGGATCCCTCACCGGAACCTAACTCTATATATATATATATATATATAGAGAGAGAGAGAGAGAGAAAGAGAGAGAGAGAGAGAGAGAGAGAGAGAGAGAGAGAGAGAGAGAGTTAAAAGGGGGGAGGGAAAGGAAATGGAGTTGCCAAGGTTTGTGCTGTTCAAATCACTTGAGAATAACACATACTTACGCTGCACCAATGAAAGGCATGGTCACCTCCGTTTCGTCGAGGCAGGGGAGTTGAGTTTGGACGTAAAGCACAAAGCTGTGATGGCAAAGTGTGGAGGTGGACTTGTCCACATAAGACATTGTAAGACTGGCAAATACTTGAGAAGGTATAGTGGGGGAAACAAGCAAGACCAATCCAAGGTTTAGTTCGTTGTTCAAGCCCTCACCCTATACCAAGGATAGAGTTAATGTCGTCCTATTAATACAATACTTCAACTGTGAGGAATGGTCATTTTTATACCGTAATAGCGAAGGCTACTTTAGAGTGGCTGAACATCTACAGAATAGCAAAGTGGGCATCCACTTCATAACAGTCAATTGGGCGTTGTTGATGATCAAATTGCTCAAAGACGCTGACATCCCAATTATTGTTTCTTCAGGGAAAGGAAAATGAGGACATTGTCAGGGTTTGTAGTGTTCAAATAAGCACATAACAAAAAATGTTTGACAGTGACGAGGATGAGCCAAACCTTCTCACATTCAACAGAAAGGATGCTATGAGCCCATACTCAAAGCACAAAGTAGTGAGGCAAAGCGTGGAGATGGACTGGTCCACATAAGGTGTTGTTGCATAGGCAAATACTGGAGAAGGCTTTCGGAGGATGACCATTGGATTGTCGCAAAAGCTGACAAAGCAGAGGAAGACTTATCCAAATGGTCGTGTACTTTGTTCTGGCCCTGCTACAATGCCAAGGAGGATGATAATGGCGTCCAATTAGAACACTCCCAGATTGGGGGAAACACAAGCTTATACCAAAACTGCTTAACTGCAGGAAAATCACCACACACCACCACCAAAAAAGTGGGCCTAATTGCCTTCGACTGGGAATCGTTGGCACCCAGATCTATACAGCACCCATCTGTTTATGACGAAAATACATGTATCAGAGGTGGTATATCTGATGATGACATCAGTACGAGTATCCAATGATGGCATCAATATGAATGTCGGAGGTGGTCTATCAATACGATTTTCAGAGATGGTGTACGAGTTGGAAACTAGGTTCCCGACATTAAGTACAAAGCTGGCAGAGTAAAGCTGTGATAGAGGAAACATAACGATGTCTGTGGCTATCGTATCGATAAACCCTAACGAGACTTCACTCGTCCTCTCTAGATTGCCTATAGATTTAAAAGGCTTATTGCCTGTGCAAATTGCAATCGTATTTCCTGCAATTTTTACTTTTATCTTTTGTGCTTAATTTTCCTTACGTGGTACAATAAGGTTGTGGTAGCCTCTGTGATTTGCACTAATGGTATCCATGGTGCTTGGTCAGTAAAGTTACTACCAAATGGATAGCAAAAGATGGTGTATTTATACCCCATCAAGATATTTGAAGTTGGGATATCAATTTGGACTTTAGCTATGAAGCTCACTTTCTTAAAATAACACTTTGGCAATGAAGTTAGAAACATGCCACCGTTGTTCAAATTAAAGTTTTCAGAGTAGGCATATTAGAAAATTGCAAAGGGTAGTGATTAGCTAATGGAAAGCTCACAAATAAATTAAAATTACTTCCTCCGTCGCAATAGTATCTATCGGATCGTCGCCCTAGGTATTCCATGACACAAGTGTAGGCTTGTTGGAACTTATAGTGTAGAGTAAAATAGGATGAGTGAAGTCGCCCTAGGCTTGTTGGAACTCTTACACTCCAGTGTGGTGAACAAATAATGTAGAGTAAAATAGGTCCGACTCAAATACCATTAAAAAGTTTCAATTACTAAAATTTAGAAGCTTAAATTATTAGTTGGAGAGATTATCATTGTGGATCAATCCATGACATTGACTGAAAGCAAAAAAAAGTTCACTAAAGATGAAGTATTTTTTTCTCTAGTGTGGTATTATATGAATTTTCTTTCAACTTCAGTCCCCATATATACTTTTTTATTTCTCTCGTTGAGACAAATGATTAATTCCAAAAATCATGACAAAAAGTTAAACAAAAGATTACGAACGAAAATCCCAGACCAAATATTTAGGGGGAATAAATTGGAAAAAGAAGGAAATAAAATAAGGTAGGGGCAATAACTGTCACGTATTGAACGATCTACATTCCTGGCCAACTAACCCAAAAATAAAAGGAACATGGAGCCACGCTAAGTTATTTTTCTGACGCTCTCCATAATTCTAATTTTGGTTTTTCTCCAACAAACTTAATAAATGAACCATGCATCCCAATAAGACCACGACCGACAGATCTTTATCAAAGTTTACCGCAATTTTCAGTAATCCCACTAACGTAAATAAAAAAGTAAGTGAAAATGAAGACACTGGTTGTTGCACTTTTAAAATTGGTACAATAAAACTGAGATCAGTTTTACACAAATAGTTTTATTGTGAACTCTATCCATGATGTGATTATACCAGGATACAATTGTACCATAAATAAGACACAAATCGTCATGCGAACTAGTATTGTGATTATGCTTAGAGAGTGCTAATGGTCTACAAAACTTTTCCGATAAACTTGCACACGCATCATGATGTACAAATTATAGTGTATATGATAGGTAAACAACTGCTAGTAGAAAAAGATGGGCAAAAAGGAAAGCTTGACATGCATACTATATATATTAAAGTTGAGTATAAGTTTTACTTATCTTATTTTGATCTTGTCCTGGACTCATATGGGTTTCAAAGAAAAAAATATCACTAGCTAGGAGTAGAGAACAAGGAGGCAAAGAAAACCTCTTTCTCCTTATTTCATTTTGTCTTCTTTCCTTTTGTTTTACCAGTTTTTCATTATTGTTTTTTAGAGATCTCTACTGAATGGAGTCAAGTAAGTTGTTTTTATTTATTGTTTGCATTTTATCTTTAAACATAATTGCTAGGGCTTAGGATGAAATTAAATGTTTAATTACTTATTTTCTTTACGTGACTTTTCTCCAAGTAAAAAGCATGTTTTCAATTGATTAAAGAAGTTAAAATTTTGGAATTTTTACCATTAAGTACAGAAAACCACATCTTAATTCCCATTAAGGTAAGATGAAATACTTAATTATCACTAGGTCCACTTTTTACAAAATACATTTACCATTAATATAAGTGCCACCCTAGGACACTCTAGGGTTTTAGGGTACCCTAAAACCTTAGGGTACCTTAGGATTTTAGGATACCCTAGAATTTTAGGGTACCCTAGGGTTTTAGGGTTTAGGATACCCTAGGGTTTAAGTTTAGGCGCTTTCATAGAGCCCTAGGGTTTGGGTTTAGGCACTTTCATAGGGATTTTAGGGTGCACTTTCCTATCATAGAGTTTTAGCGATTTAGGCACTTTCATAAGGTACCCTAGGGTTTAGGCATTTTCATAGGGTACCCTAGGGTTTAGGCACTTTCAGGGTTTAGGATTTTAGACACTTTCATAGGGTTCTAGAGTGTTTCATTAATTGGAGGTGACCGGTGGGAATTACTTTTTATTTTCTGTAACTCTAAGTACAGAAAAGGGAAACTTAATTCCCATTAAGGAGAGATTGAATACTTAATTACCACTAGGTCCACTTTTACAAAAATATATTTAGCATTAATGGAAGTGTCACCCTAGGGATTTAGGGTATCTTAGTAGGCATTTTCATAGGGTTTCAGTGTAACTTTCTATTTTCTGGACCTAGAGGTAAAATCGCATCTTAATTCCCATTAAGGTAAGATGGAATACTTAATTCCCATTAGGTCCACTGTTTACAAAATACATTTACCATTAATATAAGTGCCACCCTAAGATTTTAGGGTACCTAAAACATTAGGGTTTTAGGATACCTTAGAATTTTACAATACCCTAGGGTTTTAGGGTTTAGGGTATCCTAGGGTTTAGGGTACCCTTGGGTTTAAGAATAGGCGCTTTCATAGAGCCCTAGGGTTTAGATTTAGGCACTTTCATAGGAGTTTTAGGGTGCACTTTCCTATCATAGGGTTGTAGCGATACTTTCATAGGGTACCCTAGGGTTTAGGCACTTTCATAAGATACCCTAGGGTTTAGGCACTTTTAGGGTTTAGGGTTTTAGGCACTTTTATAAGGTTTTAGTGTCTCATTAATTGGAGGTGACCCGGTGGGAATTACTTTTTATTTTCTGTACCTAGTGGTAAAAAGCCTTCTCTTGTGTAATGGATTCTAGTGCCATAGTATTTGTTTACTCAATCAATACATCTTTAAATTTCCATGTTGTTTTATCACATTACCGGAAATTCATGAACTAGATTAGCAATTTATCTTAGATTAGTTGAGTTCTTCAACCTCACTACAAGTCCCTGTGGGTTCGACCTCACTCCTGCACTTCGGTACAATTCAAGCACTTGCGAGTACATTAAAATTTTACAACACATCGCGCTTGCACTAGTCCTTACTCCTTAGCATAAGATATTTTAAGCTACAATCAGCACTCACATAAAGCAATTTGACAAAATCAGCCACTTCTTATCATTTTCTTAAATAGTTGAATATGACTGGCATTTTGTGATTCTCTGTCTTTAAATGTAAATTTTTTATTACAGCCGGCCTTTCAAGCACAATGATGTGAACAAGTGGGGCACTTGTTTTCATTTTATTGAACAATTGAATATAACTACCACTTGCATACCGAAGTCTTTGATTCCTATTATTTTTATGATGTGACCGGTACACCTGGGTTTGCTACAACCACAAACACTTGTACCAACAATTATACAAAGTCTCTCACATGGAGTTTGTGGGTCCCACCACCTATATGTGGATCTCACATAGCCCAAGTGAGAGAGTTGGTACAAGTGTTTGTGCCTATATCTTTTCTCTTTAGATCCTCGCATTGATCGAGAAAGATTTTTATAAGGCTTGTAAGTTATTAAAGCTGGGTTTGTTTATCTCGTCAAATAACTACATACAAACTAGAAGCTTACATTATTTAGGTGGAGGGGCACCCATTATAATAAGTGTTGTGAATAAGAATAAGAATAGGAATTGGCGTTCGTTAAACCATCTTGCTTATAAAATAAACATAGCATAGCGGGGCTGGGTTGGGTTGGAACACTTCATCAAAAAGTCACAGTAAACTTATATAGATAGAGAGCGGGAAGGGGGACAAGGAGGGAAAGGGAGAAGAAATGGAGTTGCCAAGGTTTGTTTTGTTCAAATCACTCGAGAATAACACATACTTACGATGCACCAACGAAAGGCAAGGTGACCTCCGTTTCGTCGAGGCAGAGGATTTGAGCCTGGACGTAAAGCATGAAGTTGTGATCGCAAAGTGTGGAGGTGGACTTGTCCACATAAGACGTTGTAAGACCGGCAAATACTTGAGAAGGCATAGTGAAGGAAGCGCTTCTCTTGTTGTGGTGGCTGACGACCCAGAGGAAGACCAATCCAAATGGTATTGTACGTTGTTCAAGCCCTCCCCCTATACCAAGGATGGAGTTAATGTCGTCCTATTACAATACTTCCACCGTGGGGAATGGTCATTCTTATACCGTAATAATGATGGCTACTTTAGAGTGGGAGAACATCTACAGGTTAGCAAGGTGGGCCTCCACTTCATAGCAGTTGATTGGGTATTGTTGATGATCAAATTTCTCAAAGATGCTGATATCGAAGTTATTGTATCTGTTGAGAACAGGAAAATGAGGATGTTACCAAGGTTTGTAGTGTTCAGATCAACACATAACAACAAATACTTGTGCTGCGATGAGGATGAGCCAAACCTTCTCAGATTCAACGGAAAGGATTCTATGAGCCCATACTCAAAGCACGAAGTTGTGATGGCAAAGCGTGGAGATGGACTGGTCCACATAAGGTGTTGTTGCACCGGAAAATTCCGGAGAAGGCTTTCAGAGGATGACCATTGGATTGTTGCCGAAGCTGACGAAGCAGAGGAAGACTTATCGAAATGGTCGCGTACGTTGTTTTGGCCCTGCTACGATGGCAAAGAGTATGGTAGTAGCGTCCAATTACAACACTCCCAACTTGGGGAAAACACAAGCTTATACCAAAACTGCTTAACGGCAGGAAAATCACCACACACCACCACCGAAAAAGCGGGCCTAATTGCCTTCGATTGGGAATCGTTGGCACCCAAATCTATACAGTACCCATCTGTTTATGACGAAAATACATATATTAGAGGTGGTATATTCGATGATGACATCAGTACGAATATCGGAGGTGGTGTATCCGATGATGGCATCAATACGAATGTTGGTGGTGGTGTATCACAACGATTTTCGGAGGTGGCATATGATTTGGAAACTAGGTTCTGGATGTTCAATACAAAGCCGGCAGAGTAAAGCTGTGATAGAAGAACCATAACGATGTTAGAGGGTATCGCATCTATGGACCCTCACGAGACTTCACTCGTCCGTAATGGATTGCACATAAGGTTTAAAAGACTTATTGCATGTGCTAAATGCAGTCGAAATTCCCGAAAAATTTTACTTCTATCTTTTTGTGCTTACTTTTGCTTATGTTGTACAACCAAGTTTTCTTTTTTTCACTGGCAATGCGGTGCAATAACGTTGTAATAGCTTGTGTGTTTTGAACTAATATAGTATATATGGTGCTTGGTCCGCAAATTTACAACCAAATGGTTAGCAAACGATGGTGTATTTGTACTCCATCAAATATTTGAAGCTGGGATATCATTTTTGGACTTTAACTATGACGTTCACTTTCTCAAAAGTACACTTCGGAAATGAAGTTAGAGAAATGTCAAGGGTCGTTAAAATTAAAGTTTTTGGATTAAGTGTATTATAAAAGGCAAAGAGTGATAAACTAGTATGAAAGCTCACAATTCTTTGAGACAGTTGTTGTGGTTAGTAAACTTTTTTAGAAAATCATTTAAGGTTAAACTCGATGAGAAGAATAAAACAGTACAACAAAAGACGAAGGTAAAATTTTCTTAAAAACTACTAACACATGTCTTTTTTTGCTTTCGGGTTTAGTAAATTTTTACACTTTTGATCATATTTTCATTATGTAAATTTATATTTTCAAAACATTTAAAGCAAAACTAACAAAAGTTAGGGGAAAAAAGAAGCAATTTTAATTTAAGACAAATGGGATATTTAATTATTTCCCTTGCTCAAAAAAATTGTTCAATAGGAGGACAAATTTATATTTCGATGTAAGGAGGTAAGAACTACTATCATCCAATATGGACGGCATTCATTCAGATTACTCACGACATTTCCCATTGTTTGATCAATATCGCCAATACCTACATGACAATCTAAACAATACGGGTTTTCTATAGACAATGAAATCAACACGAATTTTCAAAGCAGGCAAAGGCAGTTGAAAGAATTTACCAATCAAAAAACGAAGGAAAGAATTATATATCCATCCAATGAAGGGGGGAAATGACACTCCCCTCAAAATTAATTGACAAGCTGAGTTTAGTCATATCAACTCCAAGACTCCGACACTGAACAAATTTCTCAATGAAGTAACGTAGGGTCAATAACTGTCACGTATTGAATTATCTACATTGATCGATCAAATGGGAAATAGAGGTATGGAATAGATAGTGATCTATCTTTTTGTGCTTTTTCTTTATATAAATTATTATAAAGGTCGACAAAAAAAAAGGAATAGGAATAAATTAGTCTATTCCTACATCTTCGATTAGTATCCAATTAAAGGCGGAGCACGCGCCTTCTTTTAATGATAGCATCTTCAGGATGCAAAAACTCCGTGTTGTGCAAAGTTTTTAGATTGGTCCAGAAGAGCTGAACGAAAAACGAGCTTAGTTTTTGTTTTTTTTCCTACTTCTTTTTATAAAGAGAATGCTATTTAAAAAAAAATAGATAATGACTTCAACTCGTTCTAAAAAAATAGGATTCCGTGTGATAAGCTTTTGATATTCAGCAACCCCTCTTAAAAAATAATTGCAAAAATCCAAACATTTATCTATCCAGCCATGAGGTAGATCCGCAGCTATTCCTTCAATACGAAAATAATTATGCATCATTCGTACCTTGGGCAATTTGGAGAAGAAACAGCAGGCTCCCGGCCAACTAACTCAAAAAATAAAAGGAACATGAGAGCCATGCTAAGGTTTTTTTTCTTCTTACCCACGCCATGTTTTCAATTTTGGTTTTTCTCCAACAAACTAAATAAATGAACCATGCATCCCAACAAGACCACTACTGACGGGTCTTTATCAAGATTTACCACAATTTTCGCTAATCCCGCCGATGCCCAAAAAAAAAAATGTAAGTGAAAATGAAGACACGGGGGGTCACACTTGTAAAATTAGTACGGTAAAACTGTGATCAGTTTATAACCATAACTTATATTGTAAACTCTATAGACAGGATGTGATTATACTGGCATACGATTGTACCATAAACAAGACACAGATAGTCATGCTACATCATCTTCTTTCATTGTGATTAAAACATTCGCAATAAATTTGCACACGCATCGTGCTTGCACCGGTTGCTAGTATAAGATACTATAAGCTACAATCTGGACTTACATAAAACAAGTTGACCAAGTAAGTCACTTGTTATTATTATTGCAGCCGGCCTTTACAGCAATGAAAGCAAGTGGGGCACTTGTTTTTTTTTATTGGACAATTGAATATAACTGCCACTTGCATACTAAAGTCTTTGATTGCTATTAATTTTGTGATCTGACCAATACTCGAACTTTTTTGGTTTCTATTTCAAATTGGAATGCAAGTTGAACAATTGTAATAATAATTTAAGTTATTGCCGATCAAAAAAATAATGATTTGAGTAATTTATGGAGTCATTGTTTTCTCTAAAAACATGTGAAGTAATGGTCACATGCCTTGGTTGGATTTAGAAACTCGCATCGACAGACAGTTTTTTTTTTTAAAAAAAAGATTGGTAAGATATTTGAGTTGCGTTTTTTTATTTATCTAATAAAATAACTTTACATACAACCTAGAAGCTTACATTATTTAGGTGGAGGGGCGCCCATTATATTAACTATGATATAATAAAAGAATAAGAATAGGAATTGGTGCTCTTAAAACCATCTTGCCTATAAAATAAATATAGCGTAGCGGGGTTGGAGCTTGATCTATACTGAGACAACACTCATCAAATAAAGTCATAGTATATATATATGCATAAGGAGAGGGAAGGGGGAGGGGGTGAGGGAGAGGGAGGGAAGGAGGGAGAGAGGGAGGGATAGGGAGAGGAAATGGAGTTGCCCAAGTTTGTGCTGTTCAAATCACTCGAGAATAACACATACTTACGTTGCACTAACGAAAGGCAAGGTGACCTCCGTTTCATTGAGGCAGAGGATTTGAGCTTGGATGTAAAGCACGAAATTGTGATGGCAAAGTGTGGAGGTGGACTTATCCACATAAGGCGTTGTAGGACCGGCAAATACTTGAAAAGGTACAGTGAAGGAAGCACTTCTCTTGTTGTGGTGGCTGACGACCCAGAGGAAGACCAATCCAAATGGTATTGTACGTTGTTCAAGCCCTCCCCCTATACCAAGGATGGTGTTAATGTTGTCCTATTACAATACTTCCACCGTGGGGAATGGTCATTCTTATACCGTAATAGCGATGGTTACTTTAGAGTGGGAGAACATCTACAGGTTAGCGGGTGGGCCTCCACTTCATAGCAGTTGATTGGGTATCTTTGATGATCAAATTGCTCAAAGACGCTGATATCCAAGTTATTGTATCTGTTGGGGAAAGGAAAATGAGGACCTTGCCAAGGTTTGTAGTGTTCAAATCAGCACATAACAACAAATACTTGTGTTGTGATAAGGATGAGCCAAACCTTCTCAGATTCAACGGAAAGGATGCTATGAGCCCATACTCAAAGCATGAAGTCATGATAGCAAAGCGTGGAGATGGACTGATCCACATAAGGTGTTGTTGCACTGGCAAATACTGGAGAAGGCTTTCGGAGGATGACCATTGGATTGTTGCAAAAGCTGACAAGGCAGAGGAAGACTTATCGAAATGGTCGTGTACGTTGTTCTGGCCCTGTTATGATGCCAAGAAGGATGATAATGGCATCGAATTACAACACTCCCAGCTTGGGGAAAACACAAGCTTATACCTAAACTGTTTAACTGCAGGAAAATCACCACACACCACCACCAAAAAAGCGGGCCTAATTGCCATCGATTGGGAATCGTTGCCACCCAAGTACCCAACCGTTGATGACAAAACTACGAATACCTGAGGTGGTGTATCCGAAGATGACATCAAATATGAATATCGGAGGTGATGTATCCAATGATGGCATCAATACGAATATCGAAGATGGTGTATCAATACGATTTTCGGAGGTGGTGTACGAGTTGGAAACTAGATTCCTGACGTTATAGAAGAACCATAACTATATTAATGGGTATCATATCTATAAACCCTCACGAGACTTCACTCGTCCTCTATGGATTGGGTATAGGTTTAAAAGGCTTATTGCATGTGCTAAAGGCCATTGTATTTCCTACAAGCATGTACTTTTATCTTTCTGTACTTAATTTTCCTTATGTGGTACAATACGGTTGTAATGGCCTGTGTGTTTTGAACTAATATAGTATATATGGGGGTGGTCAGTAAAGAGACTATCAAATGGTCAGCAAAAGATGGTGCATTTGTACCCCATCAAATATTTGAAGTTGGGATATCATTTTTGGACACTTTAGCTAGGAAGTTCACTTTCTTATCAAAAACAACTTCGGCAATGAAGTTAGAGAAATGTCAGCGGTCGTTCAAATTAAAGTTTTCGGACTAAGCGTATTCAAATAGGCAAAGAAGGATTAGCTAGTGGGAAGCTCACAATGCTTTAAGATAGTTGTCGCAGTTAAATAATTATTTTAATAAATTATATAAATTTAAGCATTTGTCTTGATGAGAAGAATAAAAAAATAGAAAAATTGACGAAAGTAAAACATTTAAAAAAACACTTAAATTATATTTTCAACTTTCGTATTTAGTTTAAATTTTAAGTTTTTAATCATATTATTTATTATGTAAATTTATGTTTTCAAAACATTTAAAGCAAAGCTAACAAAAAATAGAAAGAAAGAAAAATAAGAAAATTCAATTTTAGAAAAATGGGATATCTAATTGTTCCCCTTGCTCAAGGTATAACAAATGTAAATATACCCATATGGAAACCTTCTGTGGAGAGAGATGAAAATTACCTCATATTTGCTTCTGCAGAAGTTCAAAATTGATTTAATTTTCCCAATGCAGCCTATTCTGATGAATAGTTTCAAAATTCCGGTAATCTCAGGAGGTCTGACCCGGGTTATGATGAGAAGCCATTCAATGACAGGATCCACGATTGTTATTCCATGTGCATTTCACACACTGATACATGGAGGAAACACAGAATTTGGGTAAGAACGAGCACAAAATTTTAAAGAACAAGGTATGTCACATTTATTTACTTATACAAGAAGCATTAATGGGTGGATCTCGACTTGCCTAGAATTGTTGTTTTGTTTTTTTTAACAGAAACGAAAGGAGGAGAATTTTATTAATCAAATGTAAGAGTTACAGAGATTAAATGGACAAGAGCACAAGATGGCATCACAACATACGGATGACATCCCAAGGTTGGCACCCTACCCACGCGACTATCATATGCCACTCAAGCCCATGAAGGATACACGGTTGATGAGAAGACAACCAAAACTAAAGGCAGACAAAAAAAGAGAACAAAATCCGAGCCATAACCCCAATATGGTTAGGCAAAGAGTCACAAGGTATCACCAACAAAACTGGAATTGCCCAAAATAAGACTGTCCCAAAACATGATTAAAATGCCACCTGAGTTTCTTATTGTCCCACCACTGCTGAAAAGATCAAACCTTAGCAGAGCACCAGTAAGACAGCAGCAGCAGCACAACATCACAAGTAGTACCGGTAGTTGTGGTCCAAACCATTCACAACATCATGCCACCTTTAGTAACACCAATTTCAGCTCCCAAATGATATACTTAGGACTGATAGAGCATTCTTTGATAACAGCAGCAATCACATGTCTGAACACAAAAAATCCAGGCTGACCTAGTCCCCATACTCCAGAAAACCCCTGATGACCAAACACTACCCAGACACAAACACAGCAAAACAAACACCACGCAACCAAACCACACCACTATGAAACCCAAACAAGACACAAAAGACACACCAGACACCACCAAAGATATCTAGAAATGGTTCTACGTTTCATGACCATTCAACGTTCAAGTCATCTGATGGTTCACAGAAGTAAAACTCACACATGACATTAAAGATGAAGGATCGGGTAAGGCCCCACTAATTGAAAATTAGTACATTAGTAGACAAGGTCAGGAAGACATACATAAAGTGCACATGTTAAGTGCTAGAAAAGCTAAACTGAAAGTGCAAACTCGAGAAATTAACTGAGAATTCTAAAATTCCAGTTGATTCATTTTCTCCACCTGATTTTGCATGTCCCTATTATGTTTGTGCATGCATCTTATCCTACTTCGGGAAACACTGCCTCCCTACCCAACCCCAAAGAGAGAAAACCCTCACAGCCCCTGTCCCAAACACTCACTAACCTTCTGTCTACTGGCTTTTCCTCAACCCACAGCGTACAGGTTAATTGGATCCCTGGAAAATCGAAGCAAATTGTCATCCCAGCCCTTGCAGCTAAGCGTAGGAGACGCGCCGACACAAGGTCCGTAGAGATCATACGTATATTGGGATCCATAAGCTAGTTGGGCTACAGCAACGCTCAAGTATCAGCAGTTCAGCACAAAGAAAAAATAGCCTATACTCCACCATAGCTTGCCCGAAGCCAAACAAGTTAAGCTTGTGCAGTATAGCAAAACATAGAGCATTAATATTGCACACATATTCGTAATAGCAGTTTAAAAAAATGGACTGCTTGAGCAGTGAACCCTCAACTTAAGATTAAGAATCCCGCATAAATTCTTGTTCATAAGTACAAATCAAGGATGCTCTATGAGAAAGTTGCTTCCTTGTTTCAAGTTAAGATCTCCCTGACCAGTCTCAGTTGCTTTATCATAGTTTGAAGATACAATATATAGACGAGCAGATGTGTGTTTCCCAAGGCATCAATAACTATTAACTAAGTAGAAAATAAGACCGGCAGAACTTGGGTATAAATAAAGGAGCTACAATTGGTGCACTAGATAACATGACTTATCCAATCATCAAACCACTGAGATCTCGGGAAGGAGATTCTGATATAGCATTCAACTCTTCCATTTCTTCACCTACACTTATATTGCAAACTAGTTGCCAAAACGCGATAGTGATTGCATCAACCAAAACCCTTGACACCGAAATCATCTATAGTAAACTATAAATGAGGCCTAAACATGAATCTTGCTCAAATGTCGATTTAAAGTCATTCTGCAAAAACTAATGCCTTGTTCTCTTTACTTTTCAAAAAAAAATTTTCAAAAAATTCCCCCTAGATTCCCCCTACTTTCAACATTTCGCTCTCTATCTCTCTCCACTTATTACCCCTACTATTTTTCAAAAAAAAAATTCAAAAACCAAATCAAACACAGCATAAACTATCCAATGAAAAAACCCAAAAAGGAGCTCTGACAATAGACTGTGATTCGTCCATGAAAAGATACGGTTCCACAGCATCTATAGCAGTGATAAATCATGGCTGGAAGGGAAGTCTCATTTGCGGTTTTGCAAAAAATATTCAAGCTTCTTCAGTTTTACAAGCGGAAAGAAAGGTTATTCGTCATGCTTGTGTTCTTGGTAAGACTAGGAACTTGAAAGGAATGAGGTTCAGGATGACCAGGAAATTCTGTTATGCACTTCAAAAGACGATCCTCCTTGGGACTGTGCATCTATAATCGATGATAATAGAGCTATGCCTTCGGAGTAAAGCAAATGAAGCTGCAAATTTGGTTATTACAGCCATTAACAATAACTTTTTGCCCCCTTCTCGGATTTTGTTATCCATAGGGGATTTTCTTGTTTGTCTTTCTGTTCATGCCCTGCCTGTCTGAGGGATTGTAGCCTTTTGACTTTTTACGAGGATAAAAAAAAATCCTACATATACACATGCATATAGGAGTTGAAGCACATACCTCAGCAATATGGGTTTAGGACCAAGCATCTTCGATGATGATGATAATTTGTTTAATGCCATCAGAACTCTTGAATCCTATTAACCAAAGAAGCACGAAAAAAAAAACTTAGTTAATATGACATTCCCAATCCTCCTTAGAAAGATCCATTCTTGATCATTATTCATTGCTATGATTTTCTATGGCAGTTGCGAAACACAATAAAATCAAATCAAAACTTCAATAGTCAAACCTGAAGTAAACACCATTTCAACTAAAACCAAATTGAATGGGGGGAAAAACGCCAACTCTCCAAAATGATGCACCCAACGAAATAAATCAACCTTATTCTTTTTTCCCAAAGAAATATTAAAGAAAAAAACCTGAGGCTGCCAGTGAGTTATTTGTAGTATTAGATATGCCCTTACTCAAGATTGGAGGTTATCTTAGAGCATCTTTAGCCCTTGCTTAAGTTTCCATCCAAACTCGCATCCTAAAACTTACTCCACTCGTTATATCTAGTTGAGTTTGCTCAAACTTCAACTGAAATCGAGAAAGGTCAAGTCTTTCCTCAAAAAGAACTATTTTAAGAACTAAAGCTATTTTGTATCTTTTAATTTCACAACTATGCCACAAATGAATCTTTTACTCAAATTTATGCATGCCACAAATAATCTTTTACTCAAATTTATGCTTACATTCCAGTTTGGCTAGCAAATTGCTTTCATGCATACTCGTACTCGGTTTGAGGAAAAAGAACGACATATGGCCTTCTATTGGGAAATAAAACAAAACAAAAACGCGGAGTAAGATGAATCATAATAAGAACAAGAAATGAGGGAACGATTTCCAAACCTTTGTGATAGTGGTGGGTTTGTCCCGGGCCTCCCGAATAAGCGTAGCTCTTCGTTCCGATGTCTTCTGGGTTTGATTCTTTCAGGCGCCATTGTTTCTTTGACGTATGTAACTTCGCTGGGAGTATCTTTCGCATGGTGAAGAAGGGACCCGTCCAAGGGGTGTTTTAGCTGGTGAAAAATTTGTTTATGGTTGAGAAAGTTGTTAAGATATTTTCAGTAATGAATAATTTGTTGAGAAATATAAATTTTTAAATTTTTATTTATGATTGAAAAGTTATTAGGTATTTTCAGTAATAAATAAGTTGTTAAGAAATATATATTATTTACGATAGTTAATAAATTGTATGTGAGCAAAATTATTATAGCAAAAAATATTGTTAACAACTTTTTTATTAATGAAAACAAAATAATAAGATTTTAAATTTTTTTTATTCGTGAAATCGAGATGATAAAATTCGTTCAATTTTCAGTGGAAACGCCCTTCATTGTCTTTCGCTGAACCACCAATGTCAGCTAACGCAACAGCGTAACAGGGCGGAGGCACTACGAGTGGTCTACCTCCCCGCGCTTCTGTCGCGATATTCGAGCTCTCGTGGTTCGCCCAAACTGACCGTTCGACGTGCCCCAAGCCCAGCCACACAACCCTCCTTTCTAGCACCGTTCCTTCGTTCGCTTCACTCATCTTACTCCTCCCCTTCCTTAAACCGCGCTAGCACACCAGAGACTGATGATGATCCCACTTACCACGCCAATCCTACTTCGTGTACGCGCGAAGGGTACTCTTGCAAGACTTGCATGCTCGGTCCCCACGCTTTTGGGTGGGAGGTAATTCCGACCCAATTTCTCTCGTTGAATTCAGTGGCTTTGTTAGCCACACCGGACAAAAGAGTGGATAGATCATCAGTTTGATTGACACTCCAATCCAATTCTCTATCACGACGTTCCGAAAAATCCGGGATGAGATAAAGAACGGCCTATTTACAGAATTGAAATAAGGCTTCATTTCTTATTGCCCCCTTTATCTATACACATTTTTCACTTTACCCCCTCCAACTATAAAACGGTACAACCTACCCCTTTATCTTCCAATTCATAACATATTAGCCCTGCCGTTAGTTTTGATCGTTAAAGGGCCGTAAAAAAGGAAAAAAATTAATAAATACACACTATAAAAATAGATATAGCCAGACCCCAAAATAAAACCCTAGTTCATCTCTTTCACACCCACATATGTCATCTGGGAAAACACCATTCTTCCTCCATAGTGAATATTTAATGTGAACTTTTGAGAAGTCATTAAAGGGCTCAACTGCCAGGCATAAAAATAAGAAAAAAACATTTAGTGTTTTGGGGACCACTACCAAAAAAATAACCCGTTCAGCTAAAGAAGTCAACTGACTTATTTTTTTGTCCTTATTTAAAATTTTTTCGTATTTGTTAGTTTGTTTTCAATTTTTTGGAAATTATTGCATCGTCATGACGAGAGGAATCTAAAAAGTGCAAACTTATGATCGAAATCCAATTTTTTTAATAAAGACAAAAAAATTGACTTATTAGCTTATTTTTGTCTTTATTCAAAAAAATTAGGTTTCGATCGTAATTTTTTACTTTTAGATTTCTTTTGTCATAACCATGCAATAATCCCTAAAAAATTGACGAAAAACTAACAAATACGAAAAAAAAAATTGAATAAGGACAAAAAAAATAAGCCGAACAAGGCCTTAGTGAATCTACTGCTACTTGACAAAAACATTATCAAACACAAAAAAACAAACAAAACACATGCATAGAAAACAAATCTACAGTATTAACTACAGTTTCCCTGGGCCTACTAGTAATAAATGAAAAAAATGGTATAAATCCTCACAATCACAGCAACAGCTTTCACATGCAAATGATTTAACAACCCTTTTAAAATACGAAATTCTATATAGTGGACATTTTACAAATCATTTCACAAAGGTAAAGCTTCAAACCTTTTTCTGTTTCACTTTGCAAATGGAACAAATTGATCAGAGAGTAAGAAATGGCAGGATTTGATGCTCTGTCCACTGTTTGATAACTTTAGGTGGCTTCCAGAAAAGCCATTTTTGGGTTCCAGACAAAGAGTAAAGTGAGGAATATCAAGGAATGAGAGAATATTAAAGTAGAGGTCTCACCTGCCATTCTAATTCCCGCCAAAAAAATTCTAGTACCCATTCCCCATTCCCGCCAGACCAAGGGTACATTTGTAATCACACTAACTTCTGTTAACAGAGTTTGGCTTATGGCCATTTCTAATAGATAAAGGGGGTAGGTTGTACTATTTTATAATTAAAAGGATAAAGTGAAAAATGTGTATAGATAAAAGAGGCAATAAGTAATTAAGCCTTGAAATAATGCATACCTTGACAAAATACGCACACAGTACATGTATAGTTAGAGAGAGAGGGAGAGAGAGTACAGGGGCGCAGGATTCGGGAGGAGATTTCGGAGCGCAAATCGACAGTATTCGTGCCCAAATTGCTGGGCAGAAGACGTTAACAGCAAATTCGACAACGTGCAAGGGTTGTTTTAACTGGCACACGTGGCAGCAAGGTCATTCTTCGCAGCCAAGTGTCTAATTATTTGCGGCTAGAAGGCTAGAAGTAATGAGTAATTCTTTGCGGTCAATGATAATTTTTCGAGGCCACAAGTAATTCATAGCGGACAGATGTAATTCTGCACAGCAATTCTTCGTGACCAGGAGTAATTCTTTGCGGTCAATAGTAATTCTTCGCGTTAGATTTTTTTTGTTCAATACAACTTGAACTGTTGGTAGATGATTTTGAGTTTCATGATCTGTATGGAATTAAAGATCGTAGGTTTTTTGTTTAAGCATTTTGGGTAGACAGATTTCAAACACTTCTCCTTATTTGGTTACATGTAATCTTTGAAACTATTTTGCTTTTCTATTTTTCTCGATCAGTTGAAGAAGCAAGTGCGATAGAAATGTCACTTTTGAATTAATAGATGTTCAGAAAATTGAATTCAAGTTGAAACCTGTATGATTATACATTCTTAGAGTATGTACACCAATAGAGGTAAAATTTGAGCTAAAAATGTTAATGAATAGTGCACATTTTGTTATTCATCATTTTCAACACTGCACCAATATTATTCATTTTATCTATCATCTATTAAAATATTGTTTTCTCTTTTTCAAATATTACATATACTACCCAAAACAGAGGAAAAATGAGGGAGGAGAGAGAGAATGAAACAATAAAAAAGAAAAAAAAAATAGTGTGAACGGTGCTATAATGTACTCCGTAAAAGTAGAAGTATTGTTCATAAATGCATTTTACCTACCCTTTTATCTAATATAGTGTTGTTATGTTTTTTGAGTTTTTCCTCTCAAAAGTAGCTAAAAAAGCATTTCACTTATGCTGGTGTACTTGCTCTTAATATCTCTGATGTCATTCCTGAATGCAACTAACGAAATTAAACAAATTTGGTAACATTTGTTGGATTAGACTATTAAATGGGGTGTTCCGGATTGTGAAAAAAGTATTTTTTGAAAAATAGGGTAATTTCAAACTCAAAAATCATATGTTTACGCAAATAAATTTTCTACCAATATGAATTTTGATTGATAGATTCCATTGAGATCTTTCATACGGTGCAAACAAAATAATTTATTTTTCATTTTCATTATATTTGTGTTTGAAAATTGGAAAAATGAATTTTTACAAAAGGAAGATAAACTGGAACGGGGCCGATGAACTTGGTTCGATGAACCACATTTGAAGCTTATTATTAAAATAAAAATTTTCGAGAAGTATATTTTGTTGGGATTTCTAATTCACTGTTATTTGTAATGCTCTTTTCGCATGAGGTAATACCATACTCATATCCGAGACTTACCTCAGGTGAGATGGCATTAAAAACAACCATTGTATAAAAAAAAAACCTACGAAGAAGTGAGATGTGATACTTCATTTCGACTACGTTTAGAAAGCATTATGCTGTGTGGCGAATTACTTGTGAACTAAATAGAATTGAATAGGTCTAAAATAATATTACCGTGCCTTCAAAATTTCAAGTACTGATGACACACATTTGCACAAAAAATACGAAAAGTATAATAAAGAAGAAACAGAGAAGCACGAAAAGAAAAGTTCAATACTTGGCCCAAACAAAAGAAGAAAAATATCTCATGTTTATTCTTTATATGGTAAGGCAATTAAGTATTTTCCTTGTCAACCTTTCAATTCAAAAATGATACGCAACTTTATTTAGAAAAAAATAAACAGGTTAATTTATTAGGTACAATAAATTTGATATTTCTTCGCCTCTTCTTACTTCCCTCCTACCCATTCCTCTTTGAAGCGTTTTCATTGAGAAAGATGTATTTAGTATTATCCTTATATTCACATATTTCTATTGTCTTGTCAAGCTCCTCTCCGGTTCAATTTTGATTGAACGAGACAATTTAGGTCGGAACTGTTCATTAGTGGATTCAGTGACTCAAATTTATTTGCAAATTTTTACCGGTAATAATATATTCTTATCGGTAAAAGTGTAAAAATATAACCAAATTATTGATTGTAGCAAATGAACGGTTCAATTAAAACTTTATCATATGTCAAATCAACCATCCAAAAAAAATGTACGATATGAATCATACTCACACTAATCAAAAAATCATCTCTCTCTCTCTCTCTCTCTTTAATTTTGACACATATAAAGGAAATTATTTTATATATTCATGACTCAAAGTGAAAAAATAGTGTAAATAATTTAAATATTAACTATTAAGTATGAAATTCTCAGTTTCCCAAACAATAATGCTCAGGGATGTTTTCACTAACATTTTTTATTTACAACTTCTTGCATTTAACAAAGTTATTTTTGCGATACTATTATTTTTTGTCAAAAATTAGCTTGTCTCCACTAAATCAAAAACATCTGACACATTTTTTTCTACCAATATATAACACATTTTTTACAATTTATAATTTATCAGAAATAATTTGACGTTTATGAACTAGTAGTCATAACTTAACGTTAAGAAGAGATGTCCCCTAATTTTCCATCCAAACACTGCGTTAAGACCTATTTGTTTTGGGATTTCAAGTAATAAATTTAGAGATAAATAGAGTAATAATAGAAAATATAAAAAATGATTGAAAAGAAAAAATAAAATTAATGATTAGAATTTAAAATCTAAAATAAACCGGTCGATATGACTTGAGAGCGACGCTGAGAAAGCAACAGTTGGTAAAATCCATCAAGCTATAAAGACGATCTTCCTCCTTCCTCCTTCCTCCCTCCCTCCCTCGCTCTTCCTTTATCTCACTCTACAACCTCATCCTTTCCGATTCTTCCTCTTCTCGACCGGCCGCCCTCCAACCACCACTGTAAGTCTTCCAGTCTGGTTCAAGCCCTAATTTTATTTCTCCATCATCTTATCAGATCCTTATTTCAATCATCAAGGTCAAGATCCGTAATTCATATCGTGTGTTTTTATTTTGGATTTTACCTGGATTGGTTAATTTAGTTCTCGATGAAGTTCTGATTTCGATTGTGGATTTGAATTTCATGTCACGTGACTTGCTCTTGATAGGCTGATAGCTCGAGTTTTTGATTGACTCACTACGTTGATTTGATGTTTTCATTGGTTTGATTTGAGCGATATGTTGCCAATCCGTTTGTTAAACACAGTCGTGAATTTCCCATTTTTTTTCTTGGAAACTCAAGTGTCCGGGCTAGTTTAAGCTCCGTATGGACTGGCTCCAAAGGAGTTGATAGCACCTAGGAGGTTTCGAACATGAGACCTTATGATGGAGCAAATCCCTAAGTCCCAAGTCTTGACCATTGGGCCAACCCCTTGAGAATTTCCCGGACTTAAACAGGGAGTTTTTGGGGTTTAGTAAAAATGAATTGGATTTCAGCTCCCTGTTAGTTGTTTCTTGGGGTTTTGCTAGTGGAGTTTGTTATTTAGAAACCCCAGAATTACTTAGGAGAGGGAAGCCCCAAATTTGATTTAAGTTCTTTTAGGCATTTTGCGATTCTTTTGTATTGTGAATGTCGATCAGTTAAGAAAATGGGTTACTTATGTTGACATGGTGCATGATGTGGTGGAAGTTCTGCTTTCTATGTGTTGGTGTTCTATATGATCGACATAGTACTTGTTAGATATTATGGAGGTGTAGTGAGCACTATGGTGAATTTCTCTACCATGGATGAGTTACCATTCTTTTTTGTGTACGTGGATTAAAACATGCAAAACTTTCAGTCAGTAGGAGCATTCATAGATAGATTGTAATTTTATCATAAAGGTAGGGGCTTCAATTTCACAGCCCTCCACTAGGCCAAAATAAACTTATTACAAAAAACCCGGGACATAATTTGTGAATGTTTTCAGTTTCAGTCACTTTTCAGTTTGGCTTTATGTTTTTTTTTTTTTGGTTGGTTATTAGCCTTTTGGCTTTTGAGTATGTATTCAATAGTATTAGTACTATATGTGCATCTGTGGAATTGATTGCAATGTTGAGTTCTTTGTTAGAATATTTCTAAGTATCAACGGTATTTATATTGCAGGCAACCATGACTAACGAGGGAGAGAAGACTTGTCCTCTTTGCGCGGAGGAGATGGATTTGACCGATCAGCAATTGAAGCCGTGCAAATGTGGTTACGAGGTTCGAATGTTTGATTAACCTTTTCTTTGTCAAGTTTGTCAATTGTATCTGTTGTTACGTGTGAATCTTTCTGTTGTCTTTTAATGCTCTACCTCTACGAAGTGTTGCAAAAGAGAAACAATTAGGGTAATGCTAGGCCCTAGTTAAGCTTGTAAGATGGGCTTCTATGTATTTTTATAAGCTAATTCAATACAGTATCAATACACTTCAAAAATATATATAAATTCTGATGTTCTTTTCTTGGTATTTTATCTAATCTATTTATAGAGAAAAAATATATCTAAATACGCAAAATACAAGCACCAGAAAAAATTGAACCAGTTGTGTGCCAGCAGACCGACTCCAGCATGAAGTGACTCAGTACACTTATCGGTTTTAGACTAAGGTCAAAACACTTTCTTTTAGGAATGTATGAAGTTTCTCTCAGTTCTATTTCTCCGAGAAATGATTAGGCTGTGGCAAGAGAGGCTAGATATGTTCTAACACAGAGTATGATGGAATATTGATGAGATTAGTTGACAACAATCAAAAGAAGAGTGCCTAATTCCAAGTTGCCAATAAATTAGGGGTCTATCAGTGCAAGTCAGCTGGTGGGCATTTCGAAATGACCGCATCGAAGATAAATTTCTGTTATACACGGTTACGGTTATCCCGGATTGCGTTCCGGAAAAGTGGCCTACTTGAAAGAAGGGGCGGGCGTACTCGGTCATGAGATTTAATGTGTCTTGACAGCAATGAGTGGGAATCTAGGAAAGAATCGGAAATTGAAGAAAAGAAAGAATAGTGGTATCCCAACATCTTGTTTGGATACTCTATACGAGAAAATAGAGAAAATATTGTGTTATACTTCCTTCTTGATTTGGGAAGGGAGTCGGAAAAGGAATCTAAGTTCTAGTATGCGAGTGAGAGTGTGAGAGAGCCAAGGACGGGACCACTTGTTATAAAGTGATGGGCATCTTCTGTTATCACTAACTCCCCTTCCTTTTTGTTTTTACCTGTCTACTTTTAGATCGATGCAAGTAGGGGATCGTAAGGCATTTTGTTTCTCAGTTTTTATTATTTCCCTCCTTACGAGGGATTATAAGAGTCATAACTTGTTGGGTGCTTGCTCAACTGGACATGCCAGACACACTCCATACACAAGGTGTCTGAGTTTTCAATATCGGAGATTCAGAAATTTATAGGAGCCCTTGTGATATAGTTGGAGAAAAGACGGAGAAGACAGAGAGCGAGTCCTTCAGTTTAGGTCACTCCATGTGTTCTCAAATTGTTATGTTAGTAACATCAATTGCTGCATGTTCATAATGGCTAATGAGTAATGTGATCAATTCATAAGCTCTTGGTAATTTAGTTTTCTTTGGTTCTATGTGAAGCAACTCCAACTTGAAGGTTGATGCCTAAAGGAAGCTTAAGTGCTACTAGGATGTATATTTCCTCTTCCTTAAGCTCAATAGAGTTCATTTCGGTGAATTTTAGAGCTACGGATTTGTATGAGGAGAGTTGACCTGAGGGTGATCCTAAAGAGGGACCTAGAGTGATTTATAGAGCATTATTCTTCGTCTTCCACCTTTGCATCCTCTTTGTTCTTTGTAATTTACCAATCTTTGGTCCAATTTCTTGCTGTAGAAGGATTTTTTCCCCTTTCATAGGCTTCATTTAAAAGCATATCCCCAGTTATGTCAAAGGAAACTATGCCCTTTTCTACATCTCTAACTAAAAGAATGTTACCTGTCATTCATACCAGCTCTAACTAAAAGAATAAGAATGCGATGTGTTGCTCTACCTTTGTCATTCAAACCAGCTCTAAGTTTCTAACTAAAAGATTAAGAATGTGATACGTATTGGAAAAGATAAAGACAACAATTCAGAAACAATAACAACCGACAAAAATCCATTATTTATCAGTTTTGTTAACAGCATGGAATTGAGATCAATGTTTTTTCTTTTCTTGGTTCTTTGTTCAATTCTCCGCTAGCGCGTTGTTCTATTTAGAGTGTCGTAACTGTAACTTTTTGGCAGATCTGTGTTTGGTGCTGGCATCACCTGATGGACATGGCTGAAAAGGATGAGACAGAAGGGCGGTGCCCAGCGTGCCGCATTCCCTATAACAAGGAAAAGATTGTAGGGATGACATCAAATTGTGAAAGGTTATGATCTGGCATTTGTTGGCAACAAGGAAAATATGCCCCCCTCATTTGTGAAGGCATTATTGTGAGTGTATTTGTTATTACCATCGTATTCATCCTGAAACACCTAGCAGGTTGGTTGCTGAAATGAATATGGAGAAGAAAGTGAAGTCGCAAAAGACTAAAAGTAAAACATTGGACGGAAGAAAGCATCTTAGCAATGTGCGAGTGATTCAACGGAATCTCGTCTACATTGTGGGATTACCTCTTGATCTGGTAGATGAAGATGTGTGTACTCTCTCTCTCTCTCTCTCAGTCCCCTCGTTCCCACACCACCCAACACAGCAGGGGTACACACCTGTGTATTAATAGCTTTATCATTTTGCATGCAGCTCCTCCAGGGGAGAGAGTATTTTGGTCAGTATGGAAAGGTGCTGAAGGTGTCTATATCTCGGACAGCAGCTGGATCTATCCAACAATTTGCAAACAATACTTGTAGTGTGTAAGTTCAAGTGGAGTTATTGTTAGTGTTTAACTCCCTTTAGAAGTGACATAATTCTATTGTCATTTCTATCCCAGTTATATTACTTACTCAAAGGAGGAGGAAGCAGTTCGTTGTATTCAATCAGTACATGGGTTTGTCTTGGATGGTAGTTGTTTGAGGTAGGCACACATTCACTTCCAAGACTTATCTTGTATTTTGTGTTTCTTTTACATATATGTTTGAATATCACTTGGCAGGGCATGTTTTGGAACCACTAAGTATTGTCATGCTTGGCTGAGAAATATGGTATGATGGTAAATTTCTATTGGAAATTGGTGTTTTAGTTATCATGCTTCCTTAAATTGGTTTAATTGAGTTTTGGAGTTTTGTTGGTGTAGCCTTGCAGCAATCCTGATTGTTTATATTTGCACGAGATTGGCACACAAGAGGATAGTTTCACCAAGGATGAAATAATATCGGCGTACACAAGGTATCTTCATATAGTGATATGTCCAATGTTCCCTTCTTGATTTCCTTTCATTTAAATAAAATACGGCCTTTTATGGACTTGTCTGAGATCAGTTTGTCAGGGAATGTTGAAAATTTAAGATTGTTTTCTTTGATATTTTTCCTAAGAAGGCTACGAACATCCTGATCTTGAGTTCAACCTCTTTTTAACTTCTAAACAATAAAAATATGCCTTATCAGTATTGGCAAATACCCAACAACCCAAGTCCAGTCCCCGGTTTGTAAAGTAAAATTCTAGAGAGTGGATTTTTGGGAGAAAAAAATGTTGAATTTTGGTCATTATGCTCCTCGAAAATTCTTTGCATGATCAATTGGAAAACTAGCACTTGTTTTTCTAGATATTTATTGAAGCATGGAGAAAGTACATGTTAAATTTTGTAGTATGCACAAGCCTATCCTATCTTGTCACAATATAGGCCATATGGCTTACCACATTCCCACTCCCAGTTCATCGTAAGGGTATCATCTGCGCACCAGGTAACTTAGATTGGGATCCTGGCATCTCAATTGAAAAGGGTTACCCAGTGCACGAAGCTATTGCTACTGCAGGATGAACGGTTGGATGTATGCTTGCCCCCACAAGCAGAAAGGTTGTTTCCGTGACTCGATCCCGTGACCCCCAGGTCACATGGGGCAACCTTACCGCTGCAATGATTAAAAATCCTTCTGTCGAATTGGCTTTGAATTGAGATGAAATATCTCTATGCATAGAACTCTCAGGCCGTCTTCTTTGTTTCCCCTCCATCCTTGTATATTTTTGTATGAAAAGTTGACCTAATGCACATTTGGATTCTTGGGAAGCTACTCTGGCTTTATGTATTGGTTGTTGTTTGGGAAAACGCTTGTAAGCTTTGAATTATTGGAAATGTTAGTGGGGTCTGAAGTGTGCATAATGTCGAGGTTTTGAAACTACCGCTTGTTCCACTGTGCTTTAGGTTGAGGTTCTAGTTCTATATTCAAATCGTATGGCAATAATATGTTTAGTCTTGTCGCCACCTGTCCAGTTTTAAATTCTCTTTGTTTTGGTCTTTATCAATTAAAAGGTTGGCTGTCTTGTGCCTTGCCCCGAATCAAGAATACTTTGTTTTGCTTTTGTATCAATTATTTTCAGTGTTTTGGATAGCTAATTAACTTGCATAGTGGTTTTAAAGGAGTAGAGTACAACAAATTACTGGTGCCACAATTAACATGCAACGGCGTTCAGGGAATGTTTTACCACCCCCGGCAGATGAGTACTACATTAATGGCTCCGCTACCTCAGAAAAATCTATTACTAAAAGTGCTTCAAATGTAAGACTTTCATGTTCACCTTTTTGTTTCTTTAAACAAGGAATTAATAGTTTGCCATGAAGTCTTTGACTAGTTGCTTTTGTCTAAGCTGTGTGTTACACTTGTGAAGCAAGATGAGACCAGCGTTTAGGAACTTTTTATTTTATTGTGATAGCATTTCTTTAGAGTTGAGAATAATGCATTTGCCACACTATCCAATCTTGTTGTGGTTGGTTTTGGACAAATGTGTTGTGAATAGTAATTGTTTCCGTAATTTGGGAGCCATTTTGAGTCTAATGGTTGCATGTGGCTCCAGAATCCAGCAAGCAGTGTTAGAGGTTCTCCACCGAATAGTAGCTCCGGCCAATCTGCTCCTCTTCCTGCTGCAGCCTCATGGTATGCCGACTAACTGAACTGCAGCATCTTCTGTAATTTAGGACGAGTCCGTAACTTACGATTATGTTATATTCTTCCAGGGGACCGCGTGCGTCTAATTGCCACCAGCCACCTTCAATTTTAGTTTGTGCAAATGGACCTTCAAAACAGAAGCCTGAAGCATACAGTGGTTCAACCGCAGTTGCAAGCTCAACTCAGGTTCCTCTATTGAATGATGATGCTAGAAAGAAGCTTATTTCTCACGAAGAACGCCAAAAGATTCTGCATAGTGGTAAAAAGGAAGCTCTGGAACCTGATAGACAGTTGGGTATAGCTCCAACAACTGCTTCAGAGGGACTGCCTGTTACTTCAACTTTGAATGGTCAGTTACATTCTCTTCCAGCATCAGAGGACAAAGATGGATGCATTCGCACAGCACCCTATGTTACAAATTTGTTTGACCGTTCTGGGAGGTCAAATGGTCATGTTGCAGATAAAGACCAGAATGTTTTCTCTAATGGAAATATTCAGAACTCATTGTCACGTATCGAACAATTAAACGTTGGTAATCGTCACAGCTGTCATCATTCTGGGGATACCAGGCCTAACTGTTCACATTCTGATAATACTTTGGTTAGTGCACTGCCGAAGTCTCCTCATATTTCTGTTATGAGGGAACACTCAGATCGGATATTAAATCCTGTTACCAGAGAAGAGTCTGATTGGAGATCAGATTCCCATGCTCAGGTAGCAGACATACATTCACAATTTGTATCTCCTGAAGTGCTAGGGGATTCACGGTACTTTGATGATCAGAGATTCAAGGACCCAGAGGTTTTAAGTCGCACAAGATACTTAAGTAATTCATCTCCCTCCTCTTGTCTCTCTAATCATTCCAGGTCTTATTCTTCTCAGCAAAAGGACTCTTGTGGCTCAACGAGTTTCAAAGTAGATCCTCAAATTTCAGATGACAAAAATGACAAAGGTTCACTGCTGCACACATCTGATGTTCCAATAGCACTTAATAGATTCCCTGAGGATATAATTAGTAGTTCTCTTGATCCGGAGAGGACAGTTGACGATTCCTATTTGCTTCCACTTGAACCAAAAAAGAAGCATGTTGGGAGATTTGAAGGTGAAGCAGTCAATGCTGACCAAAACACCGCTATGGGTATGGGAGAGAGCAGCATAATCTCCAATATTTTGTCCATGGACTTCGATTCATGGGAAGAGTCGTTAACATCTCCTCAGAATTTGGCTAAGTTGTTGGGTGAAGATGATAGACATCAAGGATCTCTTAAATTGTCAAGTTGCTGGAAAGTACAAAACAGCAATCAATCTAGGTTCTCTTTTGCGAGACTAGAGGAAGGAAGAAATCAAGTGTCCGATGTTGAACCATCTTCCAGTAACATTGGGCTAGTGCTGAAGGACCGTCCATTAAGCCATGATTTTCCCAAGCATGGTGATCATAATGGTTCCTCTACATTTAACATTGAGGAATCGGATAATTTTGCTAGCAGTCACTCTCATATATCTTCCAACAAGCTTTTTGGTGAGTGAGGATTGATTTCAGCTTATACAGTATTCTCTGATCCTAAAAAGTTGATGGTCACAGGTCTCTAAGCAACTAATGTTCATACTTCATGTATTTGATTGTCTATTTGTCTGTAGTTTATTATAGTAGAGCTGTTCTGAAATGCATGATTCAGATATGTATGGATTATTCTTCTGTGGCTGTTCACCTCCTTTGTTCTCTTTTTACTCCAATATTATTTGTTTGTGCCTCCTTTTCTGTTACGTGGTTATTCTTTCTGACACATCCCTGATCTTGCTCCTCCCGGATGTTTTGTAATAGTTTCAAGAGCTCAAATTTCTGCCCCTCCTGGATTTTCTGGACCCAGCAGAGCACCACCCCCAGGATTTACTGAGAGAATGGAACCAACTTTTGATGCAATGTCTGGTTAGTTATTTCGTATTAATTCCCTTTCTTTCGTGTTTTGACCACATATTTTGTTATATTGAGACCCTTTTATTAAAAACCCTATTTTGCAGGAAATCATTTTCTAGATCCATCCTCCTTATTGAGAAACCCATATCAGGTACCGACAACGGAAAATATTACCGGGGATCTAGAGTTTATGGATCCTGCTATTTTGGCAGTAGGTAAGGGGAGACTTCCACCTGGGCTTAATAGTGCTGCGGGCTTAGAAGCGAGACCAAACTACGCTTCACAGTTAAATGCCTTTGGAAATGAGGCTAGTTCACAGTTCTTGATTCCAAGGTCTTTTCCTCCACTACAGAACCAGAGATTTTCTGACATGGGGAATGGTTTTTCTCCGCTTAGTGATGCATACAGAAGCCCTTCACGGATTATGGAGCAAACACAAACCAACACCTTATCCCCATTTGCACAACACCCTCTTCAACAGTCTAGAACTGCACCGATGGTGAATGGTCAATGGGGTCGCTGGAATGAGGTTCAGAATGGGAATGATCTGGGTATGGCAGAACTCCTAAGAACTGAGGTATTAGGACTTAACAAGATCCACACTGGTTATGAGGATTCGAAGTTCCGGATGCCCAGTTCAGGTGATCTATACAACAGACCATATGGGAGTTGATGTGCTGTGGATTTATTTGCCTTGGCTTATAGCGGTGCTAAACTGAGGAACAGAACATACATGTGGAAATCGATGTCCTGGCTTGAGAGAGAAGAAACTGTCTCCTAGTCGTTCTGACTTCAGGGATTGCAGATTGGTGAAGGCATCAAATCGTCTGAAAACTGGTTGCCAGAAACCTGCAGGTATGCTACTATGCTTGAACCCCTTTTTTCCCTGTTTTTATGCATGTCGTGAACGTCATAAGGAACTCGTTCGCCGTGTTTATGTGAGTGGTGAATGGCATGGTGCCGATTAGGTCAATTCGATGAATGGAGTTTCAAATCTTTGCCTCTCCATCTTTGTCATGCTGAGGCCATTCACTATTAGTTATGACAGTCTGGATTTTTGGTGTTGCAGAGGTAAAGCTGCTTCTTCTCTTTACATCAGTTTTTGCTTCATTCTTTTTTCTGTTGGTTGCAGGAGTAAGCTGAGGTCCAGGTTTTTGCTGCAAATGGTTGATACACAAGTGATGTCTACGGTCAGATTAGCTGGTTGTCCTCTCCAGACGTTGAGCGTCTTGCTCCTGCTTAAGGAAAACGATAATCAGGGGGATGAAGTAATTAACAGATAAAACTTGAAATAATTTTGTTTTTGTTTTATCTATCGGGCGACGACTATGGGCTGCACTGCAAGTGGCAATAAGATCAATTGTGTTAATGGTTGAAGTAAATTTTATTTTTGCGCCTCTACATCTAGGCTCTAGCACTGGGTAGATCTTTATGAACGTCGTAGCTGATATTTGGCCTTTCTTTTTTGGCTTTTAACTTAACCTATGATCGCGTGTGTTCTAATTAGTTGGCTGTTATATCATGTGGGGGAGTGAAATAAAATAAGCTGTACTGGTGGCTGTTTGGTTGATATATCAATTGTACTTGGGTAAATTTGGACCTTCTGTTGATGATTTTTTTTGGCTCTCAATTTCGTTGCCAAGAGTTGAAAGTTGATATGATTGGGATAATGCTATGCTTGGATTTTGGATTTGTCGGTAAAAAACATGGCCACAAGCATGAAGTCGGATTCTCTTGTGTGATTTTCTTGTGATCATCTTATTTGATAGTAAATAGAGAATGATAGTTGCCAAGATCCCATTTTGAATTTTGTCAACCTAATTTTGTTTATTGTTTTTCCTGTTAAATTACTTTTACTACCAAATAAATACAGTATGTTAGTCCACAGAGGGTTCCGAGGCAAGCTATAGTTCTGAACCCTAAACCGCCTCTCACGGGCTCGAACCATATCTCCACTGAGGGAGGAGTACCATCTGAGTGAAGGGCTCATTGGTGTTTGCTGCATGGGTTGGATAACTTGAATCATGAGCACAATTTATGAGGTGTGTTGGGAAATTTGTGGTCTTGTGCCCGTTCAATAGGACACTATTTTACGTGTTTGTTTTTTTATGGGCTCCGTTTGTTAGGACGTAAATTTTTTTTCGTAAAATATTTTACACGTTTTCCGTTGTTTGGCTAGAAAAATGAGGAAAATATTTTCAAGGTAAATATTTTTGCATCAACGGCTTAATGGCTTTTCCGAGACGGTGAGGAAGATTGTATCTTGGGAGGCAATCACGGCTCTTGTTCGTTCGAGGGGAGTGGACTTGTGGAAAAGGAAAAGAAGGTTTTAGGAAAAGGAACTGGTGTTCTGGTGCAGTCTATTAAGGATAGTTTGCAAGGTGACCCTTCTTCGCGTGCCGTGCTGGAGAAATGGTCGTGGGATCTTCTTGCATTCTTGGACCCGAAGAACTCAGGCTTTGGCACACTTTTGGAGAAATTGAAAGAGATCCTGGAAAGCAATGAAAGTAGAAGAGTTCCCAAGCCTCCAAAGGTAATGAGCGAAAAACATTTATGTGTTTTGGAATATATTTCAAAGTTATCTTTGTTTGAATTTTGTTTACCGTAACAAAGTTGAGTATTAGCGTTGCATATTGTTCTTGAAGGTAGAGTTGTAATGGTGCGAAGCCGAGAATTCTTGTTATTTTGCATGTTTACGGCTTGGGATCATGTTTTCTGGTTTGTTTTCAACTGAATGGTGCGAATTAGATTAACGATTTATACAGAGTGATGAAAATTTTGCACTTTTATTTCAGACACAAGTTACCTTTTATTTTTGGCATAAAGCTTTGAATATTGGCAATCGTGATTCACGCAATTCTTAGGTTGTACTTAATCAATATATAGGTTTGAGACGTTTGCTGAAATGCTGACTTTCCAAATGCTTGCCTTATGGGAGTTCCTGGAAAATAAATGGAGACAAACATGTTACTACATGTTTATATTTTGTGCCTTCTGCTTTACTCTTCCTTCCTATATGACAAAATTCACACCTTTTGCGATACATATTCCAAAAGTATTGGCCTAAGAAACATTGTGGAATAAGGTTGGATGCGCCTATGAAAGTATTTAAGGGATGGGGTCTGTGTCAGCATAGGATGAAGTAGATTTCAAACTTGCAATGGCCCAGTGGGAGAATAGTGTCTACTTTTCTTGGTTGTGTTGGAGTGCAATGGTGACAGCTACTTTTTTGTATGAACCATAGCCCCTCACAGGAGGGAGCGGTTAGATCTTTATGGAGCATGTTTTACCCATCACTTTCTAGCTATATCTTAGTGCACGTGCCTTTGCAATGGTCTCTTCTTGTAGAATATGTTATCCTCTTTTACATTCCTGTTAGTCATTGAAAAAGATTTGTCATGTTGAAAACTGAGTTGGCAATGGCATGAATGCATGTGTATACGTTGACTAGTTATTTTCTGTTGTCCAGTGATGTTTATCTTATGGATGAATTTGTCTGAATTTCTATTTCCTATGTGTATGTTGTGATTCATTTTAGTTACTCTTTATCTTGTTGCCCCCGAATAGAAAGTAGTTCTATTGTTTTCAGACCATAGGAGATTGAACCATTTTTATATTGACTGTTGTCTTGTTACATATCAGGGTACTCGTGATTTTGGAAAAGGCGATATGGTCACAAGGGAGAAGGTATTCTCAATTGTTAAGGACGTTTTCAAGCGTCATGGTGCCATGGCCTTGGATACTCCCGGCTTTGAATTGAGAGAAACTCTGTTGGGGAAACTCGGGGAAGATTCAAAGTTGATTTATAATCTTGCTGACCAGGTAAACTAAGTTAGTTCAATTGGTCGATTTGTTTGGAATTTCTAAAGGTTAAAGGGATTTGGGTTAGAGCTCGTCCCACATTGCTTATTTTTCACCTCCAAAATCTCTCCACCCATGGCTAATTGGTTTTGACCATTAAAGGTTGCTTATAAAAAAAAAGCAAGAAAAAACAGAGCTTCATCAAATGTCACGTTGATGGAAACATCATTTATATGCTTACCTATCCAAAAAAAGAGTTTGAAAACTCGTGCTGGCCTGGACTGTTATTAGCGTAGTCACAATTTTAAGTGGAAAAATGGAGTTGGTATTGAATAAGCTAACTTTACCCCTCCTTTTCGTTGGACTTTTGGACAGGGTGGAGAGCGTTGCTCACTACGGTTTGACTTAACTGTTCCGTTTGCTAGATATATGGCTACGAATAGCCTGAGATCATGTAAAAGGTATCACATAGGGAAGGTTTATAAAAGGGATAACCCATCTATGGGACGATTCCGTGAATTCTATCAATGTGACTTTGATATTGCTAGTCAATATGAGACAATGAAGGGAGACTTTGAGGTCATAAAGGTTATGACGGAACTGCTGGATGAGCTTAATATTGGTGATTATGAGGTACTTAATTTGCCTGATCATCTTATGGACTGTATTGCCTTTAATTATGTTTGTGCGCATAATGTTTGAATAAGATTTATTTTACTACTTTACTTAAGAGTTTCATGGCCTTTATGTAACTTATATTTGCTCTGAGATCAACAAGTACCCTTTTGATATCGATATCTGATGTTTACGGTCATGGTTTTAGCATGTGGCATTTTTGCTGTTGAAATGGAAGTATAAGTATAATAATATCGTGAATATGATTGTATGAAATTAGGTTATTAAGTATGGTGCAGAATCAATATATGTCGTTAAGTTTGTGCCTGGTACTGCTCTTGGCGTCAAGCTAGTTGGGCACTTGGATCAGTGCCATGCTGTTTCTTGTAAAGACAGCTCCGCTTTTGTCTCCTTTTTGTTCGGTTGAATTTCTGTAAAGTGCTCTCCCGGTTATTGATTGAAGTATATATTTTCACAGGTTAAACTGAATCATCGGAAGCTGCTGGATGGCATGTTGAGAATATGTGGAGTGCCAGCTGAAAAATTCAGAACAATATGTTCACTTATTGACAAGTTGGACAAGCAAACATTCGAGCAGATTAGAGAAGAAATGGTGAACATTCATCCTAATTTTTATCTTCAGTTATACACTTATGCTCTCTGCTTAAGGCACTTCATTCGGAAGGCTATAGACTGTGTGTTACTGTTACCTGAAATGAGGTCCAGCGGCCCATCTTAGTTGAGTTTTCAGTTTTAAGTATAAAGAATCTCCCCTCTTTTCCTAAATCCTGAATGATATTGGCTAGGACATTTTAAAGTGAAATTGATTGCGTACTTGGATTTTGGCATCCTCCTCCAGTATTGAAACTATTCCATTTGACGAAAACAAAGAAGAAACTGTTGAGTTTGGTGGACCCAAAACAAAGTACATTTTTATTAAATGCTCACTTGTACGCACAACAAAAGTACACAAAGCCACAATTTAGAACTCCTTACACTAGGACACCCACTCACACTTGATATCACACTTGTGCACTCACTTTGCGCGCGCACAACTTTGGAGCTCAAACACACACCTCACTCACACGGTGTATCTCACACACACTTTTTGTATACACCTTGCAACACTAACTTGGAGGCCTCTATCCACTTGGGTGCTCTCCCACCCAAGTGGTGCTCACATCACCATTCACCACCACCACCCTAAACGACCTGTTCTTTTTAATGTCACCAAATGTCTGTCCATTTGAAAAGTTGAAGACTGAAATTTTATGGGTTTTCCCCTTTTCCCTTCTCTCTTGAATTGACGCGCTAACAAGTTCACCTTGATAAATTATCCAAGTAGAAAGGAATGAAGGGCATTTTGGAAGGTGAAGTTTATAAATTGTAAAAATAGTATCCCTTTAATATGTTGGAATCCCCAAATTGGATAAACAAAAGTGGGACAGACGGGTAATAAATATTAATATGTCCTTTCCCAAATTTACAAGCATGTTTGACAAGTATGCATGTAAGGAGTCAATGGGTGAACTTTGTTTGGAGGATATAAGATTTTGCATTGAAAGATGCCGTTCTGAAAATTTCTTAATATGAAATGTTGTTTGATGCATAAGTTCGTTTGTTCACTTTTTATTTCTAGTTGATGTCCTCTTCACCGTTAATAGGTAAGTACTGTTAGAGAAAGCTGCATGCATGAGTATTGAACTTGGGCATTTGACCCAGTTAGGGAGGGTCCCTCCCATGCACTGGAACCACCCCTTAGTCTACTTTCTTGATCATATTGAGTTGTTAAGTATCAAAGTATTTAGTTGTAGTTTTGTTGTTTCATTTTGTGATGTTTGAGATGTAATTGGCACTTATGTCAACTTAAGGAGGGGCCCCTTTGGAACTTTTATCTAAGCTTAAACAAGAAGGAAGCAAGTTCCTAGAAAATGAGGAATCTCTTAAAGCTCTGAATGAGTTGGAAATTTTGTTTAAATTGCGGGAGAGGTTGAAGTGTATTGACTAAGTGGTTTTCGATTTGAGTCTTGCTAGAGGTCTTGATTACTATACTGGAGTCATATTTGAAGCTGTTTTTAAAGGGGAAGAAGAACAGGTATACTTTTGATTTTTAGCTTGTATATCTTCTTTGTGTTCTTCACCTTGTTGACTTCAGAACAATTCAACAACTTTCAATGTTATTTCCATCATTTGGATTCGATGATGTTACATCTGGGAACTTGAGAACCTCTTCTTGCTAGTTTCTTTAGCTCCTAAATTTTATGGTTGATTGTGGGCTGCATTTGGTGTGTTTAATCATTTATGTATGGTGAATCATCATGATGAAGTGGTAATCATGGTTTCTCCTTTTTACTGTGAATTTAGAGCTGTTTTTTTTTCCCTGTACTTTCCTCCCCCACCCTCTCCAGTCATATAACGTGTTAAGCCTAGTTTGTCATTAATTGATTATGTTCAACATGTCATATGTCAAATGTTCAGGTTGTTGCCCAATTTTCCTATTGGATTTTTAGAAAGCAAATGGAATTCTGTGAGAAGCAATAAAGACAATCCATATGTTCCCCCCTCCTTCGTCCCCTGCACATGGTTATGTATGAATTGTAATGTGTATGAGCTAATCCAACTTATTTGTATCTTCAGGTTGGTTCGGTTGGTTCTGGTGGATGTTACGACGACCATATAGAGATGTTCACTAAATAGGAATTTTGAATTGGGGATTTGGAGGCTTGGTAGGAACGGACACATTTGTATAGAGTATAAATTAGTAATTAATTATAGAGTATTGAGTGATGTTATTCTTCTTTAGATATTTATATTTACTTGTGGCTGTCTTTCTAGAAAAAACATGTGAATTAATGTAAAAGAAATTACGTAGGCGGGGAAACAAAAATGATAAGTACACGCTTACCAACCACGTAGGTGTGTATGTAGCATTTCTGTTGAGGAAAAGGTTTTTGTTGGGTGTTAGGTTCAGTATTTTATAACTCCTATGATCCTGCACCTAGTTATCATTAACCCCAAGTTATCCATTGTTTTTCTGTATACGTTTTTTATTTTTTTGTGTTAGGGAAAATGACGGCTCATGACGTGTTTTGATAATTAATACCTGTCAAGATTTTTGACGGGTATTAATTATTAAAACACGTCATGGACCGTAATTTTCTGTCACCTTTGTGTTTGTTGTTCTGTTTGCTTCTCTCTTCGGTTTCCTCTCACACCTTTTTAAATTTGGTTCACATTCCGTGGGATTGAGAGGTGATTAACTACCTAGATTGTGGTGGGCCGAACCCGACTCACCCATGGGTTGGTCCACGATGTAGTAACAGCACAGGGGGCTTGGGCAAAGCATATGGGTCGAGCCCATATGCTCGATTTGGGCCCAAGTCAGGACGAGAGTCCAAAGAGTTCAATATACTATTTAGAAAGAGGATTGTCTTAATTGTGAGACATGCAGTACCATATCTATTCCGCTCCTGGACAAAGAACAATACAATCTAAACTAAAACAGGTTTAAGGTCTGTTCAATTTTAACACTACTATACACACGAAAAAAGAAGAAGAAACAATTGCATAGATGAGCATTTGGAATGTATATAAACGCAATTTGGTATTTTTTTGGGGGGGTATTTATTTGTTTATTTATTTTTTTCATGAATGTTATGCGGGCTGGACACGCGGCTGGTCATCAAGATATGCCACATGACAAGCCCATGATCTTGATGTGGACTATCTGATAAATACCCGTTCAAAAACTAGCATCTGTGTACAATATGGCTTTTGTTACACTGGCTTATGGCTATTTGTTTCGGGACATGCGATGCTTGGATTTTGGATTTGCAAGTAAAGAATATGGCCAAAGAAAAGCATGAAATGGGATTCTTTCGTTTGACTTTTCTCATGTCTCATCTTATGTGATAGTTGAAAGAGAATGAGAGTTGTAACGATCCTATTTTGATGATCTGAGCAACTAATTTTATAAGAATCTAGTTGGGGATGGACGAAAAGAAGTACAAGCTTTGTGGGCTTCTGTGTTATAGGTTGTTAAGCAAATCATTTTTTGTGTAAAAATCAGGATAGTGAGAAATCAAATAAACATTATAGGTATTGTCACGCAAATCATTAGTGCAAAATTCAGGATAGAGAGGAATCAAATAACCATCTCAACAAATCACATTTGTCTTCAAAGAAACGGATAATTAGAATTATGAAGATTCTTCACCATTTTGACTGTTAACTCCTCGGATCATCAAATGAACAACAATAAAAGATTTATCTTTACAATACATTTTTTGAATTGCAACGACCATTCATTATCGTATAACAAAGGTCTTTTGACCAAGATATTAATGATATTTGATTTTTTTTTTTCCGAAGATATGCTCAACGCACTCTATAAGCTGAATGGTTCAAATCACGATAATAATATATCGAGGTGCCTTAAACTCCTACAGTTTATTGCAAGTCCCCTTGTCCCCTCAATAGATTGTGCAGCATAAAGCCTTCAACATCAATTTTGGTCATTGGGATCCTTTCATATGATTCTCCAGACAAGGAATGATTCCCCAGACAAGGGGATCTAATGCGCCAATCTATTCCGGAGGTGTTTTTAATACTCAATACTCAAAGAAGTGATTTTGAATTATTTAACTCTATCATGTCTGGCTTTTTGTCTCCTTAAAAAGATCACTTCCACTCTTTCTTTGCCCCAACAGTTGAATCATTTGTTGGTGTGGGGCCTTGAAAAGAGACCTGATCCCCCACCATTACCAGCTACTAGATCGGAACAAATGGGGGAACACTCCAAATCCCTCAACCTCAAAGTTCCCCACCAACTGGGTGTATTATTTAGTACCACACAATTAATGTTAATTTAATCTAGATGAACGCCACCCCACATATTTATATTTTGTTACAAAAAGATCTAGATGATCAATGACTCCACAACCCAAATCTAACAAAGTTACAAAGCCCTTAGTCGAACACACAAGGATAAATTAGGATTCGAAGATCCTGTAGGATAAATCTGGACATCTATTTCAATAATTAATAGTTTAGATATAGATTAACAAACATATCTGATTCATTAATTGTCGAGATAGATGGTCCAAATCTGTCATGTAGGGTACACAACAGGAGAGTGCACCACAGAATTTCCAATTCCGATAAATTATACTTTATACTCCTATTCTTTGTATTGAACTGCACTTGGGTGCCTCCATTTCAAACTTGTTCATTATACTTTATACTCCTATTCTTTGTATTGAACTGCACTCGGGTGCCTCCATTTCAAACTTGTGCATTATACTTTATACTCCTATTCTTTGTATTGAACTGCACTTGGGTGCCTCCATTTCAAACTTGTACATTCCCCAATTTAATTCAAGTGACAATATATTGTGTTTCCGTCAACTTTCTGTCCGATTGCATGACAAAAATGACCTCTTTTCATGATGATCATGCTGGCTCTTAGAGCATCTCCATTGTAATAAGCAAATAGGTGTGAATAAACAAATTTAACAACAATGCTCAAAAAATATCCCACATTGTAATAAGCAAAGTTACAAGTCTTTTAGCAAATAACCAAATTCCACCAATTCCATAACCAAACTTAACAACTTTTACCAATAACCAAAATTCAATAATCAAACTCAAAACTCAATAATACCTCATATTGGAATCGTCTCATCGAGTAATTTGGTATAGCCAGGTGTGTGATTGAAACTCGTTTGCTATTGGATAAATGTGCATTGTGTATTGTGGAGGTTTTTTTGGTTAGGGATGCAAAAATAATCAATGTTGAGGTAGAGGTTGTTAAGTTTGATTATGGACTAAATGGATAATTAAATGCTGATGTGACACATTTTGGTTATTGATTTTGATTATTACCATTGCGGATGCTCTTACTACTACTTAATTGAACAGCAACCTAACAGAAAGCTCGCATTGACAAATGACTTAGTAGGCTGACACAATATTCAAATAGAGGCACTGAAGTGAAAACCCAATATAAATTTTAAGAGGGAAATGATTTTGCCACTCCCTTTTTTGTTAATGCCACTCCCCTGCAAATGTATTTTTGGTGCAAAAATACACTAGCAGGAGAGTGGCATTAACAAAAAATGAAGTGGCAAAATCAACAACTTTTTAAGAATGCGAAGTGTAATTTTCTCTTGAAAGCATAAAGAGAGTCGGTCTTTGGACCTACCATGTGCAAGGAGAATTTAGGAGATTTCAATTATATGGAAACTTTATTTTAGCAATTATTCATTTTAGAAATTCCTCTTTTAATGCCGCTTATTTAGGCATATTCCTATCAGTCTTTTAATTTTGTTAGTCTTGGTTTCCAAGTATTGTTTTACTTGGTCTTCACTCTAAGTAGTTATCTTATTATTAGGACTTCTACTGTATAAATAGGGGTGTAAGTTATTTAATTATTAGCTTTTATCAATATTATATTAGAGTTTCTCTCTCTTTTTCTTGTGTGCAAGATTTGTTCGTAACTATGAGTTGTTTATCTCATTTGAATTAGTACACTAACTAGTCTCTTGTGAATTCTGCTGTGTCAAGTGGTATCGGAGCCACACTTTTCCTGGTTCGATGGCACCAAACAAAGTTGAAGACACACACCCATTGACGTTGGTCATGGGGAAGGATTTAATAAGACTCGCACCAAGGGATTTGCCCATGGTCAATCTGTGAAACACAAAATTGTTAGGAACCGTGTTGAGGGATTTGCCCGCAACCAACCTATTAACCAAAACGTCTCTAGAATATATTCTTATTATCACTACGATACTATGATTAAATTTGAAGGCGAGCTATTCAAAAACCATGATGATTATCAGTCGATAAAGCGACAACCAAATTTTAGGTATTATGGTAATTTGCCAAAATCTTGTGGTCTTGAATTTTTTGAAGATCTTTTGGATTGGATTCTAGACATCGAAGATTCCTTCGAGTATGCGGAAATTCTGACTGTACAAATGTGGAGGTATTTGTTAGTGAAGCTTACGGGTCCAGCGTTACAATGGTGGATAGATATGCAATTTCTAAGAGATCGATTGAGCAAGCATCAAATTCATGCATGGTGGAGAATTAAAAAATGTATGATGGAAAGATTTTTACCAAGGAATTATGAGCAATTGTTGGAAGAAAAATATAGGCCAAAAGAGTATCATGCAGAACAAATCATTGTAAAAGCTGTGGGAGAGATCAAAATTGAAGTTGAAGATCAAGACGAAATTGACATTGATGCTGTGTGCAAGAGAATATTGAAATTGTCTCAGATGTGGTTGCGGAGGACCAAAAGAATATTGCAGTAGAGGTTTGTGCGTTTGGACTTGGTGAGTCACCACAATGAAATTGACTGCAACACTACAAGAAAGTATATTTGTTGCCGAAAATCAAACTTCTATTAAAGAAGAAATTTTGAGTGCCCCAATGCTTGAAAGACAATCAAATCTTGATAGAAGTGCGATAGAAGTTGATGAGAGGATTTGCAATCAAGTAGAAAATTTCTTATGGCTACTTGAGAAAGGAATCAATAACGAGGAAAGTTCATAAACGAATAAAGGAGACTTTTTGCATATTGTTGCACAAACCAATTCTATAATAAATCATCAAAGTCTTGAGAACCAGCAACTTCAGCATAAGATTCTAGTTGTCGATTTTCTTCAAATGCAACAATTTAATTGGGTTCCCAACATTCATCTAGTGAATCTTGTCAACAAGTTGAAACATGAAGAGAAAAGATCATTGCGTGAACACGTTTCTTTGAACTTTTTTTGGAAGAAAATCAAGAGGTTGAAGTATTCTAAGTACTCCATTCGTCCCTTTTTTTAAGTGTTCTGCTTCGGAATTTCAACTTATTAATGAGACATCATTATTACACATTTCATATCAACTTTTATCTCTACTTTTTCTACTTACCCTCTTTGGAAACATCATGATTACACTTTTACTCACTAACTTTTCAAAATGGAATATACTTTTAGGGGCAAAATGAAAAATGCACCAACTTTTACTCACCAACTTTACAAGGATACTTACTAAAGGATAACTCAAAATGGAATACCGGACTCTAAAAAAGGGACGAAGGGAGTATCTATTTCTTTGGCATTGAAGATGACAGATTCCCAACGAGAACTCGAAGTCGAGTTCTTTTGAATGAAATGAGACTGATGTAGGACAAGAATTTGGGAGATTTCAATTATATGGAAAATTTATTTTAGGAATTATTCATTTTAGGAGGAACAAAAGAACATATGGAAACAAAAATGGAGCAAAGAAAAGAATTTGGCTTGTCTGCAGTCCTGTTTTGGATTGCACAGGTGCGGACCGTGCGGCTATCGCAACTGTCTGTTAGTGTTTTTAATAGTCCATATTTGTTTTCAATCTTCTACCATTAATAAAAGACTTTTATCGGTAATAAATTCAACAAATTTGAACCATTGATTTTCAAAATGAATGATTTAGATTGAACCGCACAACCTTCTCTGCAGTTGAACATTGGTGCATCAAGAAATGCTAGACAAAATTAAGGAGTGTTGTTCCCTCTCACAGTTGAAGTCTTGAGTAGGATGGTAAACTTATGAGTCCAAGTTTAGTGCTTACTATTATGTTTGGATATAAGAGCATCTCCAATAGCCTCAATAAAATTTTAAGCACATTAGCTAGAAAAAGTACATTTATCTCCTTTAGCTAGCCCCTACTTTTTTGCACTACCCAACAACCTAGCTTTTTTAGGCTATTCAAACCCCATTAACATTATATATATATATATATAAACATAAACATATATATATGTATATAATCGTACAATTCCCAAACAGATCCACTCTCACCGCCACCACAATTCTGCCTTCTCCGGCACCGATTTCTGTGTTCTACATGGAAGTGAAACCCACCTCTCTCTCTCTCTCTCTCACACACACACACACACACACACACACACAAAACCGGATCTGGAACCAAAACCCACAAATCCTCTTCTCCCAAACTGAAAACCCACAAATTCCTTTTCTGTGAAATCTTCTCTCCAACTGAAACCAATGAAAAGCTCTGAAATTGGTTCCGCCGATTTTGTAATTAATTGTCCGACGAGATGAATTCCCTCCAGACGAAAGCCCCGGCAGTCTGGCAAATTAGAAAAGAGTAAAATACTCTGGGGCGAGGGGTCCGTACCTTGCTGGCTTGGGCGAGGTTTCTGTGGCTCGCTGGCCTTAGCGAGGTGGGAAGCGGGGTTGTTGGGACTGGGATTTTAGGGCTTTACTCGGGAATCAAGCAAAATGGAGCATCAGCCTAGGCTGATGGAGATGCTCTAACGAATCTACATTTACCTATGTCACTATGTACAAATATTCGGTCCTTGCAATTTTCTAAATGGACTGCCCATGTAGGATGGTAAAAAAATTACTCCTACTTCACTGTCATCAGGGGAGGAAAACACAGGCATTTTTTTGGCAGACTTTTAAGGCAATTCACCTTGAATGTGTAATGATAGATGACAGAGATTGATATGTCTTTTTCTTCTTATTAAATCTCTCACCAAATTTATGATCCAATTCCAAAAGACTAATAAAAGAATTTGAAGTCATCTGCCTTTTCTTCTTTTTGGTTCGACGGTAAGAGTGTCCGGACCAATTTATATGCATTCCAACTATATGCAAAGGCAAATTATCACGCCGAAACGGGAGGAATTCATTGTTTTCGGGCCTCAAAAGTATCACTGGACACAATTTCTAATAAATTTTCTTTATTTCTTTTTTTTCACTTATTACTCTGAAAACTTCTCATTCAAAACTCAACCGAACAGAAACGTAATGAATCCGGCTAATTGCCAGCTACCCCAAAACCCACCCAGTTAAAGAAAGCAGCGGCTATGAACAAACGAGAGTTGAGAGAGAGAGAAAGAGAGAGAGAGAGAGAGAGAGAGAGAGAGAGAGAGAGTTTGTGTTTTGGAATTGATTTGATGGTACGATGACAACATTTGTGCCCATGAACAGTAACATCAGATTTTTCTTGTGTTCCTCCTCCACCCAAAGTGTAGAGAAATCGAAAAAGTACTGTTGCATTTTTGGAGAGGAAAATGACATATCGACTGACGTGTCAATACCCTCTTAATTTAGGGATTGGTGGAGTAATAAATTCCAGCCTGGCCCCCTCGAAAATGAAGTATTCCTCAACAGGTCCTGTGCTACTCCTATATACTACTGCTACTGGGGGTTTTTGTGTGCGATCCAATCAAAAACCTGCACAGGTTTACTATCCCATCACCATCCCAACACAGTAACCTTTTCTTGTAGTCCTACCACTCTACTTGATAAAAGAGTATTTTCACTAGTGTAGTACTCTATCCATCCCAATTTACTTGTCATTTTTTTAAAATTTGTGTCACTTTTTAATTAATTATATCTTATAATTTATAATATTTTAGGTGATTTCGAAAATATTGAATTTTAGAACAAATCGAGATCTATCAAACAAGATCCATATTTGATATAAAATTCATTACCACTTTAAAGATATAACTAGTTTTTTTAATCCAGTTAGAATAGAACTGAGACAAATAAATTGAGACGGATGGAGTACTAATACTGTAGGATGGGATTAAAAACCCAGTTCGGTTTAGGTTTTAAGGAATGTTTTTCAGAGTAATGAACGAAGAGAGATAAATAGAGAGAATTTATTAGAAACCATGCCCAGAAATTTTAAGACCCCAAAACGAATAAGGCCGCTAATACTGTGTTTTACTAAGAGTTTATCATTACTTAGTAGGTTCGAGAGTGGACGGGGAGTTCCAATCTGTGAAGTTTGATTCGATTAAGTTCGCGCTTCATTGGCTCTTCGGAATTTCATCTTTCTGGTTAGTCCCACAAGTTCTAGAACTGTGTCCATGAGTCCATGGATAATATGGCAATAATTGATCATGAAGTCGTGAATACTACTTGTTACACGCAGCTGATGTAACTTGAATTGTAATTCATTACATAGTAAAAACTGGTTTGAATCGTGAATGTACTCAATTACACAATTAGAGAATTATGTAAAAATCATGCCGTTGGTGAGGTCATATGATTCCCTCAAGGTCACAAGTGTTCGAATCTCGAACTCTCAATGGGTGGACCAATAACAAATATTGTCCCAAACTCTTCTTGAGCATGACACCTACCCACAATAACACAAGACCTTTTGCCCTATAAACATAGGAGTACTTGTTTGTAAAGAACACCATCCACAGAAAACTGCAAATTTGGCACAACAAACAAAAGATTTTCCTCAATGGCATCTCTTTTTCTTTGTACCTTTCAAATAAAGAACAACATAGTGGGTATGGTCCCACCACTTTGTTAAATCATCTAGATTGACGGATCATAGATGGAAATTCTTCAGATAAAGTCAAGCATGGAACAAAGGCTAGACAATAAGCAAAAGCTCAAAATTGAACATCCCAACATGTAATGTCCTACAGACAAAAGGAATTAGCATTTCCCTTTTCACAGAAACGATTACCAGCGCCAGGGACGCATGGAACCTGCTCCAAACATGGTAAACTTGCAAAACCACCTGCAAGATTTGCGTATGGGCTGAGACATCGCATTGATGCGTTGTTAACAAGAATCGAATGAGATAGTAGTTTGTAGTTGCTTTACGAGTCAACCTGGTCTTGTATAGTACTAAAAGAGCAATAATAGTATGGCGATGGTTTTACAAAGGTGAGAAGCCTGGTCTTGTATAGTACTATATATCAATCAACGTTTGCAACACAAATGAATGAAAGACCCTGTTATGCCTGCGATCCACATTTAATGTAGAAGAAAAGACTAGTATGGTGGTGCTTGCAGCGGCCTTGTTTGGCAGTAGTATTGCGAGTTTGTGCTTGCCGCGGTAGATGAAGAATAACCTAGATTGGGGAGTTTTGGTTGATGAAGAGAAGCCGAGAAAGCAGAAGTAGCCGCAGATGAGAATCCTGATGATGCTGCAGTATGCATTTGCCACACCCAGTTTGGTGATCCTTGTGAAGAGGAAATCCCTTCAATTCCTTTAGTTGCTGCTCTTTCCTGCCAAACAAACATAACTTAACGGTGTGATGTTCCACCACAAAGCTTTTGGAAGCCAACATATTGCAAGTTTTGCAATGGGCAGCACAATACAAACACAAGCGATTGTACGAAATCCTTAGAAGGAATGACAAAATACTTTTACCCTCCATTTCAAACCGAAACAACCACCATTGTGGCTGATAATTTGAAAAAGGAAACTACTACATCGTTCAGGATGGGCTCCCCACACAGATTTTTCTTTTTGGCAGGTACTCTACACACAACGATTGTATTTGAACACGCAGATAAACCATCAGAAATGAGTCTCCCTACTACAAAGTTTTTCATGTTTGTTCTCAAAATTTCCACACCTCAGAGGAGAAGAAATACCGATCTTCTGCATGAATTGTTTTATAGGCAAATAAGTTGTTTTATTTCCAGGTAGTTTTAGCTATTTAGGCAATTTGGGTAAATAAATTACAGATTACTGAAATTATGATCCTGGTTTTACTTAGAAGAAAATGCTGTTCAGCTAGATCGATGTGTGAAGCCAACAATATTTAATGCTCACTTTTGGTTTTTTGGTGCACGTAACATGGTATCACAATGTGAAACTAAGGTAATATAGTTTACCTCATAATTGGGAAAGAAGTTGAGATATACGCCAGCCCGCGAGAGAGGACGCTCTGAGGTCATTGGCAGTCCCTCAAGAGTTCGATTGCCAGCTGTAGTTGTCGCAGGGTTCTCCATCTGTAATAGCAGAATGCTCAAGTTAGAGGGCAGCATATGATAACTAAGTTGCAATTTCGTGGCATAGAAAGGACTAGAATATATTTATTGTTGGGCAAACAGATTGAACATCAGCTAGGCTTTCTATATGCAATAGGTTTAGCAGTTTCCATAGTCAAACAGAGCAGAAAGCCATTAAACATGGGGATTTCTGGCACAATTAGAATGGCCAGAAAAGGGAAACTGTGAAGTAGAATTTGAAGTATTACATTTGGTCTCCTTCCATCATGGACATCGTAGGGGTGAAACTGCAAATGCCCCAAACTTCCGTCAGTCTTTGAACCATCTACAAAAGGGGTTGAAACCCCCAAGTTTAGATCAAGATTGTGGTCGCTACCTGCATTGAAAACCTCATGCGCACTTACACAAGAATAAGGTAAACAAAACTAAAAAGCCATTGAAATAAGTTACCAAAGTTTACAGTCTAAAAGCAAACAATCAATACCTCCATCATTGACCTCATCGATCATCTCTCCTTCATATGTATTTGGCTCAAAGTTGGTGACTGCTTCCCTTCCATTACACTTGATAGCCGCTTTGTCATATGCTCTAATTTCCCAAAAGCGATAAGGGAGATAAAATGTTAGATGACAGCCTCTGAATTCTAACAAATTCAATATCAAAGGAGGTTGAGATTTACGGTCATAAGTACCTTGCAGCTTCTTCTTCAGAGTCAAATAGCCCAAGATATACATACCTGCAACACAGCCACAATCATTCCCATGGTCAAAACTGGGTTCCTAAATTTTCTTATTTCGAATAGGCATGTTAGATGTACATACATACATCTGTGTATGTTTTACCAATACATGATTTTTTTGTTTTGATGAGAAGGCTTTTAATCCTGTCGAGAAGTATCGGAAACCAATTGCCCCATCACAGTATAGGCACTTCCACTGTACGTACCAAAATCTAATAGCTACAAGGCTACTCCTAATGTAACAACCATCTGGAAATGCAATTTAACTATGTAGTTCCTCACTTTTTGCCTAGGAACTGCCCCATTCGAGCCTCCCATCGGCCGCATTTGTGCAGAGTTACCCCTCTGTATTTTGAGCTCCCCCTCGAGAAACCAGTGCTCTGGCGACGGAGTATGTGCACAAACTCTTCTTTGGTCAGATTCTTCATCTGCATATATTCAAAAGAAGCAAAACTAACCAACCACAAATCAACAAAAGTAAAAACAACATGTCTAGTATCACTGTCAACAAGTGCATTTCCCAACCTGTTTCAGATCATCTTCATAATCGCTGAGATTAAAGTTGATGTCAGCATCAACGCCACGGAACTTGATTGCCGCTCGATCATACGCTCTGATACAAGGACACCAAGAGATTAATCAATACAACTTAGTGGGAAAAAGACAAACTGGAGAGAACTAATGTTCTTTCTAGCCAGTTATTACCTAGCCGCAGCATGAGCAGTGTCAAAACCACCTACCACATCCACCAACACCAAAAATCATCAAAATAAAAAAAGCAAAAAATAAAAAGAAGAAAAACACAACTATTTGCATCTTATAACTTAACAAATGAAAACCAATGACAGAAGGTAACCGTGTTATCATATTCCTACCCAAATATACTTGTTTCCCGCAGTCCCTGCAAAGAAGTTAGAGAAACATAAATTGTCATGAACAAAAGCTCAAACTAGGAATACAATGAGAGGATCACTGAAATTACTAAAACAACATTAAGGCGCCGTTTGAATGGATGGATTTCATATCAAGGGATTTGAGAAAAAATTTGCACGGCAATTGGAGAGTAAGCTATTATGGGTGGCTAGAGAAACCATAGAAGAAGAGCCCTTAACAATGATAGGGAATAGCTACTTAATTATTTCAAATTCTTCGTGACTAATCTCTTCAAATTCACAAAGTTAACTATCATTTCCATGTTAAGAGCTATTCTCCGAGGATGATTACTATCACATACTATCATTTCAAATCCACAAGTTGATATGCAATAAGAGCATCTCCGGCCCAAACCCTTTTTTTTCTTCAGAACCAAAATCTAAATTAATTCATACTGGTCCTTGACTCAAACCCATCTCACATTGAGTTTTACTCAAATTTTAACCCGAGTACCCCAAATTTCTACTCAACCGCATCTCACATTGAAGGCTATATCTCGAATTTACAGTCGTACCGTTGGAGTGCTTCGTAGCTCGTACCAAGTACAATTCTTATTCAAGTTTTTCCTCAAAACTAAGTACGGGCTGGAGATGCTCTAATATGCTAGCCTAATTCACAAAACGAGCGCACGCTGCGCATGTTTCAAAAACATTTCACACTACTAAAATTCGCGACAGCGAGACTAATAAGAATGCCGAGCGTGGAGTGAGGATGATTGAAAGCGGGAGCGGAGGGTCGACCTCTGCCCCCGAGTCAACTTGCCGCTATCCCCGGAGTTACGTAAAAATATGAGTACGGGCCGGAGATGCTCTAAATGCTTAAGTCACAACACGCCTGCGCTAAGTCGGCGCAAGCGCGTGTTTCAATATATATATATATATATATCAAAGACGGTACCAGGATTTTACCCTAAGCGAAATGTATACTTAAAAAATTTAATGGCAGTGAGACTATATAAATTTTTTTTTCATATAATAATTACATTTTCTAAAATTCTTGTCGTGTCGTTCACCGCCACTGGACCTGATCCCATCCTTGTATATCATACTACTAGAATTAGCGAGAGCGATAATTAAGAGCTCCGAGTGTACTTATGACGTTAACCATACCATATATGAGATTCCCATCTTCCAGTCCGTCTGTAGAACGTGACTCCTCTGTACTGCGAGCTCCTCGACCTCGGCCCCCTTCTACTCTTCTTCACCTGCTGCTTCTCCATCAATCTACTCACCTCAGGTACTCCACCATGTCTCGCTCGATCGCACGAGAGATCTACCCAGTTAGGCCTCACCGAGCTCTGCCCCTGAGTTAACTCGCCGCCATCCCCGGTCACGGGGAACAGCTGCCGAGTCACGAACTCGGACCGAGTCCCCCGATTCTCGTTGAACTCGCCTCCTCCGACCTTCAGGATGCCGAAATTGAAGGCGAAGGCGTCACGCGTCGTCGAGCACGAGTCGTCGTCGCCGGCGCTGCTGGATGCGTCCGCGTTCAGCAGCGAGGAGTTCGAAGTCCCCGACTCCACGTCCATTTGCCTTACACAACCTTCCGGAAGCCTGTCCATTGAGACTCCATCGTATACAGCGCTCAGATTGAGATCTAACATGTTTAATTCTTCTCCGTTTTTGTGTGCTTAAATTGGTTTACACGGTTGAGCTTCGGAGTAGTTCTTATTGAGCACGTGAATCACCGATTAACAGTTCTCACTAAAGTAACTGATCAAAAAAAAAAAAAAAAAAACTCAACAGAATCGAACTCCGAGTACAACCGGTCGGATCAGGAATTCCGGTAAGTAGAGACGATCGGCACAGAATTGTTGAGAGAGAGAGAGAGAAAGAACGATATGAACGAGAAGTCACCGGGGATATATCCGGAGACGATGAATTGAGGCTTTAGAGAGTGAGGGGATGAAAGTGAAGATACATTATCTGAGACTGTCCGGTGCCATTGGAGAGAGAGAGGAGGGAGATGGGACGTGTGAAGGAACAATTCAGGCCCATTTTAAGAGGAAACATTTTGGTCCGTGCCTGGTGGAAACCGGCTTTTTTCGGTATCCGGTTCTTCATATCTTGATATTCTCTCTCTCTCTCTCTCTCTCTCTCTCTCCGCACAACGAACAATTGGTTTGGTCTGGTCTCCTAGGACCTGGACGACAACAGCCGTCTACAACCGTGTTACCGGGTGGGTACTCACCCGCTCGACACATTCGGACCGTTTAATACATTTTTAGACTGTACGGATTATAATATTTTTTCTCCTTTCATTCCAATACTTTCTCTCTCCCTTTTCTCTCTCCAAATTTAAGCGGTCCGTGCACCATGTGCCGATCGGAGACCATAAGGTACCCACGCGGCACTGAAATTTTTTCCCTTGTATCCGTGTGTGTATGAATGTATGTATCCAGGGTCGATGCCAGTCTCCTTCATTTTCCTTTTCCATTTACAGTATTTAGATAGAAAAATACACTAGTTTTATACGACTAAAACGAAACTTTAATACTGAAGTTGGGTCGAAAACGAAGCGAAAATTCCTAGAATTTACCAAGATTTTGATAGATTATACTGATATTCGACGTTGTTAGGTTATTTTTATCTTCCATTTTCGCGGGAGTATCCGGTAAACTTTCTTTCTTTGGTTATGCGAAAGTCAATAGTATCGGTTGGAGTATCTTGTAGGAGTAGCTTTCAATTTTTATTTTTATTTTTTGCCATAGTTTATACGTCAGCAAAGGATTAGCGAAGCGTTAGTATGTTAATCAGTGGGATTTAGAGGCTATCCATAGTCATGAATTCCAAATTTGCTTCCCGTGAGATTTGGACACTGACCACCACTGGAGAGACACATGAGCAAACTAATGCAAATAGCTTTCAATTATTTGGAGTAATTTTTAAAATAACAAATGGATAGTGTATCGTCGACAAGCCATCCAAAATCTTGTTTCAAAAGCTGTATAAATCGAGATTTACAGTACTCCTTCCGTCCGGATTTAATAGTCATTTTGAGAATTCGTGTTACTTTTCAATCGATCATATCTTATAATTTCTAATATTTTATGTAATTTTGAAAACATTGTCTTGTAAAACTAATTGAAATCTATCAAACAAGATTCATATTAGATATAAAATTCATTACTAATTTAAATATATAACTCATTTTTTATCCGGTTAGAATTGAACTAGGGACTACTAAGTCCAGACGGAGGAAGTATTAAGCTGTAATGCTTTCTGGTGGGCTCAGAGTGTCCACTGCACGTGAATTTGGTTATGTTGGAGTTTGTTTGATGCATCGACACGCCACTGGGTGCTCAAGACCCAATTTGTGTGAGAGTAACGGTAAAGAGTCCATCACATTATTTGGGCCCAATATACATTGAATGATCCATATCCACTTAAAGGCTAAGTCTTGTAAGTGATGAGACATCCAATTGTATATTAAGGTCTAACTCTTTTTCTGTTTATCCGATCCAATATGTGACTTAATGTTTACACATGTTCTAACAAATCTCCCTCTCATGTGTGAACCGTACATTGGGCCTTAATCCCCCTCTGCATCCAAGCTCCTAGCTGCGCACGAATATGGAACTTGAGACATATACTTCTCCTCATCCTCCGACTGTGGTGACAACTCAGTTGAAAGCCGAAAGTTTGCTGTCAAAGGGGTACTGATCAGCTTCGAGTTTTGAATGGCAAAGCGCTCAAGTATTTTGAGAATATAAGACTTCTAATTCAAAAATAATTTATCAGTTACTTGATCTCTGCAAATCTCCATACTCAAAATACGTTTTGCTGCACCCAAATCTTTCATCTCAAATTCACTACCTAACTGTTGTTTCAACTTTTTGATTTCTGATATACTCTTGGCAGCAAAAAGCATATCATCAATATACAACAGTAGATAAACAAGTAAACCATTTGGAAGTTTTCGAAAATACACACAATTGTCATACTCACTCCTAGAATATGACTGACTTATTATAAAAGTTTCAAACCATTTATATCACTGCCTAGGAGATTGTTTGAGGCCATACAAAGATTTACGAAGTAAACAAACATGATCCTCCTTACCAAAAATAACAAATCCCTCAAGTTAATGCATATAAATATGTTCTTCAAGCTCTCCATGCAAAAATGCAGTTTTGACATCAAGTTGCTCCAACTTAAGATCATAACATGCAACAATAGCAAGTAAAGTGCTAATGGAACTGTGTTTTACAACTGATAAAAATACCTCATTGTAGTCAACACCCTTCTGACTATATCATTTCGTCACTAGCCGAGCTTTGAACCGAGCGCCTTTTACCCCTGGAATACCTAGTTTGCGCTTAAAGACCCACTTACACCCAACAATCCTCTTCCCTTTCAGCAATTCTACCCTCCCATGTCTGATTCTTCTAAAGAGACTTAATTTCCTCATTCATAGCAACAAATCACTGTGCAAACTCAATGCTCGAAACAACTTCCGTATAGCTAGAAGGCTCCTCATACTCAATTGTCTCAGTAATTGATAAAGCATAGACCACGATCTCAGAATAAGCCGAATATCTTTTAGGAGGCCGAATCTTCTTTCTTGGCCTATCTTTAGCAATAGTGCATGGTTGCCCAACTAACAATGTTGCTCCTTTCAATCGCTCTAACATCGAGATTTATTAAGCTATAATTGGTTTTAGAAGATATGATGGAAAAGCAGTTCACACTAATTCCATTTCTGTATGTTCTTAAAATTCAGCTATTCAACTTGGAATTCACCTGCAAAGTCGTATAAAAAGCATACTTCCATTTAACTCTTTTGTCCCAAACTTTGTGAAATGTTTGTTTTATGGACTTCCATGTTCTTAAGGAGACAAAAAAAGTTATAATTACCTCACAGGCGTTTTCGCTAAGCTGAAAGTTACTATTTCTTGGAGTACTTTGTAAGTTGTTTTCACTAAACTATAACTAAAAGATGCTATAGAAGAAATGGAGGGGAGAGGTCAAAAGTAGAATAGATGTGAAAAAAGGTTTACTGTAGGAGAGGGACAATTATATTTTTTGCAATAAGTTATGAGAAGTGATTTTGGCACTCCCCTTTTCTCTAATAGTACTCTCTTTCTTTCATAAAACAAATCACCTAATAAAGACACAAATGAGAGTGCCGTTAGAGAAAATGGGAGTGCCAAAATCACTCCCCTAAGTTATAGACGAAATATATTTCGTGTCTTTCTAGGTTAAAAATGGAGTAGGCTGGAAATTTATTAGGTTAGTTTCTTGCATGAATGATCTATATGCACATGAGGTTAATAAATTGCGCAATCCAGATAATTAAATTGAATTTTGTGGTGAGCTAGCTATCCTCAATTCCATATCTAGGGCTTGGGAGGTGTCCAAAGGAAAATGTAGGGGGTTTCAATTTTCGGATGGAAAATTGTCTTAATCAACCCTTGCAATTTTGGGATACAACCCTTGCAGATTTAAAAGTAAAACTGTTTTGGGGATGATAAGGAAAGAAGAGGTAACTAAAACAATCAGTTCAGCTAGGCAATTGTCTTAATCAAATTTTAATGTGTAGGGACCATTTTGTTTCATGGACCATTATGATAATTTTGAAACTTCAGAGTCATGCTATTGAATTTAGTACTCCAGTATTGTGGTCCTTGGAGCTACAGGGTTGGGCAAATTTGAAGTCACATGCAATAATGACTATATACACATCCTCATCTCCCTCTCAATAGGGGCAGGAGGAGCCTACACATATGATCCCATCTTAAGGTCAACATTGAGTAACACCATAGAATTAGGGCAACGATTGGACTTCTTTTTTTTCTTGGCAAAAGAAATTTATTGATCTTTGGAAGAGGAAAACCCAGATTAAATGGACCAATAGCACATTAATAAACGCCACCTAAGAACCCAAAAGGCGAGGAAGTCAAGACGGCAACCAAATAACAGGACCAGAGGAAAAAACCAAACCTAAAATACTTAAAACCAACCAAACCTTAGAGTATCCACAATGCTATAATCAAAAGTAAAAAGTTTTTAAAGTTAACAATGTTGATGCAAAATATGGCTCACAATGGTATAATCAAACTTACCAACCTTCATAAAAATAATCAAATTTTAGGCTTTGAATAACCAAAACTAGCAATCTTTTGACAATATCCAAGTATAATCGACCTTATATATTCTCAATCAAATACACTAATCATTATACAAAAATGTTCTATCTCTCTTCCCTTTCCCTCTCTCTTTCTTTTCGAACAATATTTTCGAATTTTGGAAAACAGTTTTTTAAAAATAAATTTTTTTCCAAAAAAGTTTCAAAAACTATTTTCTATTTCTAGTAAATACTACAGTAGTTTTTAATAGTTTCAAAACTATTTTTAGAAAAAATATTTCCTCCTGTTCACAGTTTTTAGTTCTTTGTAGTTTGAAAATATAATGTGACAAGTTTTGATCATCCAATTTTGATCATGTCATTGTACATATCTATATTGCTAACCTTAGCAATATCTTAAATGAATAATCAGAAGCTGATGTGACAACTTTTGATTATCAATTTTTAATTATAGCATTGTGGATACCCTAACCCCATAGAAAACCTAACCTAAACGAAGCGTAGGAATGGAAGTTGTTTCACAGCATAATAATGTTCCACTTTTATTTGGTGGGTTTGAGTTCACTAATACTCCATTGATGGTTTCCCTTTCTGGCACATCTCTAGCTTCTCTTGCAAACCATATTATTAACCATATTTGTTAGGCATGTGGAATGACAAGTTTGGCCCAATGCGTAGACTACAGAATATTGCCTAGACGCTATTCCTCACGTGATATAATGTGGGATTGGCTAACAAGACATGATACATTTTTGTTTTTTGTTTTTCTAAACATGGTAAGAAACTTTCATTGACAACAAATTAATAACGCATAGCAGTACATCAAACAAGACGATTACTGTTCCACAGATAATCCGATAACCAATAATGGAGTCTTACTTACCAAGTACGAATACCAGAACCTTACAAATGCGAAGTTGTCAAAGTGTATGCAACTGAATTCGCCAATCTATGAATAAAAAGAAAATCATGACTCCTAACCGATCAATCTCATAGCGAATATCTTCGATGATAACTCTCACTTCTGTAGGACAAGACTACTCACTGATGGTAAGTAAATCCAACCGATCTGATCGAACCACCACTGCCTCTGCCTTGCTTCATCAAAGAACCATCACTACATAACCTGATACGGCATCTTGATGATAAATGAGAAGCCAAGAGAAAGGGGAAAAAGAAAAAAAAAAAAAGAAGAAAGAGAAACTCTCAGATCTGAGATCGAGAGAGAAAAACCCTCACTGGAAAGAAGAGATTATTGACAACAAAAAAATCATCACAGCGGAGTAAGAAAAACATTTATCGAGGGTAAAGCCCTTCCTTCCTGCGACCGCATTAGGGTGATGGAAACCCTAGGGCGTGAGAGGGAAAGAAGGGAGAAGTCGGTTAGGGTTTTTGATGGAGAGAGAGAGGGAGCAAAATTGAGACACGATACAGTTACATGTGTGACTGACACGACATTGCTTAAGATGTACTCAAGCGTGCTGAGTTTGTACATGACACGAGCTCAAAATGAACATCAACCTTCATAATTCTTCTTAATAAGAGAGCCAATGTCATGTTTAAGAGACGAAGTTCTTCAGGGCTCCGTTCAGTTGTACGGAAATGATGAGAAATGACGAAAAAATCAATTTTCTTGTAATTTTCTGTGTGTTCAGTTATCAGGAAAGTTGTAGGACTCACAACTTCAACTATTTTCCCACAGAAAAACACTTTCCTGCAAAATAGGTCTTGCCAAAATGAAAGAATTCTTGCTTTCTTGCAACATTTTTTGTCAACAGAACACGCACGGGAAAATAAATTTCATTTTTATTTACTTAACCTCACTTCATTTTTTCTTAGAACCAATTTCTTATAGAACATTCCCGACAACTGAACGAAACCTAAAGATAAATAAATGGTAAAAGAATAAATTATTTAACGTTCTAGCTTTATTAATACATCGAATGTGTCTCGACGAGAGAAATGTAAAATTGACAATGTATACATCACATTTGAGAGGGGCACTGAATACCTAAATAATTAAGCCAAAACAAATGTATTTATAATTTCAGTGAACTTTCTTTAAATTGGACGCATTCGATCTGCCAATGATCAGGTTAGGATGTAGAATATATTCTAGGAGTATTTGTTAAACATCCATTTATAAACATAAACTAACGGCTCGTTTGACAACAGGATATGTTTTGAGGGGAGAAGGGGATATAATAAGAGGAGGATAAAGACGCGGATACCCTTTAAAAGTGGATGAGCACGAATAAAGACAAAAAAAAAAAAAAAAAACAAGAATGCCAATGGTTAAATGTGAAGTGTCAAAATTACTTTTCTTTTATATTTAGTTGATGTGCGACACAATCTTTCATACACGTTCCTAACAAATCTCACCAGTGTCAAATGCATACGCCAAATGTTAACGCATACGCCAAATTTTTATTTTTTCCTTTCTATCTTTTTCTAGTAATTCTTTATTTCCACTTAGTCAAACCAATCCTTAAATAGCTTAAGCACAAGTCCTAGATGTATACCTAGTATAGTATATATCATTGGCTACATTTGCTTTTGGCTATATATATACCTAGTATAGTATATAGTCGTACCTATAGATTTTAAACAAATATAAAATGTGAAACACATATAATAGGAACAAATCTAATTTTATACTTATAGCATCGTATCTCTCGATCGCCATTGTTGATCTATCAGTGACGAACATACAGATCATTCTGATACATATTCAGTTTTAGATGTATTTAAAATTATTTGATGAACCAGCACCCTTTAAAAAAGAAAACGAAGGTGTCCCTTACAAGATGCATGCATGTGAGACGTAACACATACGGACCGTTCCAAATGCATACGTCGTCTAATTTGTATATGTCTAGATATATAGTATAAGTTCCAATAGATTTCAAAATGTCATACGCACGAGCCCTATGAATCCAATCCAACGTCATCAATATTGATTGTATAAGAACAGTAATTAATTTCGGATATTTGATAATGCCAAGCAAAAACAATTTTATTTTTGGAATAAAAATAATCCTGAGATAACCAGGCATTTGAAGAAAAAAAAATTTAGACTGGATATTAGTAGATAAGTTGTCCCACCGCTAACTTCTTTTTAGGTATAAAAAATAGTCTCGCATTGGAGAAATTTTTTTTTATACCACCGACGTAAAAGCCCACTATTTCATCGCTGCGCATTGTGGATCTCACCGTGCTTGTATTGTTGTAATATGAACCATTCATCTTGTAGGATCCGCAGAATTACTTATTTTTGGCAAAAATCAATTTATTTGAGCAGCGATAGTTATTTTAAAATTTGAATATTGGTTCATAACATGGACGGTTTAATTCCATTTAGTGGCTTCCCCCTTTTCCCTCGCCCTACTCTTTTATTTCCGCTTAAGTTTCCCCGTTATTAATAATTTTAAAGTTAAAGAATCCATGCAGCGGATTAAAAAAAAAAAAAAAACTATCCATGCATGACCGTCCATTTTATAGGACATGCAAAAATTAAAAATTAATATATCTATTGATATCCGAGAAAACTAATTTTTCGCATAGATGTACTACACCGTGGATCCTACAAGATGAACCCTTGAAATCAATAGCTAGCACACCACAATGACGGTGTTGAAAAAATAGTCTTTTACTTACACCAATAGTGTAAAGAATTTATTCTCCTCACATTAACATAATAAATTCTAGTCACACGAAAACGGTTCAGATCAAAATTTTAAGGTGTGCCGCCCATTCCCTTAATCAAATTTTAAAAGCTACTTTGTTCCTAGGATGAGAAACCCCCTTGTTACTCTAATACTCCTTCCGTCCCAATTCTTTAGTCCATTTTAGAAGTTCGTGTCACTTTTAATTGATTATATTTTGCAATCTATAACCTTTTACGTGATTTTGAAAACGCCGTTTAAAAGAGCTCAAAATCTATCAAATAAAACTCATATTACATATAAACAGTACTATCAATTAAAAATTATAATTAATTATTTATCCGATTATAATAAAACGAGAGACAAAAGAATGAGAACGGTGGGAGTGATGGGATTGTCCCATTCCTAACGTAATCATAATCCCGTCCCAACTTTTGACTATGTTAGTTTTCTTGACCATAAAAAAATCTGATGTGATTAATAAGGTTTCCCCCCACTCCTTTTCCTAGAAATCATCAAATTCTAGACCGTTTCAACAATCTACTTTAAAAGTGGCCAGACCAATTCCTTGGACAATGTTGCTTTCACCTTTTTTTGGCTATTGGTAGATTCCAAGTGTTTTCCCAAAAATTGCGGTAAGAAAGCCGACCTTGGATAAGATTAAGAAAAAATAAAAAGAGAGGGCGATTAAGACCCATTAAGCATAGTTTAAACGTACCGACTTTCCACAAAAGTTTATATATCGCGCTGATTCTGTTTCCGTAGATTATCTAGTATAGAAAGTCGTTTGTCGAGTGTCGATTCGTCCGATGTTTTTACCTTGTGATTTTGTAAATCCGCGTGTGGTAGAAGCGTGTCTGGAGGTGGAGGTCAGATTGGCGCGCGTCTCTTTCAATGATATTAATTTGCAGACACAAAAGTCCATTGAATAACAAGTACAGCTGATTAAGAATCTTTCATACTGAGATAAATTATGTGCTAATCGTTCCTTCGTGACTCTTGATTTAAAAACAGTAATGCTACACACACAGATTTTGTGCACATATCTTGTGCACAGATTTTTTGTGGGACCCACTACGGGTTCCACACAAATAATCCGAGCCGTTCATTAAATGTAAAACATTTTTTCAAGGGCCCCCACGAAAAACAGCTCAATCCGATACTCATAGATGCTTGATTCAATCATTTAACTTTTCATTCGAATCTCAGGATAATGTAAAGTTAAATGATTAAATCAAACACTTATAGATATCGAATTGAGCTGATTTTTTGCGGAGGCCCTTGAAAAAATGTTTTACATTTAATGAACGGCTCGGATTATTTGTGTGGGACCCGTAGTGGGCCCCACAAAAAATCTGTGCACAAAATATGTGCACAAAATCTGTGTGGGTAGCATTACTCATTTAAAAAAGAGAAGACGACTGTTTAAGTTAGTGTTTGGTAATTTCAAGATCAAAAAAGGAAGTTTAAGAAAAAGAAGGTAATTTCAAGATAAAAAATTATGTGTTTACGCAGATAATTTTTCGACCAATATGGATCTTGTTTGATAGATCTCATTGAAATTTTTAATACGGTGCAAAAAAAAATTGAAAAATCAATTTTCATTTTTGTTATATTTGAGTTTGAAAGTACCTTCTTTTTGAAAAATAAGGTTTTGGGAGAAAGCGGAACGGGGCCGAGCTCGTTCCAGAACACCTTCTTAAAAAATAAGTACTTATTTTACATTTTCAAACTCAAATGAAAAATAAATTTTCAATTTTTTTTGCACCGTATTAAAGATATTTCAAACAAGATCCGTATTGCATATTTTTAGATTTAAATAAGCCCATCATTTTTGAGCTTGAAATTTCCTTATTAAAAAATAAGTACTTATTTGGTGTTCGAGAACGGAACCTAATTATAATTCTTTACTTTGCCTGTATGTTTCTTGCAATATTTGGAATAATAATTCAACCCTTGCTTCATGACCTTTTCAGATATGAAATTTCCAGCAATCATATAGAACTACTCAATTTGCTTGCATAGTATTTGTCTTTCTTAGAACTTTAGGTATGATTTGAGGACTGCACTCCTTCTTTGATGGTTCTCAATTCAAATCAAGGTGAGCTATTAAAAGGAGTGTGTCCATCTAATCCTTCCTACTCATTTCAAATGAAAACCAATTTGAAATAATTCATGTTTACCATATGATGTTCCATGATTTTTTTTTTTTTTTTGTTCGCAATTGATAACAGTCTAGCCTAGCCATTTTCAAAGGACTTGAATTCACGCATCCACGCTGCGCCCCTCTTTGATATTTAAGGAGAGCTCGAAAAATCATTCAAAGTTCTATTTTGATGAATTAGAATGGAATAACGTAGGAAATAGTTTTGGAGTAGGGTAGAGGAAGTTCTTTTCAATATTAAAAAGAAAATGATGATTCCAATAGTGTCTTCAACTAATTGACATCATGCATAACTCCGTAAAAAAAAAAGTAATAGATCCTTTAAAATTGCGTGTAAATTAGCAATGGATTGTAAATAATCCGAGCGCAAATCAAATCACGGAATTGTTCAAGTTGGATTTGAAAACTTAACGAGCTTTAACAATAAATTTAAGATTGACTTGTTTATCATGCGAGTTGATTTTAAAAGACTTTTAAATTGAGTCAATGTGGAGAACCTTAATTCCTTGTTTGGATGGAGTTTTGGAAAAAAAATTCAATTAAAAAAACACTCATTACCTATACTTTCAATCATTACTCTCATTTTTCTCTTCACTCGTTATTCCTATTTTCATCATTATTCTCATTTCTCTTTATCTCTCTCAACTCATTACCATATCTTCAATTATTACTCTAATATCTCTTTCTACTTATTACTCCAAAAATCAGACAAAAAAATTTTCAAATCACCATCCCAACAAGGCATCTTTCAAATATTACAAGTTGGACATAGTCGAGCAGTACTTATTCAAGCTTAAGAAAATTTTAAAAAAAAATGATCAAACTTGACTTAATTACTTAATAAAATTGATCTCGGCAAAATTTTTAATGTTGTGTTTGGATGAGTTTTTGAGAAATTTTTGTAAGGTTATGAATGGAAAGAGAAATGAAAGTAATAATTGAAAGTAGAGTAATGATTAGAGAGATAGATAGTGAAATGATAATAATGATTGAAAATAGAATGAGTAATGAATATTTTTGGAGTTGATATTTTTTTTTTTCAAATTACAATCTAAACAAAGCATTAATGAGCCAAATATGAACTCGAACAACTTGATTCCATTTCAAAAAAAACAGAAATTTCTCTATCTTTTATGATATGATTCAATGCAGGTCTTTTAAAAAAATTTCGTTTAGAGAGAGAGAGAGAGAGGACGCGCTTTTCGTTAGACATTCCTTTTACGGTATGGTCCTAACCTTACATCAAATTTAATCTGCTTTCGTCATTTTTTTTTTTGGTCAAACAAGAGTGCTACACACACTATTGTTGTATAAAACACAATTCATAATCAATCTCTATCCGTCCATTGCTGAAATAATAGCCAGGATTCGCTCAAACTCTTTTCCGAAAAGTTAAACTTTTTCCTGGAAGGGTTTTTTTAAAAATCTAGATCATCCAAACACATTTGGACGGTCAGAATTAGGCGCACAAACAACACAACGGTTGTATGTGTAGCATTTTTGCACACCAAAATAGGCTTTCATCAAATTTTGCTACTACTTTGCGAACGAAAATAGAGATTGATTATGTGTTGTATTTTACACAACTGTTATATGCGTAGCACTCTTGAAATAGGCTTTCATCAAATTTGGGTTGCGCAACTTTAAGAAGCTACCGATCTCTCCGCAACCGGCTGTAGCCGGTCGTCACAACCGTATCACCGACGCTATCTTCGCCACTGTCGTCCCACCAATCCCGACTTGCCACGTACTACTACTATTTTCTTTCCAAATCTAGGCTTGGCTACCCAAAGCGCTGTCTTTTTCACACACGGCCACGGAAGCTAGCATACGCAAGGAAGTTTTGAAGACAACCAAGGAAGGAAAAAATCGTTTAGGTCGATTTCGGAATTCGCCTCTACAAATTCAAAAGTAATACTATTTATCGATGGAGGAAGCTATGGTACACAGGGTATACCGTATGTCTAAATTATGACAATTTGTGATTTGCATTATGCCGATTTTTGATTTTCTAATGCATATTTATGATTCTAATTACGACTTGTGCTTTAAAATTTACCTGTTGAACAGGTCATTAGCAGGTTACTCATAATTAAAAAATATTGCTGTTATGTAACCATAATTATTCGTACTGGAATTCATAATACTTGTACCCTAACCAAATATATGCGTACAATATCAAAAATTAAATAATGTTACCCACAAATGTTATAATAACATCATAAATTAGCATTATCTTACCACAATGAGTCGTACCAAAAAAATTTCAGTAATATAAAAAAAATTTAATCGGAATGTTCAATTAACGATAATTATAATCAGCAAAATGCCATACCACAATTTCAGTAATATAGCTAAATTTGTTATGATAACACCATAAATTGACGTTTTCATATCCACAGCATGTCGTATAAAAAAAATTCAATCGAAATGTTCAGTTAACGATAGTTATAATAAAAAAATACCATACCACAAATTTAGTAATATAACCAATTTTGTTATGACAACACCATAAATAGGCGTTTTCAATCGGAATGTTCAGTAAACGATAGTTAAAATGAGCAAAATACCATACCACTAATTATTTTCAATTCCCGCCACATTATTTTTTCAAATTTTAAAATTTCCACCATATTATCTTAATTTTTGATTCCCTCCACACTATTTTTTCAAATTCTTATTTGTCCCTACACAATACCTCAATAATTTAAACTAAAAATGAAGTTCTCGCTCAAAATTTTCATCCAAGAAATTCACCAAAAAAGAAATACTATACCCAAATTTTCGAATACAACTATAATTTCCTTTCAAAATATTAGTCTAAATTAAATTCTTTCTCTACAAAATTTAATTCAAAAAATCAAAATTCCTTCAATTTTTCATGGAAAAATGAGAGGTCACTAAAACAAATAATTACCCAACTGTCTCAAGATACGGATATTCAGAGTGGTGCACTTAACAATTGGCACTATATATTTGATAGGTGGATAAGTGCCAAACCTTCACCCTATGCATACAAATCCAAATTTAATGGTGGTCCTTGGAATTAGGTCATGGAAGTACAATATAAATAATTTTGTAAATTTATTGTCATTGTATATTATTTTAAAAAAAATTATTATAGTCGACATACTGATTTACACCAATGGCATAGGCTAAACTATGATCTACAAGTGTAGGCCAAACACTAAGACAGATGCATTTGAGGCCACTGCCTTCTCAAATTTTCAGTCTGGAAATAGGGCCCCTACGTACAAGAAAGTATTATAAAATTAATAGCTTTTAGAATTTCAAATTCTCAATTATGTATCACAGTGAAAAAGTGTTGGAGTTTGGACATTTATCTAAAAGATCAGGGGTTCAAGTCTTGCACCCTTCATTCCTTTTTTTTTTTTGTTAAGAATGCTGTTTTTTGGTTAAATTACATAGAGTCCTTGTAGTTTCATACTTCGACAAATCTAGTTGTTCAATTTCAATACAACATTAAAATCTAATAATGCACAATCTGAGCCCCACGTAAGGTGTTTTTTTTTTTTTTTTTAAAATCTAAATCGTCTATCTTTTATATAATATCAATTAGGTCGTTCGTACCAAGAATGAAGGTGATGGCTTATAGCTAGACACTTAATTGGATGGAAAATATCATTCTATTATTCAATCTGCGTGCCGATGATGGAGCTTTCTAAACTTGATTGAGGCAAAAATTTACATTGGTGAGTTAATCAACAAACATAAAAAACTCAACGGATTTAATTGTCGTTATTGTGTCACGGTAGCATGGCCACCGCATATTCAACGACAACAGAGGACTAGGTTTCATATCAAATATAAATTGAATGTACAATCTAAATGTCGTTAGTGAGTGTATTTTTAAAATGATCGATCATGGCTGTTAGGATGTCAAGTTATACAATATTTAATTTGTGATATTTTAGACATGTATCTTGCTTGAGTATAATAATTATTGATTGCGCTACGAAAAATTTTAGTCTTGTATCTAGTATCTTTTGATCGATTTTTTTGGTATGACACATTGTGGTAAGTAAGTGCCAATTTTTTGTATTGTCATAACAATTGTGGCTATGTTATATAATTTGTAATATTTTACATATGAGGGAGAGAGAGAGAAAGTTAAGGAGGAGAGAACAACTTGTTACCTGCTAAGCCATTTTTTTATTTTATTAATTGATTTAATCATTGGGTGGTCAGGATTATTCGCTTTGAAATCCAAGGGTTTAAAATTATGGTGCGTACGGTACTCCCCCTAATAAGGGATGTGTACCATAGGACTACCCTTTATCGATGTCTATTGAAGTTGATTTTTTACAGAATTTTATAAAATAATATTCAAAAATTTATAGATCCAAAAGTAATATTTACCTATATCCATTGAAACTAATTTTTTTACAGAATCTCATAAAATAATATTAAAAAATTTATGAAATTTTTTCTAGATTTTCATGAAATTCAAAATGAGTCCAAACAAATTTTTCCTTTTATTGGTTGATATTTGGGCACCGCCACATGTGTCTACACCCTTTTTCAACGTACATCCGTGTAAGGCTGCCACATGAAAAATAAATAAGTGGACCCGGCCGATAGCGAAACTAGAAATCTAATCAGCCATGGGTTAACCTAAAATTTATTAAACTAACTACTAATATATATTTTTGGGAAGTCTACCGCTATTGTATGGATCTAATAAAAATGTGTGGTATTGAGAGGTGTTGGAACACCACTTGGCAAAACTCCGTCAAATGCAATTGTAGAAGTTTTTGAATTAATTTTTTTTTGAAACTGAAAAAAGGATTATTAGTACATACTTTTTGTTATCTTTTATTTTTTGGTTAAATGTTGATTGAGCTTTTGATGTGTTTTTTGTTGAACTAGGTTATTAATTGTCAATATTATTAATTTTTTTGTTTGTAATTGATAAAAGAATTTATACATATGAATTATCCCACGTTTTCAAAATTCTGGAGTCACCACTATGTGTAGATCTACTCCGAAATACTTCCTCCGTCCCAAAATCTTTGGTCTTGTTCTTTAAATTTTTATATCTCCCAATTTATGATATTTTTCATAATTTTGAAAACTTTGTATTATAAATTTAATCGAAAACTCTCAAACAAGATCCGTATTGCATATTTTTTGAGATTCATATTGAAAGATAGTATAAGAGTTTAAAGAGCGTCACTAATATCGAAAAAGTCCAAAGATTTTGAAACGGAGGGAGTAAATCGTATCCATGCCGACAAGTATGATTTTCTTAAAAATCGTTAATTTGTTGAAGTCAAATACTCAAATGTGTAACGACAGCGATTGTATTTCATATGATATGAGCGGCCCATACACCGAATAGATTTGATTAGCGCATGTAGGCTTGTTCGTTTTGGATTTCAAAGTTTTTGCGCATAATTTTTAATTAATTTTTTTCAGTCTCTTCAAGTACTACTCTCAAAAACTTCCCTCAAAACCCAATAAAAAGGTGTTTTTAACCATGATCATGTCAAGAAATCATGCTTGGTGAGATGGTTTGCTCATGTCTCTCCCTCCGTGGAGACGAAGGTTCGAGTCCCACGAGGGTTGGGGTTTGAGATTTAGGATATAGATAGCCTTTGAACCCCTCGTTGACTAACTTCCTACTAATCCTCCACTAACTATAAAATATGACAAAAAAAAAAAAATTATCATGTCAAGCAATTTTTCGGTATAATCAACTTGAATTGATAGGCTAAATAAATTATTCTAAGACACCTAGTATGATTGGTATTTAGTGATTTTTTTTAGCTTTCCATTAAAATGAGAGATTAATCATTCATCTAAACAAGAATAATCGAAACAAATATATTACTAACATTGATCAAAGTTGAAAAAATCATTCAAAAAAAAAAGCACACAACTTTTTCAAACTTATATCATCTTCCGTAATTTTTTTTTTATGTTTAATCGTAATCGCTTTGTTTTTAAATTTTACCTGTCAAAAATAAATAAGTAAAAAATTAATTAAAAGACAGTGGAAATAATTTGTCACGAGCATTTTACAGGATTAATTCATTGTCGGCAAGGCTCTGTACGAGGTTTGTGACGAAGTTAGGCGACGTGGATGGTTTCACCTCCACTCGTAGGAAAGTCATATCCCCTACCTTTCTTCATGCGCGCTCTCCATTTTCATGCTATACATATTTTAAATGGGTCCAAATTCTTTTCGGTCTAAGTTTTGGACCGGATAAGACAATTTAAACTTGGACCATGCATTAATATGATTGATGATTTGAATTTGCTTAGGAATGCTCACCAACCATTGACTGTAGCAATACGCGATGTCGCGATCCCAGTCTAAATTAAGAACCGAGGGGATCAGAATCTCATTCAATCCGACACTTACCTTTTTGTTTTATTTTTATTCGTCACTTTGCAATAGAAAATAAAAAAAAATTATGAAAGCGAGATGTTGTGAGCCCCAGCTCGATGACATGATTCATGAAGCATTTTTCATGCCTCTCCAGGTTAAAATATGCCAAAAAACAAATAACCAAGTTGTATGTCCTTTTTTTTTTTTTTTTTTATATTATATAAACATAAAAGGTAAGGGTGATTAAAAAATGAGTACTGCTACGAGTACCGACGGTTTCCGTAGGGAAACCATACCGATGGTATTGCCGGGCCATCTCCGGCCACCGGACGGCCGATTCAAGCCGTTCAAAAATTCTAAAAAAAAAAAACCGAGGGGACTTGCGCGGAAATCAACGGTATCCGATATATGTAAAGTACTTGATCTAAATATCCTATTTTTCGTGTATCTTGACAGTTTGGTGGCAGGAGAAGGTCCGGCACGGCAGTCGGTACAGTTTCCCTACGCAAACCGTCGGTACCTAATATCATTTTCTCGTTAAAAAATGTACCGTTTCTTTTTCTAGAAGACCAATACGATTAGATCATGTGAGTTGTAAACTATACAATTTACATTTCAATACTGACAAAGGGTACATCGAGATGAGAGAGAGGGGAGAGGGCTTTTTCTTGCCGATCGAAAAAAATTTCAATTTACATTTCAATTCTTTTGCCGAATCAAAAAAAATTAACATTTCAATCCTGCTGAAAAGAAGTGGGATTTAAGTTTTGGGTAAAAGAAATTAAAAAACCGGGCCATGTGTTCCAAATGTAAGTCTATATTGAAGCAATATGTTACTAGCTTTTAAACTAAGTGCTCTAGATTTCTATGTGCTCTGAGATTATCTAAAAATGAAGTTACTCGAGCCGCGCCTATAAACAACTAGATTGGGATTCAAGCAATAAACCATTTTAGACCTTGTTAAAATTAAGTATTCGGCTCGACTCGAATCAATTACAATAAAATTCTCTTAATACTTTTTCGCTACGGGAACACTTGGTCCAATTAGTAATATGAGGCCATTAGGGCATCTCCATTGTAATGATCAAATTGATATGGATAAGCAAACTTAACAACAACGCTAAAAAAAATACCTCACATTATAATAAGCAAAGTTACAAGTTTTTTAGCAAATAACCAAATTTCACTCATTCCATAACCAAATTTAACAACTTTTACCAATAACCAAAACTCAATAATCAAACCCAATAACCAAACTCAACACTTAATAACTAAAAAATACCCCACATTAGAATCGTCTCATTGAGACGAATAATTTGGTGTGGTCAGGTGCGTGATTGGAACTCGTTTGCAATTGGACATAGGTGAATTGCGTACTGTGGGGTTTTTTTTTTTGTAGGGATGCAAAAATAACCAATGTGAAAGTAAAGATTGTTAAGTTTAATTATGAACTAAATGAATAATCAAATACTGACGTAACACATTTTAGTTATTGATTTTGATTATTCCCATTGCGGATGCTCTTAGGCCAACACCAATAACCATATACAAGCAGAGGGAAGAGTCATGAGTTGTTTAAGATTTATTTTTCATTGTTACTAAAAAAGAAAAAGAAAAGACCAAGTCACGTTGTTTAAGATTTAATTTCCTTGTTACTACTACTAAAAAGAGTCGAAATCACAAGATTCACGCCATACAATCAGAAGCTACTGCAACCGGCCATGACCATGTCCATGGAGAGAGAGAGAGAGAGAGAGAGAGAGAGAGAGAGAGAGAGAGAGAGAGAGAGAGAACAAGTACTCCAAAGTACTATCATTTTCATTTCTAAAGAGAACAAAACCTTGCCCAAACTTCAAAGGCACCCCTTGGGAAAAAAAAAGAAGCCATTTTCGACTTTGGGGGCATGCAATGCAAGGCTAACAAGGTGCATCGTTTTGGCCCAAATAATATCCATGCAACCTTCACATCCTACTTTCATGTAAATTTTTTTGTTTGGTAAACCACTTTTCGTGTAAGTTTTTTTTTTTTTTTTGAAAGGCTCACTTTTCATGTAATTTAAACATGGAAAATGCTAACCTCGGCCTAGCGACCAATTGCTAATGTGCAAAAAGTACATTGATATCTGCGAAATATGTATAAATATCTAAGAAAATGCATTGATATATGTAGAAAGCAAAAAAAACTCTAATAATTTATTTGGTATTAAGGAGGATTATTTACTGCCTAATGAGCTGAGATAAGCAAAACTGTTCAAACATATCATTAGGAGGCCTAGAGAAAGAGCCAACCAACGCCAATGACTTGTGTCCAAATCTATGTACTTATATCTATCCATGCAAATTGTTTCCCAGATATATTTACTTGTATCATTATTTGAAGAGAAAAAATTCTTTCCACCACACATTGTGGGCCCCGTCGTGTATTTTTTTCAGTAATCTGAATCATTTATCTTGTAAGACCTGCATAGTAGTACATTCACACAAAAAATCATATTTATCAGTTATCGATAGGTATATTAAAAATTAAATCTTAGTTTATAAAATAGACGGCTATAGAAAGTTTAACTTAAACTTATTTAGCGTCGATTTTTTTAAACCAAACTTCAATTTTTTATATACCTATCCATGTCCGATAAATCTGATTTTTTTGAGAAGATGTACTACTTTGCAAGCCCTATAAGATGAACGGTTCATATTACTATAATATACGCACGGTGAGACCCATAATTGATGGTGGTGGAAAACCAACTAAGGTGGATGGAATTTACACTCTTATTATTTGAATCCTACATATATCTACATAATAAGGGAGAACGATTTTTAAATCTTATGTCTTACATAAATCCTAACCATTAATTTGCCACATGAATCCTACGGCTCTCCCTCTCTTTCTCTCAAAGAGTGATAATTGCACAATTGCCACTAATCAGATCTAACGTTCAAAATTGAGATCTCTCTCTCTCTCTCTCTCTCTCTCTCTCCTCTCTTCTACTTTCCCTTTCTGCTCTCCACTCCTTGTGATTTTCTTCGAGAATGAATACTCATTCTAAATAAGTTTTGGTCACAAATTCAAGGGTAGATCAATGACTCCTCCTCCCTCTCTATACACACTGCAATAGCAGCTGATTTGAAACTGGCTTGACTCCATTTTTTTTTCTCAATTTAAATGGCTATTTCGATTGCAAAGCTCCCACCATTGTCCAATCTATCACGGGATTGCTTAACTTTGGGTCAATGTTTGATTTTGCAATTTTGTTTTAATTTCAGATTTATTTACATTGTAGTCGTCCGTGATTTCCTCTCTCTCTCTCTCTCCAAAAAAAAGAAGAAGAAGAAAAAGAAGAAGAAGAAGAAGAAGACCAACCTTCCACATTCTCTGTGTTATTTTTAAATTTTGAATGTTACAAAGAGAGAAACCAGATCAAAGGTTTTCATTTAACTGTTATTTGTAATGTCCTCTTATATGGGATGAGATATACATATACACAGAATTCACCCCATATGAGATGGAGTTAAAAACAACCGTTGTATCCAAAAAAATTTGAAAAGTGTTTTATTTAATCCAAAAAACAACCGGTGTTTGATACTTCATTTAGATTGTCTTTAGAAAGCATATGAAGGCACGTACATGCACTAGTCCATCTATAAATCTTAACCATTAAAATCTATACACATACTAAATTTTAGGGCTGAAACTTTACTACCCAAGCATCAGGTTTCTTTTTACTGCTTAATACCAATCATCAAGTTTTCGAAAGAGTTTTAAATACTTTCCGCCTAATATTTAAACCTAATTTTCATACCTTTACATGTTTCCTAGAAAAAAATCTTCCCGCATAAATCAATATCGTTTGTGAGGGTGATCAATAGTTTTGTAATTCATTTAAGTTGTGTTCAAAACGCGTTGTACCCTAGTAAATAAATAAAAGACAGTTGACACACAAACGTACAGCAGGATAAATTTTTTTTTTGAAGAGGTAATCATGTAGTCTGGACAAGTAAAATTGAAGATTCTGATATTTTCTTGAGCAAGATTTGTTATAGACACTGCCATATTCAAAACATATCATACAAAAGCATGTCAATACCTAATCATGTAAAGTTTGAAGAAACCTACGTACAGAGTACTAGTGTACTATACTTGCTCCAAAAGCAAAGGTACACTTTGGAAAAACAGGAAATAAAGGAGTAAATAAATTGGCAATAGCACAGATAGATTTTGGATAATGTCAAATCGCTTATCATGGCCACATGTTACCATGTCCCTAACAAATACTATGTACTAGAATATGTATGGTTAAGAATTCAAGATGTTAAATACGAGTACAATATAAAATAAACAAGAGCAAAGAGCCAAATTCACAATCAGATCAGATCAGAATGCATTTTGTGCCTAAAAGGACCTGGTTCATAGATAATTATAAAACAGTGTCTAAAAATCCAATTTTATATGGTCTGTATGTCAAATTAAGGCTGCTGGCTCAGTGGATGATTCATAAAATCACTTCCCCATGTGGGTGTACGAGATCAGTTCAAAAAATAAAATATGCGTGCGTGCACAGGCACACACCCCCACCTACATGCACACTAGAGCGTGTTTGTGCGCGCGCGTGTGTTAAGATAAGAAATGAAACTTGAAAGCCAATGAGAGGGAGGAACAACCCTAAAGAGCCAAGAGGCCTTTTTCTTATCCTCATTAATGTATACACACACACTAGAAGGTTGCAGATAACTTGATCTCCTCATATTTATAATAGTAGGTCACAATCTGGTTCTAGATTGGTTCTGAAAAAGAATCAATAAAATGAGAAGAAGTTGACCTGAATCTTGAAGGAGTGCATGTTAAGGTATTCCTGTCTCAAAGAAACATGATACGCAACAAAGATTATTTAAAACTTTTTTTTTCTAAAGTAAGAAAATCATACAGTATCTGTAGGAAATTAGATGGGATTAGGAAGAGTCAAACTCCTAACATGAAGCTGAGTTTCCCTAAAAAATCTAACTTAGCTCTTTTTTTTCTTTTCTTTTTCTCTTTTTGGTCTTTATTCAATTTTTTTTCATGTTTGTAAGTTTTGCAAAATCTTGCTTAATATTGGGTCTCAGTCATAATTTTTTACTTTTACAACCCCTCTCGTCGAGACAAAACAATAATCCACAAAAGTTTCGAGAACAAATTGAATATAGACAAAAATATAAGGAGCCAAGTTGGCTGTTTTTGGAAACTCAACCTCATTAACACTCTTTTTACCACGTGAGCTAGACTCCACCTTATATCTAAAAATCTGTAGCTTCCAAAAGTTCAAGGGCATCAACATATGCTCAGTATCATTTGTGTTGCATTGACAGACGCAAGCTGCCCATTTACCGATAGCTTAGGTCTGTAAAAGGAACTGGACTATTCGAACTCGATTTGTGTTTGACTCGTTCAAAACTCGTTTGAGATCGTCCCGTCTCACAAGCAACCCAAACTACAACATATTTTCAAGCTTGTTAATGTTTTGGGGTCAACCGATAAGAAACCTGCCTTGTTCACTTCACTACTCTACTCAAAACGTATTTCTCAATTCAATCATTACTCTCATTTCTCTCTTTAACTTTTCAATCATTACTCTCATTTCTCACTCTCTCTCTCCACTTTTTACCTCTCTTTCTTCAATCATTATTCTCATTTCTCTCTCTACTCATTATCCAAAAACACTACTTAAATCACAAATCAAACAAAGCACAAAATACTCGAGCTTGGCTCCAGATGGAACTCCCCAGTATAAGTCAATTAACAACAATTGTTTCCTCACAAATTCAAGTAGAATTCACAGCGGAACCATATGTATAGAACTTTAGAAGAGTCTTTCACATACCTACATCTTGCCAAGCTGATCGATAATCATGACCTTTCACCGTGGAGATTAATGATGTCATTGTTGCCTGCCTTCAATCATATGAGAGCAAAGTATGAAGTATAAACACAAAATACAAAATATAATCTTCCTCTCAAGGCTTTCACACCTCTGTACTCTACTCTAAAATACGAAAAACATATTCTTGCTCTTAAGGCTTTTACACAGCTGTGTTCTAAAATACGAAATTATATTCTTATATCAAACAGGAAGAAGAGTAAAGAGTAAACAAAGTAACAATAGACGTTAAAACAATTGATAAATTATACACCAGGAAAGAAAAGAGCACCCAATAAGTAAAACACTGCATTACCAGAAATTGCAAATATCCCAAGGATTTATGTTCTGGAACACACTTTCAGAAACACTGTACACCTTCGTTTCAAATGACGACTTTCACATGAGCGATCCCTCCAAGTTGTCCTATTTATTTCCTTGATAATTTCTTTTGGAGAAAACAAAACAAAATGTACTGAACTAAAATTCCGAGTCTTATCAACATAAAAATGTGGTAACAATACTCCCAGAAATGTGTTATGACTGAATAATCTGAAAAATAGTACTCTGTTTCATTCATGTGTCTAGCCTGAAAGAAGTACATCCTTATAACTATACATTGATGTAGACCATATTGCAGCACAATTTGGATAATGCAGTGTACCATATTTTCATTCCAATCAGCGTTCCAGGTATTATAGATATGGACAAATTTATGCACATGGTAAGCTTAGAGCCACCATGTGCTGATATATAATTAACAGCTAATGCATGAAAACAACCCATGAAAGTATTGACGCGGTCAGAAAAGTCAGGAACAGACCTTGATTTTGTATTGTGTTTATTTGTGGCCCTGTCATTTCTACTCCAGCATCAGTCAGCAATGAAATACCGGATGAAGTTATGTTGAAAGGGAATACCAGAGGGGGAGAAATTGGAGATTTTGCCACCTTCATAAACCTCTCACCTGAAAATAAAAAGATTTTGATTAAAAGATAAGGTAGCTAGATGACTGAAACTAATAAAATAGTATCATATGCTGTAACCTACAACAGGATGAGATGATTTTGTTACATAACTTTCCTAATATGTGGGAAACGCAGTCCTTAGAAGTAATCAAAATATGAATTCATTATCTCCACTTATTTTTTGCACAAATCACTAGCCACGTATGCTATTTGTTGTGAGAGGTGTGTTATTTGGTCCTTAAATGATCCTTACTAAAGGGCCGTAAGGATAAATACAAGGATCTCCAGAAGTGTATGGGTGCCAAAATTAGAGAAAAAATATCCTGAATTAGCAAGAAACACAAAGGTGGGTGATAATACAAATTCCAAATAATATACTGCAAAAACTGATTCCAATTTTGGCCTATTCACCGCTTCAAGGCCCCAAACTATCACTGGGTCTGCCGTATCAAATACTTGGTCAAATTCAACCGGAAATACTTGGTCAAATTCAACCGGAACATCTCTTTTACAACCTCACTTGAATAGAAACAAACTCATAGAGTGCACACTCTAAAATAAGACATCCATCAAACCACATAAAAGCACATACAAACCTGATTTAGCTTCAAGCACAAGACGTATAGTGACAGCATGAGCCCAATGAATCCCTAAAGCAGGAACAAGATGAGAATCGAATATCGCAGGACCCTCTAGAATGTCATCCCTGCTTTGAGCTGCACAGATGAATCAATGGTATTTAAGGAGAGGAGCAAAATCTCACATAAGCCAACTATGCCATTCTACCTTGGAAACAATACAGGGAGACTTCATTACGGCTTTGAGATCTAACTTGGTTTGTAACCACTACAGGAATTTGAGAAAATTCTGCAAGTGACCTGAACACAGCAGAAAAAGATGATCATTTGAGAAACAAAGACAATCATCCATAGCGAAGAAGTTCGACAAATAAGCAGATGAGGGTTCAAATACAGTTCTCACTTGATGAATGAAATATGCCAACCCAATAGATGTTGTTTAGGAGGTCCTTGCTCGAATTCCCTAACCAAAGAATCATGAAAAAAATTCTTAAACAGCAACACAAGCCAGAGGAAATGACATGTTCCATGACAACTGTGAAGCGAAGTCCCACGTTGCCTGGATACCTAAGTAATATGAAGAATTAAGAGTGAGGGCACTCTCACTTCAAGAGCAAGGTTTTGGGGTTGAGTTCTACCTAAGATTGTGTAACATGGTATCAAAGTTAGGTACCAGAGATGGGTAGGGTGTGTGTCTCTAGCCTACACGAGTGCTACAGAGTGAGTACGCTGCGCGTGAGGGAAGGTGTGAAGTAAAGTCCCACGTCGCTTGGGTACCAAAGTAATATGAAGAATATAAGAGTGAGGGCACCCTCACTTCAAGAGCTAGCTTTTGGGGTTGAGTTCTACCCAAGACCGTGTTATGAATATATATTCTGTATCTTGAATATATATTCTGTATCTTCTTGTAATATGCTATTTTAGGACATGTATCGTAATCAAATCATAGCATAATCATAGGGTAATCATATCGTAATCATATCATAGCGTAATCATAAGGTAATCATATCGTAATCAAATCTTGTAATCTTCCTTTCTTAGGCATAGCTTTACTCTATTTAAAGGTGTACTCACCTCATTGTAATTCATTCAGAAATAACATCAGTATTTTCCGTCTCTGTTTCTTTGTTTTCTATCATGGTATCAAAGCGGGTTCCGAAACTCTAACCTGCTTTCCAATCAGTCTTCTATCCTCAGATCTCTCTCCCTCTGTCAGCTACTATCGTTCCCTCTCTCTCTGTTTTTCAGCAACCCAAATCACAAGAAATACCCACAGCAGTCGACACCCATCCCTCTCCAACCGCCAGTGACCTACCCACACTCCGACAACCTCCAGCAACACTTGCCGGCACTGCAGTAGCTCCGGCAACCTCTGTTACAGCTCCGACGAACCAGTCTAAGGCAGATTGGTACTCTGGTATTCTATTTTCTTTTTTGACTGCGTTTTTCTGTTTAGCATCATGTCTGACGATAAAAATCAAGCTATTAGTGTTCGTTTGACCGGTAACAACTACTCCTACTGGACTCATGTGATGAAAAATTTTGTTGTTGGTAAAGAAATGTGGGGATACGTAGACGGTTCTACGCTACCTTCTTTTGATCCAAAGACCCAGGGTATGCCACTGGCTTGGGAAAATGGAACACAGGGAATGCACAGATTTTGACTTGGTTTCACAACTCTGTAGAACGAAGTATTGGCATGAATTTTTCGAAATATAACACAGCAAAGAAAGTTTGAGATTATCTACAAGCTCTGTATTTTGAATCAAATTTTGCTAAACGATATGAGCTTGAAATGTCCATCCGAAATACCACCCAAAACAATAAATCGATTCAAGAATTTTATAACGAAATGACTACTTATTGGGATCAGTTAGCTCTCATGGAACCTTTAGATTTGCAGCTACTTGATAGTTATGTCAGATTTCGTGAGGAGCTACGACTTGTTCAGATTCTCATAGCCCTTCGGCCTCAGTTTGGGCCTCTTCGTGAGGCTATCTTGCATCGATATCCATTGCCCTCAGTAGATGGTGCTGTTCATGAGTTTATCACTGAGGGAATGCGGTTCAAAGTGGCTAATCTTGCACCTCCCTCACAGTCTGTCTTTGCTGCTCCATTTGCTCCATCTGGCCAATATTCGACACATCACTCGCCCACTCCAGCATCTCATCCTGTCCAAATTGCGGCCAAGCCAAGGCCTCAAATTCCTGAAAATGAGTGTAACTATTGCCATCAAAAGGGTCATTGGAAGCATCAAACAAGTCAAAGGGACGAAATGTTACTCAGTCGACTGGTCTTCATGCCCCGCATCAGTTTCGGGCACCACAACAGCATTCTCGCCCTCCTGCAGCCTTGGCAGCACCGGCCTCCAGTAGTGCACCTCCAGAGTTTGATTATGAGCAGTTTCAGGCTTACATGGAAGCCATTCGAGGGGGTTCCCCCCAAGCTTCTGCTATGACTACCACTCACTCAGGTATCCAACCCACCACTTGGATCTTTGATTTTGGCTCTTCTCATCATATAACTCCTGATATGTCTCTTCTTAGTAATTGTGTGCCACCTGCTTTTCCTATTAGTATTGCCATAGCCAATGGTTCTCCCATGCATGTTGCTTCTATTGGTTCCATCCTATCTTCTACTGCACCTTCACTATCTATTCCTAATGTCTTTTATGTTCCTTAGTTGTCTTTGAGCCTACTTTCAATCAGCCAATTATCTAACTCTGGTTTTGATGTTGTTTTCTCTTCCTTTGGTTGTGTTGTGTAGGATCGGGATTCCAAGAAGCAAATTGGGGCAGGCCGTAGAGTTGGTGATCTCTATCTTTTGGAGCACTTGCATCTCCCAATAAAACCTTCTTCCACTACTGCGTCATCTTTTTGTTTAGATCATAAGTCATCTCCATTTTATCTTTGGCATTCTAGATTAGGACATCTGTCTAGTGAACGTTTAAAACTTTTAGTTAAGTCAGGTCATTTGGGTCATATTTCAGTCAGTAATATTTCAGAATGCAGTGGTTGTAAGTTTGCAAAAATGTCAGCTTTACCTTTTAATAAAAGTACCTCTGTTTCTACTTCACCTTTTCAGCTTGTTCACATTGATTTATGGGGCCCTTCTCCAGTTGCTACTAAAGGTGGTTTTGTCTATTATGTCTCTTTTGTGGATGATTTTAGTCGATATACTTGGGTTTACTTAATGACACACAAATCTGAGTTCTTTACGATTTATAAGAATTTCCATGCCATGGTTCAAAATTAGTTTTCTACATCAGTTAAAATTCTTCGGTCTGATTTGGGTGGGGAATATTCACTCTCAGAGTTTCATAAATTTCTAGATTCGCTTAGGACTATCCACTAATCGTCTTGCACTGACACTCGTGCCCAAAATGGTAAAAGCTGAAAGAAAACATCGTCACCTTTTTAATCCTGCTCGGTCTCTACTCCTATCACGTGTAACAACTTCAGGTAAAAGATCCGAGTAAAATGCATCTTTGTCGCATGAAATGGGAGAGCAACGACAAAGTTGAACAATAGTTCAAAAAATGAAATTAGGCTTCAATACCAAGGTACATGAATCCTCTAGCATTTAACTAAACTTGTAAGCTTAGGGTTTAAGTACATGGAATATTATCTTCCTAAAGTATTTAGGAGTGGAATACGACGGGATAACTCTGCCAAAAGATGCAAGAGTTTCAAGACATTTATCAAATGACCAGTTTTTAGTAATATTTCGAGAAACATGGTTACATGGGCAGAGTAGCTACTTAATATTACAACTACACCTGATGTCATCGACTTGCAATCAAGCCCATCGTTCTTGGAATTACCATTTACTGTATTTCATTATTATAGTAGTTTCTATCCGCAGCCCCTTAAGTCTTTGCGTGCTTTATTCATTCCCGGTGGTCTAAAAGAAAGAGTCCAAGCCTTCTTACTATTGTATTAAATACTGCTTATTGGTTCGAGTCCCGCAGATAGGCGATGGAAGGTATTCTACACAACCTTAACGTCGGGGGAGAACAAATAAAATTTCAGCTTAATATGATAAACAAACACAACTTGAACTTACCCTGAGACAAGAGCTGTCATGCTATCAATGACAAGCAACTTCACTTCATGCTGGAGAAGTGAAACCTTGATCTGCTGCAAGCTGGTAAAAAGAACAAAACATATAAACTAGAAAATTATACTAGGTAGTTCTTATCCTCACCTGGTAAGTCCAAGTATAGGAAGTAAGGCAGAAAGACAATGGGCTTCTAGATATTTCAGATAATTTAGGCAGAACTAAGAGAGAACTTACACCATAACCAACATTACCTACCTTCCAATTTGCAGTATTCAATTACAGACAGCAATAACTTTTCAATTAGTAAAGGAAAAAAGAAAACAAGCTGCATTAGGTGCAAAATAGATGCTTAGGTTTAAGAGAGAAAGGCAATGTATCAATTCCTAGCGGAACAGAGGTCCACTTTCAGTGCCATTTCAAATATACTAGTCCAAAATCAGTTTCATTGTCATAACTCATAGCCAGTACTTTTTCTCCTGTTCGTCCAATTTCTTCATTAGTTTTTACTGTCAGAAAGATGCTCAAGAATTGTTACCAAAACCATAGAAAATTCTAGTGCCAACATTTTTATGATGCTATGAGCAAAGCCTACAAGCCTAATACTGCTAAGAAGTGTAACTCTATTCAAACCTCTCAGTAAATTCAGCCAGTGATGCCGGCTTCAAAACTAGGATCCTACCAGTCATCTGCAGAATAAATGGAAGTTACTCATTAGATGAAAAACATTCGACGGTAAGATATGATTTAAAAAATGAAGAAATGGATAAGCATGCTGCATACCTCCTGTGCCATTCCTTCCATGTGAAATAGTTCTGGGAAACTATTGACTCCAATTTCAATCAACCTGAGACAGGCAGATTTTATAGGTTGGGTAATTGCATGTCTAACTAAATTGATGAAGTACAACAAAAATCACAAACCTGAAAGAAGATATACCAAAAAGGCATGCCTTGGATACCTTCTTGAACTAAATTTGGATTCCACATCGACATAAATTACACGGCCATCCAAACCGCCAAACTTAGCAGGCAAGGAAGCCAGTAATGAAAGCTTCATGCAGAACTGCATTTTAAAACAAATATGAGTCCTATGACTAGATAATTTGATATATCAACATCCCCAAATAGGAAGATCTCTAACATCGCATCATCCATAGCCTTTAAGGATGGCTAGGCAATAGAACCACATATAATTATCTCACTCGAATGAAAATACAATCATGCGAAGTGGCAAACACTAATCAATGTAATTGCTGGACTTAGTATACAATTTTACAACTCCAGCGGTTTAGGCAGAATTTCCAAACCAATCCCGCCGACATAACCATAATGCAAAGTTTAATGTACAAACCCAAATGAAATTAAATAGTAGCAACTAGCAAATAAGTTGAATAAGACAATAAGTAGAAATAAACGAGATCGGAGATCCCTAATGCCAAGTTAAAAGTTCATCTCCTTTCTTTAACTCTTCTCCTCCATACCCTTCCAAAACTTAATCTACATTAGTTTAATACTATACATTTTAGGCCGCCAAAGGCCTCCAAAGGCGTCGATGATGCCGCCAAGGCCCGCCAAGACCGCCAAACCTCCCTGGGTGCCAAATTGCCGAGACTGCCATGGCAGCCAAGGCTGCCTAGGCGGCCGCCAAGACCGCCAAGGCCGCCGCCAAACACCGCCAAACCTCCCTGGGCGCCAAATCAAACGCCAAGGGGGTATTGGCGTGGCGGCAGGGTACCTCCAAGCGCCTAGGCAGCCTCGGCGGCCGCCATTTAGAACACTACCCGCCATCATATACTTTAGAAATGGTGGCCTTCTCATTTCAAGTAACCATTGGAGCATTTAATGAAAGGAATCCAAAAATTCACGGAAACATTGACTAATTTCATACCTGTGTTTTGCCAATTCCGGCAGGACCGACCAACTCTGTCAAAACGCCAAAAGGTATGCCACCACATAAGACCTCGTCCAATCCTTTTAGACGTGTGGGGAGATGGCCAGAATAGAATTCATTTTTGATCCGCTGCTCCAGTAAGAATAATCCCTAGACGCAAAAGTGAAATGAAAATAATGACTTAATTATCTCCTCCACTTTAGTCCTGGCAACTACAAACTTATCTCTAATACCAATCTGGTACCCTTACAGTTTGATAAGATGGACATGCAATTTCACTGACTTGCGCTACTGCAGATGTAACTTCTGCAAGCCCCACATCTAACACCTCCATCAACTCGAATTCAGTTAATGATAACACATCCTGGAAGAAAACTAACTTGAGGAGTCAAACTCCTCCCAATCTATTCAGAGAATATTTACATAACAGGTTGAAAAGACTATTTCCCACTGATAAACTAAGTATTGAAACTGTTCAGTGTATTTGCGAAACCAAATCAAAATTTCAAATGGTTGATGTGTTCAAATTGAAGGAAAGGCATATTTCCAGACATCAAAATTTAGATGGGTTACAATTGAGACTCAAAATTTACCACATGGATGTGATGGTACTATGAAATCTTGTCTACACAATGCAACAAAAGGACTTGATGCTTCAAAATCTGAGGTTAATTACCAACAGGGTAAGACGTGCCCTGCAAGGTTAGCGAAATAGACGTAAAAAATTGCAACATTCCCCAAGCATCCCACAGGTACGTATACGAAAGCCATTAAGGCATTCAACCTTGGACTCTTGTTCTTCGCTTTGTATCCAGCACTTGTGATGACTGATGACTGTGCAAGAACTTCCACGGAGGATGAATCGATGTGGTCCCAAGAGATAATAATAATAATAATAATAACAAAAGTTTACCCATGGAAACCCTCAAAAAGTAACATCGGCCTAACTAGTAATTAAATCAATCATCCTTTGATCCTTTCTACAATTTCTACGATCACACAACACAAATAGAACGAATTCTTACTGCTTATCAACATCAGCTAGAGTTAATAATCAAACTAGCCCGCCTTTCTACAACCACTATTGTGATCAACGTCAACGATCGCTGTACTTACTGGATTTCTATTGTCAATTACGAATTGAAATGCAAAGAGTCACTAGTCTACACAAGATTAAGCCCGTGTACTCAAACTGCATCGTCAATGTCGGAAAACAATAAGCAAGGCTGAACCATAGGAAAAAGTTGCTGATAATGCTGATCGAATTGAGACAAAAGTACGAAGAGAACGGAGTTCAATGGGTGCTCTTAGGCGTGGATAAGTTACCTTAGCTGTCAATAAGTTACGAGCTGCGAAAACGTTGGCAATTGATTTGGGCAGACCCATCTCACTGAGGAGCTTGTTCGCCATATCTCTCTCTCTCTCTCTCTCTCTCTCTCTCTCTCTCTCTCTCTCTCTCTCTCTGTATGCCTACGTACAAGCGTTGTATACTCTACCATACCCTGATACTCATTCCACTTTCGCGTTCCCCCCGTATGGAAACCCTAACCGGTTCTGTTTTTTTTTTTTTTCAACAGGGTATCAGCTAACGGCTCTGTTTCAAATGGGAGAAAGAAGCAAACCCTAGAAAATACACCCCTTTTACGCTCATCTATTATTAGGGAGAAGAACGTGGTTATTAGTAGATTGTTACCACCAGCCCATCTAAAAGTTTAGACGTCAGATAGAAGGGCAATTTTATTACTATATATACATTTAACACGTCTTCTCACGTGTAGCAAGACTTTTCCTCCGTAAATGGAATAAACATTTATAAATAACAAGATCTAATACCATATTAGATCACCAATTCATCTAAACGCTAGAGCTGTTAGAGGGAAATACAATTTTATTACTGTATTTATACTTTTAACAGTTATTTCAAGAGGAGGATAAAGAGGAGTACATTGATATAAGAGCATCCCCATTGTAATAATCAAATTGGTATAGATAAGTAAACTTAACAATAATACTAAAAAAACACCTCACATTGTAATAAGTAAAATTACAAGTCTTTTAGCAAACAATCAAATTTCACTCATTCCATAACCAAACTACCAATAACCAAAACTCAATAACCAAACCTAATAACTAAACTCAAAATTCAATAACTAAAAAATACCCCACATTAGAATCGTCTCATCGAGACGAATAATTTGGTGTGGTCGGGTGCGTAATTGGAACTCGTTTGCTATTGGACATAGGTGTATTGCGTATTGTGGGATTTTTTTTTATAGGAATGCAAAAATAACCAATGTGGAGGTAAAGATTGTTAAGTTGATTATGAACTAAATGGATAATCAAATGCTGACGTGGTACATTTTGGTTATTGATTTTGATTATTCCCATTGCGGATGCTCTTAGAGCATCCACAGTGGAATAAACAAAATAAAAAATTGTTAAAGTTAGCAATGTTGGATAAAAAAAGTGCTCATATTGGAATAACTAAACCTAGCAACATCTTAATAACTCATCAAATTTTGACTCTTCAATAATCAAATTTTATCTCTCAATTAAGTACACCAACATTACACAAAAACATTATATCTTCCAATCTCTCTCTCTCTCTCTCTCTCTCTCTCAACAATGTTTTCAAAAAATAATTTTAAAAAACTATAACTTTTAGATTTTTTTTTCAATTTTTTTCAGAAACTTTTTTTTTACAAAAAATAAATTTTTCAAAATTTTTAAATAACTATAAGTAAATAAAGTGTATTTTTCAAAAGTCTGTTTTTGAAATTTCAAAACTCTTTTATAGAAAACAGTTTTTTACACAAAATTTGTTTTTAAAAAACTGTATTTATAGTTTTTAAAATTTCAAAAGCTATTTGTGTAAATATAATTCTTTCAAAATTTCTCAAAATTGTATTTACAGTTTTTAAGTGAACAAAGTGTTTTTTTTTAACTGTTTCTAACAAACTTTTTTTTTTTTACCTTCAAAAACCGTTTTTTCAAAAAATATGCGTGAAATGAAGGGAAAAAGTTTGGAGGGCACATTGATTTTGATTATGGGCAAAAAATAACCAATACGGGACTTAACATTGCTAACTTTATCAACCTCTAAATGGATAATCAACATTGCTAACTTTTTTTTTTAACTGTTCTTCACATAAACTTTTACTTGTGAACTCTTATCATCAAGACATATAAATTATCCACATATAATTGATAAAAAGTTTGTAGAAATTGAAAATACTTACGATAAGATGAAATAAAAAACGGTAAGCCAAACTTAGCCTAAATTAAGTGTTCGTATCATATTCTTGATGGTTTGTTTATGTCATTGTCGTACATTGCAAAAGGAAGTTATATGAGAATTAATTTTTAGACTCCAATTTTATCCAAATGCACTCATCTTTTTTGTTTGCATTCAGGTGAAATTACACAATTGTACTTTTCATCATTTCATGTTTGAAGAAAATAATGCAGGGAAGTGCTGCAATACACACCTCTTAATTGGGTGTGTATCATATGCACCCTCATTGCAACACATCAAAATGTTATGATTTTCAAAATGTTATGAATCTATTGTTAAAAAGTTACGAATCATATTGATGAAAAGTTACGATACGAAATAAAATGTTATAAATGACCGGTCCTACAAGTAATTTTTTATGAGGTGGCACAATATGAACTATATAATAGGTACATATGGTACACATCTTAAAATGATATGTATTGAAGACTTTCCCAAGAATGCATGAAGGATATTTTTATAAGTTCGTATAAATAAAGACAAAAAAAGGAAGTGCACTTAGTGACAACAATGACATAAACAAACATGCTAACGCACACCTACCCCACCCCTTACCCTTCATAAATCTCATCCAATCATTTCACTTTCAAACAACAAGACCTCTCCCTCATATCACATAGTAATTTTCCACTTTATTTGTCACCCCATTTCTTGTCTTATGTAATTCCATATACCGGTGTCTACACTACTGCAGATAAAGCTCACGTTTAAGGCGTGGAGAGACCACGACCTCAAGCGGAGTTGCTTTAGGCAGGGCTAGCCCCAATCCCTCACTCATGTCCACAGCCTCATTCATCGGCGTCGCGACATCGAATCCCTGAAGCAAACGAGCAAGCGTCAAGTGCATCATCAAATATGCCGCCCTAGCTCCGGGGCACGATCTTCTCCCCGAACTGAACGGTAAATACTCGAATTCGCGCCCTCTTTCACCAGCTTTTACATCCCTATGAAGAAACCTCTCTGGCTGAAACTCATGAGGATCAGTCCAAACACGAGGATCGTGGTGCAACTTCCATGCATTTACTATCAAGCGAGTCCCTTTAGGGACAAAGTACCCGGCCACGTGGCAATCTTGGATTGCTTCGCGGGGGACCAACAAGGGGCCTGAAGGGTAGAGTCGCAATGTTTCCTTGACGGAGTCTTGGAGGTAGATTAGGTCTTTGATATCAGATTCCTCGACCCACCTTTCTCTTCCGACGTGGGCGTCTAGTTCTTGTTGGACAAGTTTGAGAGATTTTTTGTTGTTTAGGAGTAGGGAAAGTGCCCATGTCATGGCAGCTGTTGTGGTATCAGAGCCTCCCAGGATAAGACCCTGCAAATTTAATCAGAGATAGAAAAGTTCTCAATCTCAATTGAAAAGGTTCTAGTAACTACCATTTACAAGTAGCAAAGTATAGTCGTTTGCAGACCTTTTAAACTATGAGTCACAATAAGTGATAGAGTGTTTTTCCACCTTGAATTCAAATGACTTATGCTTTTCAAAAAATTCTCCATAGATTCCCGCTACTTTCAACATTTCTTTCTCTATCTTTCTCCACTTATTACCTCTACTATTTTTAAAAAAAAATTTTGAAACACAAACCATACACAACATTAAAAAGCCTCCTCATTCTATACAGGATATGTGTTTGTAGAAGTTTTAAGCCTATAATCCGTAAACATAATTGCTGGAGTCTAATGACGGTGGTATTATTTAGACAGAGGAAGATAACACAGGAGCGTCTGAGTGTCTCACTAATGAACCACTTCGTTGTTAGGCGTGATGATGTCGGTGTTTATTTCACAATTGCAGCCTACAACATCCCATTCCCCGTTTTGTTGTATAATTAGACATGAATATTGCATATGTCTGGAAAAGCTCAACTGCTATTTGGAGGTGCAATCCTCCCTACTATTTCTTTTTGTAGGGGAACTGGCCCTCGTTCCCTGCTATTGGTAGTGAAGGAAATTAAAATACATCTTAAAACAAAAGAACTACATGAAAGTTATACTTGAAAAAAAAGAAGAAGGCAACCATAGGAAGTGTACCAGGGCAGTTCCCTTGATGATGCTCTTATTCGTGTGACCATGTTCCATGCCATCTTCCGGAAATATAGACAACAACACGTCCATAAAGTCCTGTTCATGTTTCACCTGGCCGTTTTTCCGGCTCTGGACATGTTCTTCCAGCCATCTGCTCATGAAACAGTCCATCACTTTGGCATTTTGCTTCATCAACCTCACATGTCCTTGCAAATCCATCCACTCGATGAATGGTATCACATCAGAGCACTCGAAAGATCCAGTAAGAAACATAAACTGGTCCATGGCTCTGGTGAAAAGCCTAGCTTCCCCGTCTTTCTCATCCTCACTGAGGCCGTATTGTCTCCCTGCAGTAAGGGTCAGAGCCAGGACTAAGGTTCAAGGGGATCAAGATAAGAGGATAGCAAAAAAAATTAAGTTAAAACACAATTTCTTCCAGAAGCATTAAGAAAAACCTATTTAGAGCCAGAAGAATCTATATTAGATAATCATTGACACATTTCAATTGTTTCCGAGTATAATTTTGGTCTATCAAAAATAGCATGCTATCAACAGAAGTCACAAAATAAATTGAAAAAAAAACTGTGGGTCTTGTAACAAAGTTATGTCCTTGCCTGCAATTGGCCGGAGCATTAGGTTCATAGTTACTAGCCGAAACCAATGAGTCATGTCTACCTTTGTAGCACCAGGTTTATGACAGTTATCTCCTCCTTCAGAAACACCATTCAATTGTTTGACGCACAGTGAGTACAAGTCATTGATACACAAGCCCACCTCCGAGGCCCGCATGTGCTTCAAAAGCTCCAGGCGACGGTTCGATAAGAGCTCAAGAATCATCACCTTACGAAGCTCGCGCCAGTAGGGACCATGAGGACCGAGCGTTGAATTTGCACCCTCATACCCCATGTATTTCACGGTGGCAGACTTCGGGCGCGAAACAAAAGCGCAGTCATTGGTGGTGAAGCATTCCATGATGGTTTCCTTGCCGCTCACCACTAGGGCCCGCCGCATACCAATTTGGATAGTGAAAATGGGCCCATGTTTGTCGGCCATGGCTGCGAGAGTCCGGAAAACCGGAGTTTTTCCACCTAGAAGATGGAGGTGGCCTATAATAGGCCACGCACCTTTTGGCCCCGGCGCATTAGTATCCATACTAGTTTTGGACTTCCACAGGTAGCAGAGTAGAAGGCAGGCTAGAAGCATTCCAGTCGTTTCAAGCAAAAGTAGATGGTCCATTTTGAAGGGAAGATAGACAGACTAATGACTACACGATGTTTGTTCACTTCAATAATCAATCTTATATAATGCTCATCGCAGGATTGTGGTTGAGAGGAGAACAAGAAGGTTGGCAGGGGTCTTTGAAATGCAATTGTACTCAACATGTGGTAGATATCTAAACTAGAAAAATGTGGTAGATACCTTAACTAGAAACTATAATGGGACCGAACTAGTACGCTATCATACAATAAGAGAGAAGTTAAGCCACATGATAAATTCGCACACTCAGCAGAGGGAGAGAGGGAGACGGAGGGATGCTAAACGCCATTGCAGATCTGCCATCATGATTTATGAAGTCATGGCATTATTTGTATGAGACATTCATTCCATTGTGACAATCAAGGTTGTGAATACCGTTCCGTACTACGTACCGATTGATAGAAAAACGGTACTGTAACCCTCTAATACCGTCCCGGTTCCAATACCGGACCTTACCGGCCGGGATGATGTTACCAGCGATTTCGGCTGGTATTTTGCAAAATAGGACCATTTCGCACCAGGCAGTGGAGAAAATGGAGAAATAGAAGGGCAAAAAAGAAAAGGGAAGATCAGACAAAAAAAAGAAGTGGCTCCTCGTGGTCTTCTCCAGCTTATCCTAGGATCGACCGTGGCTGGAAGTGATCGGAAAAAAAAGTGGATCATTGTCGTTGATGAATCATCTGTACGTTTTTTGTTTCTATTTTTATGGTGGTCGTTCTCGACTTGGGGAGACGACGACAATACTGTATAAAATTAAAAAGTATGCAAAAGCTAACCGGTGCCATATTGCACCCATTAATTGGGCCCAATTTGACAATAATTACTGACTGTGACTTCCTTTTTTTGGTACTGAGTGCCGTCTGCAACTTTCATTTATAATGACTGTTCTTCCACTTTTAACCCAAGCCGTACGCTTGTGGGCTCCACTCTAAATCTTAATAAATGTAGAAACATGTTCATAAATTTTAAAATTGTATTTTTTATGAGGCAGATTTTATCGTCCATATGAATAGAGACATTTTTTTTTGTATTTTTGTTGGACCAGAAATCGGCTCCACATGTGTGCAGTGTGGCTAGACTTTCTGTTTTAATCCCTCTCCTCTCTCTCTCTCCTAATCAATTTATCTGGACTTATTTCTCCCTTCAGTATATTTATTTGTCTTTATTCAAATTAGGTTTGCATTAATTTTTTGTGAATTGTTTGTTTTTCTTGGTGAAAGAAAGCGGGAAAGTAAAAAATTATGATCAAAATGTAATTTTTTTTGAATAAAGAAAAATAAGCCAAAAAGACAAATTTCTCTTTTTATTTTGTCTTGATTCAATTTTTTTTTATTTTGATCATAGATTTTTACTTTTTTAAATCCTCTTATCAAAACAAATCAATGGGCGATGTATCATTTGGTTAGAGCACCTATGCCCCATTCATGAGGTATGGGGTTCAAGTCCCACCCTCTACCCCCTCCCCTTACTAAGACTAAGGTGCCATTCCGCTTTTTTTTTTTTTTGACATTCTTTTTCTAAAAGAATGTAATTTCAAGCTCAAATAATGAAAATAAAAAATAATTTTTAATTTGTTTGCACTGTTTAAAAGATCTCAATGAGATTTATCAAATAAGATCTATATTAATAAAAAATTATTTGTATAAACACATAATTATTGAACTTGAAATTACCTTCTTCTTTTTTTTCTAAAAGTTTCTTTTTAAATACTCATTAGAACGGAGCCTGAGTTATTTTGGGTGCAAAAGGTCACTTTGTTATGCAAAATAAGTCAACCCAATAAAGCCATTTTGTTTCCCAAAAGAAGCTCACACGTACACAAAAAAACTTATTTTGGAAAATACTAATTCATTGTTCACTTCACAACTCTACTCAAAAAATATTTTTCTACTCAATTATTACTCTTATTTCTCTCTCTAACTTTTCAATCATTACTCTCATTTCTTACTCTATCTCTCTCCATTTTTTACCTCTCTTTTCAATCATTACTTTCATTTTTCTCTCCACTTATTATCCAAAAATACTAATCAAATCACAAACCAAACAAAGCATAAGCTTTTTCTAAAGTCATTTTAATACTCGTACTTTTACCACTCTTTGAAAACTCACCTTTATTCCTAAATTCCTACAATGTTGAAAAAAATTGCAAAAAAAAAAAAAAAACATAGTGAAAAGTTACGGAGCCAGTCTGGGCAACAGGAAAAGAAAATGAAAGCCTGAGAGTACATCATGTGGGGCATGAGTGTCCTTGCTCTTCTTACAAGATTAAGGGGTGCTATGTAGCACCCATTAGGAGGACCGCAAAAAGTAAAAACCCTATTGAAGGATTCTTTATCCGTGGGCACAACTTAATTTTTGTTTCAGCAATAATATGACACCTGTCCTTAGTATACTTCTTTGACCTTTAAAATTGTCTTTTCTTTTTATGTGTGCCACACCTAATTCTACCATTTACTCTTACCTCTTGATATGCAATACAGCTGGAACCCATGAACACAGTAAAAAAAGGAAAAGTCTTGTATGATAAAACGTACGGAGTACTAGTAAAAAAAAGAAAGTCTTTTTCTATTACTTCAAAATTACTTTCTTTTTTTTGTCAAACAGGACTTCAAATTCAAGACTCATCTATGAGCTACTTTTTGTTTTATTTTCTAGGAATCAATTTGTTTTCAATTAGATTCATTTTAGTATTATCGAAAATATTTTAAGACTATCCTATTATCAATTTATTTGACTTCGTTCTATATTTATGTCCGTAATAAACTCATAATGTGTTTGGTAAAAAAAAGAAAAAAAAAACAAAGAAAATGAATATTAATTATAGAATGAATTGCATAGTATAGGAATTTTTTTGAGTAATAATCATATATAATTGTAGATGCGGTAAATCCAAAACGGGACTCGGAATTTGACCGGTACCGATGTATGTATCGTACAAGTAAAAAAATCGATACCCTGACCGAAACGGTATTTAAAACCTTAGTGACAACCCAAGTACTGGGTATTAAAAATAAAATCACAAAACTCAAAACTCGCTATGGCTACCCTTGTCTTCACTCTGGCCACTAGCCCTGCCAAATGGTCCAAGTGACCATTTGTGCACCACCTAAATCACGTTTTGGCTTTTGCAAACCAACACGTTTATAGTTGGCTAAAGTGTTAGGACACTCACTTTGAACATATGGGGAAATTTCTGGTCGGTCCTATTTTTTTGTTTGAGTTTCATCTTGTCGGGGAGGGTTGAGATGGGAACATCGTCGGAGGCAGGGATATTTCTGTGCGTCTCTTTTGGGAGTAATAAAGGTGGGGTATTTTGGATACTTAACTTAAAACGGGACTTAAATGGGTAAGGTTTGCCACAAGATGAACTTACAAGGATAAAGAAGATAAAATTGGGACGGCCTGGCAGAACCCCTAGAACGATCAGATGTTCCTGGTGAAAAGGTTACCGGCCCTACAAACGGGCCTATAACTCGAGCAAAGTCCAACTCGCTATGGCTACCCTTTGTCTTCTCTCTATCCACTAGCCCAGCCAAATGGTCCAAGCTAGTGACAGCAATTGTGGTTCGGAAAATTTTAATACCACACTTATTTACATACTCATTCACACATTCATCTTTATTGTGAGTATGGGTATGTGAATGGGTGTGGTGGTAGAATGATTGTTGTGCACCACCTAAATCACGTTTTGGCTTTTGCAAACCAACACGTTTATTCGGTTGGCTAAAATGTTGAAACAAATAGATCCGAAACACTAGATAAAATTCACTATTTTTTTGGGAATACTTAATAATTTCAAGATAATAATATTCGGATGAGGCACTTAATGATATCTGATCGAGTTGATTTTTGGTACACTTGTTTTACTCGACGAGCTCTACGAAGTAAATGTTTCCAAAGTTCAAAGCAAGACTGGGGTAGCAACGCTTTGCCGTTCACAGCCCACTTCGCAGCACAAGGCTGCACAGCACCCTCCTAATGAACCTCACCCATAAAGAGGACAAAAACGTTTGGCCAGGGATGACAAAGTGAACCGAACCGATGGGTATCCGAACTGTAACCGAAAATTTAACCCCGAACAATAATCGAAAAATTTCCCGTGGGTGTGGGTATGGTTGAGGCCTTGGATAACCGAAGGGGTATCGGTTCGGGTATGGTTTAGCATATCCCCGAACCGATCCCCGAACCGAACCGATATATATATATAGGAGTCCAGTGGTCGAAGTGTATACGTACAAACATATGTACTCCCCTCACTCTCTCTCTCTCTCTCTCTCCCTCTTTCTCTCTCTCTCTCTCTATCTCTCTGTTACTCCCTCTTTCTTCTCTCATCGATCAGAACCCACCCAAAAAACTTGAAATCGTTCAAAAAATTTAGATCCGCCCATAGCAGTTGTCATTTGGTTCGGGTACCCGAATGGTTCGGGGATTACCCAAACCCCGAATGGTTCTGTTATGGTTTCGTGTTGCTCTCCCCGAACGGGTATCGGGGCGGATATAGATAGGGGTTCGATTTCGGGGATTGGGTACGGAATTCCCCATATCCTTCCCGAATGCGCCGATTGCCATCCCTAGATGGGTGTGGGCAAGTGAATCGACCCATCTCTCTCTCTCTCTCTCTCTCTCTCTCTCTCTCTCTCTCTCTCTCTGTTTATACTATGCAACAACCTTTTGTATAACCTCCTAAGTGCATTCTCCGCTTGGACTCACTTTCGGGTTCCCGCCTTAAAGAAATCTATTATGTTTTGTTTGGATTGTTTTTTGAAAAAAAAATCTCAACTCAAAAAATACTCATTACTTACTTTCAATTATTACTCACTTATATTCTCTAATCATTATTCTCATTTCTCTCTGTATCTCTCTCCAATAATTACCTTTATTTTCAATTATTACTCTTTCCACTCATAACCCTACAAAATTTATCAAAAATTTCTCAAAAACCCATCCAAATACAGCAAGGCTCTGTTTGGAACTTATTATAAGTAAAGGAAAAGAAAAGAGGGAATTAATAATGCCAAAATTCTTTTCATTCTTGCCAAAACTCTTTCATGCCAAAACTCAAGGTGTACCTTTTATTGCATAACTTAATTGCCCTCCACTATCTCAATTACTTTACGGAAATGCCCTTTGATAACACGTAGGTTAGGGGAAAGAAACTTGATCGATAAAGCTGTAAAAAGAAATCGGGGAAAGAAATGGCCGCTGATATCAGGCACTTCATCAAGGTATTTTTGGTTTATTTTCTTACTTTTCCCCTTTTTGATCTTAATTAATATACCATGCGTATTATCAAATGTGAAGTATTTCGGCGACTTATTATTTTGATTTCCTTTTCGCTGTTACTTTTGACTGATTTTTTATATCGTGAGTGTGATTTCTGATCTAGGTTAAGAATATAATCGAGCAATTTTCGCCTAAACTGTTCAATATCAACAAACCTATATTCTTTTTAGTTATTATAATTGTGTGTTTTCGTTCTTTGCTCTGGATTTGATTTCACACGTTTCAGCAAACAAACACTTATTTCTTGTCTGTAATCGTAATGTTTATTGTTTTTTCCCCATTTTGTAGCTTTATTGCAGATGCATATGTGAGTGACGTTGGTTAGGGCCACCGCCATCAGAGCAACCAGAGAGGCACTAGTGTTTGAAATCGCCATTTGGATGAGAGAGGTGGAGAGAGAGAGGGAATTGCAAGAGAAGAGAAGTGATGAGAGAGAGAGAGAGAGAGAGAGAGAGAGAGAGAGAGAATACGCATAATGGAGTGAAATATTAGTACCCAATAGAAAAGGGATTTCGTGATTTCTCCGTGCCTCCGGCGAACCTCCAGCGGGTTTTGGGGTTTTGAGAACAGTCATCTGAAGGAAAAGGGATTTCGTGGGGCATTTTTGTAAAGCAAATGGTGTTGTAAAAGGCAATTAAGTCATGTAATTAAGGGTACATTTTGAGTTTTGATAGGAACAAGCTCCCAGAAAAGAAAGGTAAAATAAGAGAAGAGAAGGAAAATAAAAGGAAAATGAGAGGAAAAATTTACTATTCAATTTTTATTTTCTTCTCTTTTTCTCTTCCGACCAAACAATAGAAGGGAATTTTTTTAAAAATTTCTTTCTTTTTCTTGAATTCTAAACATAGCCTAAGGTTCAGTTTAAAGGACCGTAACCTTAATCATGTAAATGCGCCATATTTTCATGATTTATACGTTTGAAACTATCTTGGAATAAGGATGTGATTCACAATGACATCATCCTTATAAAAATCCTACTTTCAAGCTCAATCCATAAAAATTGGGATGTTGACTCTAGTAATATTTCCAAATTAACTCATTCCTGAATAAGATTAGGAATAGAGGAATAGAGTTACTCCTGCCTCCTGGCATCGGATCGAATGACTAAGAGTAAACATATTCTTATTCCTACCGAAGATTAAGGGCATCTAAACACAATCTAACCGGGTCAAAATAATAATTACTTGTTCTTGGAGTATTGCCACTTAGTGCAGGTAGTGCTTCAGGTGCCTCTACCACCGTATATTTACGTAAGGCTTAGTTCTAAGTGTACAGACCTCATATGAATGTGTGATGATAAAGGCCTACACATATCGGATTGAACTGATTTTTTGCGAATCCCACTCGAAAAATTATTTCATAATCATTGAAGGGTTCGAATCACCAAGAGTGGGCCCTGCATGCCGGGGTCAGTGTCAAAAAATATCATAGGACTCATATTATTGATGCGTGTAATTCATCTGGTAAGGTTTGTATGTTGATTTTACTGAATTTTGTAACAGTGAACTTCAGACCATCTTTACTGAGACAAAAAGAATTTTATCGTGTAAACTGAAAACTCAACATTACTATTACAAGAATTGCAAAACCTTATGGAAACCCTATTATTCTTGCACAATATATAGCCGGACAATTAAAACATAGAATTTCATTTCGAAAAGCAATAAGAGAGACTAACAGAATTATAAAAAGTTATTGTTACATATCCCAAATGTTGCTGTCTACTGCATATAAAGCTCGCATTTGAGGCGCGGGGAGAGCAGGACTTCGAGCGGGGTTGCTTTAGGCAGGCTGAGCCCCAACCCCTCGCTCATGTCCACTGCCTCGTCCATCCGCGTCACAACATTGAATCCCTGAAGCAAACGACCAAGCGTCAAGTGCATCACCTGATATGCCGCGGTCATCCCGGGGCATGATCTTCTCCCCCCACTAAACGGCAAGAACGTGAATTCCCTTCCCGTTCGATCCTCTTCCCCGTTGGTATCAAGAAACCTCTCTGGCCGGAACTCATGAGGATCGGTCCAAACACGAGAGTCGTGGTGTAATTTCCACAGATTCACGATCAGGCGAGTCCCTTTAGGAACGAAGTAGCCAGCCACGTGGCAATCCTCCATTGCTTCACGGGGAATTGATAGGGGGCCTGGAGGGTAGAGTCGCAATGTTTCCTTGACCGAGGCCCGGAGATAGTCTAGGTTTTTTATATCAGATTCCTCCACCCACCTCTCTCTTCCGACGCTTGTGTCTAGTTCTTGTTGGACAAGTTCGAGAGATTTTTTGTGGTTTAGGAGTAGGGAAAGTGCCCATGTCATGGCAACTGCCGTGGTATCGCCTCCCGTGATAAGACTCTGCAAGATGGATGCGATTTCAAAATCATCCAGTGATATTACAAATAAATAATGAATGCAACCATATATAGCCTAAATTTTGGAAATTGTAAGAAACACTACTATTCATGATAGAAATTAACAGCATTATAACGGATACTCCCTCTATCCAAAAATGGATGAACTCTTTCTGCTGTCCCGAATTTGTTGTCCATTTTGAAAAGTGGAAGGGACAAAATCACTTATTTTCCACCTTTGTCCTTCTCTAACTAATTAAGATATATTAAAAAATGACAAAAGAAGTAATGATTGAAGGGCATTCCTGGAAATCTATAACTTGAAACAGGTGTTGTGTCTCCTAAGTTTTCTAGAATTTCTAAAATGGACATTCATTTTGGGACGGATGGAGTATTACGAACCACGTTACTCCGAAAAAAGTTAGTCACGTTGTAAGTTTAGCTACGACAATTACCCAGTGAGTGGGTCACGAATTTGAATCCCATGAGCTGCTAGCTTAGTCTCCTTGGGATCAATCCAGGGCAATGCCTGACAACTACCAGGCAATGTGCGACAGGTGGATTACACATACCCAGGAGGGCCGGGACAAATAGGTGAAAAACCTTCAAACTCACGTCACCAAAACAATAAAATAAGCCATAATGAGGGATGGATATTTCAATTTGACGCAAAGGACCAAGAGGTCCAAAATATTCTGAAGAAAATACGCAGATGTAGAAGGGCAAGCGTTTGTTACTGCAGGTTAGCTGAACCGAACCAACCCGATCAGGTTAGCCATATAGACCAAGAATCAAACAGCACTTAGAACTGACCCGACCCAACCCATATAGATCGGATTGGTTCGGTTAGTAGATCTTACGGGCCATTTGCCAATCCCTGGCTCTCCCATCCTAAGGGCTATTTCAAAGGAAAAAACGTATATAAAATCTGTTGTGAACTAGATAGTATAGAATCTGGATGGAACCAATTGCTCGAATCCAACTGGTTTACAACTAAATCAACAGATTGCCTAATTGAAGAGCCACTTTGTTAACCGGCGTGATGTCCTGTTTATCCACCGGAGCGATCTACGGTTTTCCATTCTCGTTTGTCTTCCATTGATTGTTACAGAAGAACTATTATAAAAACATAAAAGTGAAATGAAAAAAACTTAGTAGCAAAGAAGAGGAACTTTTCTGCAGGAAAATGAATGGAGGACGCGTACCTGGGAAACTCCCTTGACAATGTTCCTACACTTGTGCCCGTATTCCACGCCGTCTTCTGGAAATAAAGACAACAACACGTCCATGAAGTCGTGTTCCTTTTTCATCAGGCCATTTTTCCTGCTCTGGACATGCTCTTCCAGCCATCTGCTCATGAAAGAGTCCATCACTTCGGCATTTTGCTTCATCAACCTCACATGTCCTTGCAAATCCATCCACTCAATGCCCGGTATCACATCAGAAAACTCGAAAGCTCCAGTTAGATGCATAAACTGGTCCATGGCTCTTGTGAAAAGCCTAGCCTCCTCGTCTTTCTCATCATCGTCAAGGCCATACCGCACCCCTACAATAACGGACAGAGCCATGATTTAGGTTTAGAGTCAATCAACTATAAAAACCAAATGTATGGAAAAGGCCAAATAAGTTGGGCAAAAAGATAATTTCTTACCTTAGCATTAAGAAAATAATCTTCCTAATCCAAAAAACAGACAAACTATATAATACTGACTTCAATTATTTTGCATAATTTTCGAGCTTTATAACCAGGATCTTTTAGTCAAATTAGCCAGACAACATTCGCAGGTTCAAGAATATCAATTATGATACATTGATGGAATAAAAATCCGGGGACCATCCACCTATGTCAAAAGAATAATGGTGAGTTAAAGGGCTAACAAATATTTTCAAAAAACATAGCAGTGTATATATTGTAGAAACTGCACATGAACAAAAGGCTACTAGTAGACGTCAAAAAGGAACATAGGACGGCTCATAAAATGGATAAGCCCTTGCCTACAATTTGCCGGAGCATCATGTTCATAGTCACATGCTGAAACCATTGAGCAATGTCAACCTTGATGGCACCAGGTCGAAAAAAATTCTCTCTTCTTTCGGAAACACTGCTTTGTTGTCTGACCCACAACGAGTACAAGTGTTTGATGCACGAGCCCACTTCCAAGGCTCGCACTTGCTTTAGAATCTCCAGGCGACGGTTCGATAAGAGCTCAAGAGTCATCACCTTACGCAGCTCACGCCAGTAGGGACCATGAGGACCGAGCGCTGAAATGGCACCATCATACCCCATGTATTTCACGGCGGCAGACTTCGGGCGCGAAACAAAAGCGCAGTCATTGGTGGTGACGCATTCCATGATGGTTTCCTTGCCGCTCACCACTAGGGCCTGCCGCATACCAATTTGGATAGTGAAAATGGGCCCATGTTTGTCGGCCATGGCTGCGAGAGTCCGGAAAACTGGAGTTTTTCCACCTAGAAGATGGAGGTGGCCTATAATCGGCCACGCACCTTTTGGCTCCGGCGCATTAATACCCGTACTGGCTGTCGACTTCCACAGGCAATAGAGTACAAGGAAGGCTAGAAGCGTTCCTGTTGCTTCAAGAAGTTGACGATCCATTTTGGAAACAAGGGAGAGAGGGAGAGGGAGATATAAAGACTAAGGACTAGACTATATTTGCCCACTTCAATAAGGCTGGCAGGATTGTCGTCGGCAGGGAGACAAGAAGGCTGGCAGAGGACTTGGCCCATTCCCAAATGGAACTGTACCGTAACCCACCGTTTGGTAGAGACCTAAACTCCAAACCCACCGTTTGGTAGAGACCTAAACTCCGAACCCCGATGCACCAATCTAGTACTCTATCGATGAGGATTATCTAACTGCGTGAAAATGTGACCATATACTCACGGAGTACTAGGCAAGAGAGAAGTTAAGCCACATGAAGAATGCCCATGGGGCCAGTTCACCAACGTAGGATCTAGCCCTGTAATAAGGAAATTTCTAAAATCAGCCCAATGAGCTGACAATAGTAAATGTATGAATGTGTATTAAAGAGTGTAAAAATTTCACAGAAATACGTGTTTTTCTTGTCTTCTAGTACGTTTATCTTCAGCTCAGTGGACTGCTAATAACAAGACCGCTATAATAATTCATGTCTATGGAAGTCTGGCTCAAACAATTCAGCACCAAATCCATTGAAGAGGTTATACCACTAATGTTACAAATATAAGTTGGGAAATGATATGTACACTCCAAAAATTGATCCAGGCACTCCAAAAAATAAAAGAAAGTGGCTTTGGAGTTACACTGATTTTGGAGTGCCTGCATTAATTTTTGAAGTGCCAATATCATTTCTCATATAAGTTTTGGGTTATATATCGGATCATATTTGAGAGTATCGGCTAATATATGGGTAAATATTGATGTTGGAAGTAAAAAGTTACCCATCTGGTACGTAGTTACTTTGTAGCTAATTGGTTGACAAATCTGCAAAAATCAAGACAGTGCTAAATCCAGGACAACCATGATATGGACAGATAACCCAGTCACAAAGTGGTCCAAATTTTACATTATTCTCCTCGGTTTTTCTGCCAGCCAAATGTGGTCCAAATTTTACATTATCAGTTGCCCGACTTCTTTGAAAGGAATCACGTGTTCGATTATGATTTTTGCAAAAATTCGATTGAGGAGCAAGGAGATTTGATAAATATTTATCGAAATTGAGTTTCCCGATGCCGGCGAAGCTCTCAACACTCTGGCCATTGTGATTGGTGGCGGATTCAAATCGTCGTCTCTGCAGCGACGGCGAATTCATATCATGACTCGGAGAGCTCCAGTTGCCGATCATGGTCTCGTCGACCTCCGCCGATGATGGGGCGAAGGACTGGGCGCGGTGGTAATGGCGCGACAACGACATTGTAGGAGAGGAGGCGGCGGCGGCGGTCGGAGCTGCTCCATCGGTGGAGGGAGGGAGGGAGAGAAACAAAGAGAGATGTCGGTGGTGTTGCTAGGAGTTGCTGAGAGAGAGAGAGAGAGGGAGAGAGAGAGAGAGAGAGAGAGAGAGAGAGGGGTGGGAGTGAGTTCAGTTTTAACTTGTGGACAGGATATTTGTGGGGCAAAAAAGTTATTCAGTAACGTAACCGAGCCTATTTAGGTTAAGGGGGGAAACTAAATTTAATTTTGAGCTCAGTAATGGATAAGGTATTGCATACCTCTTGTGCCCTTTCGTCCATGTGAACTGTTTCTGGGAAACTATTATTCTGATTTCTGTCATCCTGAGAAAGGCAGATTCAAAGCCAGTACGTGCAAGAAAACTGAATGGAGTATCGAACGATCAAACCAGGAATTTCCTTAAATGCAATTTGTCCTTCACCACAGTTTGCACCAAAGGGAGTGATTACTTATATTAGATTCTTAACAACCAACTCATCTAAAAGCTTAAGCTGTTAGAGAGAGGGACAATTTTATTATTTATACCTTCAACAAACCCCCTTACATGTAGCCAGGCTCTCTTCCATAAGTGGGCTAAACATGTGTAAATATTTGTAACATTAGGTAGGCGGTGAGGTTCGAATACATGATCTATTGCCTGCTCTAATATCATATCAGATTTTTAACCACCAACTAATCTAAAAGTTTAAGTTGTTAAAGTATCTCCATCAATCACGGCAAAAGGAGAATTCCGGCAAATTGGCGAGGATTTCCGTCCAAAACCACGCCCAGCAGTCACGGACTCACGACATCCACCTCGCCATTTTAGCCTGAGCTCCAGCCCCTCGTTGGGTGTGGCGATCTTTTTGAGCTCGCTTGTGCCTCGACTCTCTCTCTCTCTACCCCGTCTCTTCCAGATCGATCTCCTCGACTACAACTCCATACTCACCACCGTCCACGGTGCCACCGGCGTCTTCCACCTCGCTACCCTGCATCGCCGCCTGTCCATACTCGAAGCAGTTGGGTTTGTGCTTTTTTTATTTATTTTTGTAATTAGATTTTCCAGATGTGTGTTGTGATTTTTGCCAAAATCATTTTCTGGTGGGTTTGAACAACGACAACAACGATGATTTCAATGGTGGTGGGAATTGGTGGGTTTTCTATTTGTGGGTTTTTTCAGTTTAAGGTTTTTGATTTGTGGTTTTTTTCAGTTTAGGGAGTTGAGGATGTAGAGCCAAATGGCTAGACTGTTGGGCGTTCCACTTGTTTGGTGGTTAGCTAAACTCTAATTCCTAACCAAAATGGAATAAAAAAATAAACTTAGGCTGTTGGAGATGCTCTTAGAGGGTGAGGCAACTATATTTATCTACAATAAAGCTATAGGGACCGACGGTCTCCATATCGAAACTGTACCGACGGTCGCGCCGGGCTAGCTCCGGCCACCAGACGGCCAATCCAAGCCGTCCAAAAATTCTATAAAAAAAATGAGGGGGCCCTACGTGGAAATCAATGGCATCCAATGTGTGTAGGGTGCTTGATCCAAACACCCTATTTTTTGTGTATTTGGATCAAGCACCCTACACATCGGATGCCGTTGATTCCAACGAAGGGGCCCCCTCAATTTTTTTTTTAGAATTTTTAGACGGTTCAGATCGGCTGTACGGTGACCGGAGCTGGCCTGGTGCGGCCGTCGCTACAGTTTCGGTATGCTATCCGTCGGTACGAATAGCACTACTCATTTATCTATACCTTCACCAACTCATATGCATTCCTCTAGATATCCTTCCCCTCTATAATAAGAAGCAGTCTGGGGAAATTTTTGCTTGCCAATTTTGGACGATTTTGCCCCCCAATTAGTGGGGGGCTGTCTTTGGTTGGTTGTCCACAATTGTCATTTCTTCTTCCACATTGTTGGGGTACATGGCGTGATAGGAGGTGAAAATATCTGGGCTGGTCTTTATTTCCTCTAGTTAGAGAGGGGGGGGGTCCTAAAAAAACTCCACTTTGCATCTCTTAGTTCAAGATTCAAGAGTTTCAGGCAATTTCCAGTTCGACAACGACGGAGTTTTAGGCGGTTTGGGGCTTCGCCGACAACGATCCGGTCGGCGGGGGCATTGCTGCTACGTTCTCTATCCATCTCCATCACCAATCTTATTTTTTATTCTTTCTCTTCGTAGATCTTGTTCATGTGTGCAGAAGCAAGTTGTTTTCTAGGGTTTTGCCATTGAGAAGCTTTGGGTCTCAGAGATTTGATGAAGGTTGTTAAGCTACATACGATGTTTGTGGCGAATCCTTCATCTGTAAGATATTTGGGTTCTCTCAATTCAATAGATGATTTTCATTCACATCTGCTTTTACTGAGTGGTTTGCGTTATTTGGTTCAGTATGTTGTACGACGCTTTGTTCTTTGGGTTTTCTGATTTTGCAGTTTTTGTATTTGATTTGTGTTTGGAGACTTATGCAAGTCCTGCGTTAATTTTTCATCTCTTTTCCATACTCGATTCGAGTTGCATGTGTGCTTTTGTAACTTTAAGATGGGTCAGTATGTTCTCTAACATGTAGTGTTTTTATAATTTCTCGCATTTAGGTTTCATTGTTTGGAAATCATGGAGTATCTCTTTTGATTTGCTACTTTTGTTCCTCTGTTTTTCTTTTTTCTATATATCCAATTTGCACACTGTGCATATCTTTGTTAGTGCTAATTTTTCTGGGTTGGCAGTTAGCGGATCAGAGAGAGAAAGAGGGCGGTGGCGGTGGTGGTTTTGGTGGCCAGAGACAACCAAAACCAAATCTGTGGTTTGCTCTCTCTCTCTCTCTCTCTCTCTCTCTCTCTCTCTCGAATCCACTACTTGCCCTCTCCCACAAATCTACTGTCCCAAAACCCATAATAATAGGATTTAGTTTTTGAAGCTTTACGTTGGAGTTTCACTGTTTTTGAAAATTTGAGAAAATTTTGTCGAAAATTAAAATTACATTGAAATAATGTTTAATTTATGCAGATCTGAGAGTACGTAATTCTCTAACTTTTTTTGTGGTGACCAAAAACGGAATTTTTAGTTCCGGAAGATAACTTTTGGCGAAGAGATCAACTTGTAATTGATCTGATAGCCTTTCAAAAAAAAGTAATTGATCAAATAATTTACTTTCTTATGCATGTTTTCTTTTTCATTAAGTAATTTGTGTTGTATGTTCGTTAAGTAATTTGTAGCAAAATAAGTTAGGGTTTTTAATTAGATTTCATCCACTTTCATGATTATTTTGTTGTAATTTGTGATTGAGTTCATAATATCTTTGCTGTATACTATTTTTCTTCTTTGCTTCAGCGATGGAAGACGAAGAGGAACAGGGGTTCACTGATTCATTGGATCTTGTACAGAAATCCAAGGTCAAAGGTGAGATTTTTATCTAAATTTACATATAACTTTGGAAACGCATCACCTTTGGGGATGATTTTGTGGAGGTGAAAGGATTTAGATGAGCATGAGTCACTGTACAAGAAGTATAAATATATCAAGGATCCTGTTCATACTATTCATGTTAATAGTCAATCAGTTTTTAAGATCACCGATTACACTTCTAATTTAGATGACAATATTTGGAGAAACTTCTTGATCAATCATGGAGATCTTTGATTAGGAATAGCTTTTGGCTGCTACTCAAACACCAGGAAAAGCGGGGAAAAAGTGGTACCAAGGAGTAGCTGATTATAATTTACGTGGGTATTTGAGGTGTGTGCTAAGCTTAGAATCCTTCACTATCAATCTGTTTTTAATCTTTGGAACTTGAAAAGAACTAATTGTAGTATCAATGATTTTAATAGGATGCCAAGAAGAAGAATGTGAAGCACATACTAATTTTGTCTGGTGATCATCTCTACTGGATGGATTACATAGACTTTGTGCAGGTACTTAAATTTTTATAAAAATAATGTCACTTCTAGACTCTTTAGTTGATTTCTTATTGAGCAACGTGATTGCAGAAGTATGTCGACTCACAATATGATATCACTAGCGAATGCCCGTGCCTGAAGGCACGACGCGACACGTTTTGAAAAAAATTAAATCGAATTGCCATTTTTAGGCACGGCACAACATTGCCGTTTTTCTGAAATTTACCACCCCACCGATAAAGACAAAATCTCTCATAAGTCGATTTCTTAAATAAACTTCAAATAGGGTCCATTTATTCAAACTATGTACATGAGAGTGGAAAAAGTACCACACTTAGATTCCACTGGGCTCTCCCTTAGACTGCATGACGTTAAAAATCAATAACATTGCCTATAAAAAAAGAACCACCAATGATAAAACATGTTCTATTAACCATTCTCCTTCCCATTTTGATGCCAATGACCATAGCAAGAAGTAACTAATTAAACACAATAAGACTTAAAAAAATGCATGCCCAATTTAGCTTACACTTCAAAGGGGACGTGACCAAGTCTATTAATTTTTGGTATGTTGACAAATAAACCAGCGCAAATGACAGGAACCGCAAAAAAGCTGCATTGCTTCTCACATTCAACCGCTACAATATTAGCTGCAAAAAGATTTCCCTTTTGGAAATCACAATTGGGTGTTTCATATTAACACCACCACTGAGTCCCGCCGATATAATCCAGAACATAAGTCACTTAATTTGTTCCCCGCTTGTGGAGTGTGATTCATAGAGCTCTTACAACAAATCTGACAATCCTCAATCAGATTCCTATGAGGGCGATGAGAAGCTGGATTTTCTTTGGTCAGATTCACTACTTGCAGCAAATCCATCTCTTTGGTATTCACTACTTGCAGCAAATCCATCTCTTTGGTTAGATTCACTACTTGCAGCAAATCCATCTCCATTTCTACTTGAGTCTCTCCCTGTCCGAAGATGCACTCCTGAAATCCATGCTCCTTTGTCATCCATAAGCACACCACCAAAGCCAGCAGCTTCTTGATTACCGTTGGAGCATCGCAAGTACTCAATTTCACATTGAACCACAATATGCAATTATTGGAATGTAGAATCACCAGTCTTTCAAAAAGCATTTTTTAAGTGCCATAAAAAAGGGCCGCCTCGTCGCCAATATACCCATACATGTCTTCCCAATTCGAAACCTTCCATATCTCCACATCTGCAAAATAAAAAACGTTGAACTACATTATGCAATTAAGTTCAGAACTTGAGAAATGATTTATTCACACCTGAAACAATTAAAACCAAATCAAAATTTTGCCCAAATGAAATTGGACACATTAAGAACTTGAGAAATGATTTATTCTGTTTCCTCGTCCATTTCAAGTTTTCTCATATACATTAAGTTTTTGAGTAACTCAGTTAATACTCTCTCAAACAAATAGCCGCTTCAATTCACACAACTATTCAACCCAATGGTCATTACAAAGGCCATTATGCATGCCACACTTAATACTAATGCTGCAAGGCAAGGTTTTAAAAAGGGATTAAATAAAGCAGAGAAACTATCAGTAAAACTCCTTAATAAAAGCCAATAACAAACCAAACAAATTTCGCCCATAATTCTTTTTGTTAATTGTTCATGTCCTTTGACAGTGAACTAAAAGCCACGTAAAGAATAAAAAAAAGAAAAAAAGAAGAAGGAACGAGCCTTATCTTAATTATTCAGTTCTCATCTGTACACCAGGAATGCAAAGTTTAACAAAAACATGGATTCTACTTATGAAGATAAAAAATCATGTTAGAAAACCAAGTTAAGGATTGACCAAAAGAAGAAGAAAGGTACTGAATGAGTACACGTTTTTACCCTTGGTGGTCATCGTTGTTGTGATTTCGCTAGAGGAGATGGAGGATAGAAAAGAAGAGGGGTTGAATCACTCCATGGTGGTGATGGGAGGATGCCGATGGTCATCGGCGGACGGGCCTACTTCTGCGAGGGGAGGTTCTTTGTCTTTGAGTAGGGGCAAGGTGAGTGGTGGTGTGGGTAGAGGATGGGGGAGACGTGTGTTAAAAAGCCGCTTCTTGCACGAAAGATAAAATTTTGGGTTCAGTGTAGAAATCATCCATCTACAAATCTGTCACAAAATGAATGAAGGAGAACCAATTACAATACATGAACCACATATCTGATATGCATATCTAAACGTGGTCATAGTGTTCAACTTTTAACATTTCTCATCCATAAATACCTCAAAAATTGCACCATTGAATAATAGTTTTGAGGCTCATGTCATGGAACTAAATTGGTATTGCCATCACAACTTTCGCCACTAACCACATCCTAACAACCACGAAACAAAAATAAAAAGAACCAAACTTACATCTGGTTTGCTTCTTCATCGGTTGAAAACTTTTGCCCGAAGACTACCCCTTGAACTTACAGTAACTTATATTTAAAAAAAAAAGGATTTAAGTATATAGATATCTAGGATTGAAGAACAAAAAAAAGGATTTAAGTATCATATACTTTTTCTTTTTCTTTTTTGCATATTTCATACTTTTACTCTTTTTTCTTAGCGATCACATTCGGACCTTCTACCAGGAAAAAAAGAGACCCATTACCGATTCTTCCATTTGGAATCAAGAAACCCACAGTTCTCTACTCAAAAGCCAAGAAAATTCAACATGGCAGTGAAGTGAAGATGCCAAGATTACTTGTTGCATTTTTTTAATTTCTAATCAGAATTGGTTTTCAGGTGGCAGTTAGCATGGGAAAAAATGGTGAGACAGTAGTCACTGTACACCAAAAATGGTAAAATCTAGAGCCAAACACCGATCCTATGATAAGGGAATGAAAATACATGGGGAATGTCTTTTCCATTTTGTTGAACTTAGGATAAATCATGGCTAAGGAACGAATCGGAGCCAGAAATTATCTTCAAACACTTAAATCATTTCATCGAATACTTGGAATGCTTATGAAAGGGACATGTTACCAGAGTTACCTAAGAATAGCACGAAGACAACTCAGTTTCAGCAACCGAAATCACGGCTAAGGAATGAATCAAAGGCCGAAATCAAAAGCTGAGAAAACACAAACTACATGTAAATATAAGAGTGATGGAAGAATAATGTCTTGAAAGTCTAAGAAAAATCTGCGAAACCCATATGCCATACATGTATTTCTCCCACATTTTGTCGAACAAAGTGAATGCAAGTGGAGATGGGAGCACATTTTTAACAGTTGTCCAATAGCAGTTTGTATGAACAATTCGAAAGAAAAAACAAATCACTGAAACTATAGAATCCGGAGCGCACTTCTTTGGATGGCATTCAAATACCAGTTTGTCAAACACAACCGATTGTGGAAATGGGATAGTCAGGAACCTCAATTTATAGTAACTTGGAATCTACCTAAACATTTTGCTCCCAAAAGAATCAATTTACTCTCCATTATATTGGCGTTCTTTCATATAGGATTTTTAACAAACACTACATATGCATCTTTTCCAGACCCACACGGCTTACCAATCTGAACATGAAAATAACTTATCAAGCACGTAAGTATGAAACAATGGCTACTAAGTACTCAATCAAGTTCCACAAATAAGAACAGTATGAATTTTAGAATGCACTATGAATTTCAACAGTTTGATTTATAGCATGCACTATGAATTTTAGAATTTGAGAAATGCAGTTCCAGACAGATGGTTGAGAGAGAGATGTAAAACCTTTGCTCCAATCACCGATGAAGGGTCACCCACTCATTGAAATGCAGTTCCCTTTGCTTGTTTCCCACCACTGAATCACTATACCAAGGATTTAGACAAATGAAATCAAACATGAAGCAAGAATTGAACTCCATAAATAAATGATGATGAGAGGAAAAAATCATAGTACTTGCTCCATTTGGTGCAAACACTCAGACTCGCCATCGAAAATCCACACGGTAACACCTCTGGGCTTAAACAATTGCTGCTGAAGAAACAACCACTTGGCCGCTGATGCTGTAGGAGAACTCCCTCCGCCACCGCCTACTAATCATGACTGAAGTGGAAGTGATTGTCCGCCTTCTAATTAAGTACAGTATAGGAGACCGATCGAAGAGAGAGAGTCGAGAGAGGGAGACAGAGCGAGGGTGATGCATGGGAATACGGCTAGGGTTTCACAAAATGTCTGCGTTGATATGTTTCAAATTTTGGAAATCTAATCCTAGTTTTACCAAAATGCCATTTATGATACCCCTTGGATTGATTTGGTATTTACCAAGCTGCCATTTTGAACAACCAACGGTCTAGATTTATAGAGGGAACAAATCTGAGCGTTGGTTGTCTTTTGGATTCAAACCCAGTCCTATCTTATTATATAGATGGTTTCATGTGTCCCCGTGGATGATAGTTATGTTATAGTCTTCAAGTTGAACATAGTTCCAGCTGTTTAATATCAGTTCTTCAATGCATTTGAATTTTTACGCATATTTGTTCAACAACTACTTGACATCGGTACTATAAGGTTCTTCTTTGATGCCAACTTGGCCCTCACGAAACAGATTAGTTTACTCGAAGAAAAGGACATTTAATCACTTAAATGTTGCCTTGACCAACAATGTTAAAAGCAAACATGAGATTGATGAAGTAGGAATCTGAATTCTAATAACATTAAAGCTCAAAAAGGGTCATGAGCTGCTGGTGAGCAAGTGGCATTTGAACTTAGGTTTGAACTGTTGCATGATTGCCTTTTGTTGGAACATAATCTGGAATTCTCTTGGCATATATGTGATTGAAAAGATTAGATCACAACAAAAAGTATTCAAAAAAGGCGCCAGAGGCCTCAAACTCATTCGGAGTTGGAGACTCGTCGCCAAAGAAGTCAGTGAGAGCCCGAAAAGGTAGAGATAAATGTATGTCGTTGTCTTGATTTCATCGTATTCCTGTAACCAGGTTTTATTAGAGAATTTAGAGTCTTTCTTTGATAGATAAACACTAAAAAAAAGGAACTTTGATGCCACTCAACAACTACAAGGGTTGCTTGATTACTGTATTCTTCCATCCAGGAAATGAGCTCCTTTGTCCCCTGACACAGAGCAGTCTTCTCCTTCATGTTTATTTATGCTGAGGCCTAAATTGTGTGTTCAATACACAAGTACCACAAAGCTGCTATGATTGAAATTGATGTTCTGCCAAAACTTGTGAGGCACGATATTGGTGGTACATGATAGGGATCTACTTTCTATCTGTTTGCTGTTTTAGTTTGAAGTGATTGTGTACAAGTTGTTTCATATTTTGCAGTTGTGTGCAAATACATCATTGTTTTGGCTATCATAATCATATTTGTATTGTATGTATTTATTGGTACTTGTGGTTGGATTATTCAAAGGGCATCCATATTTTATCATAGCTTGAATATTCTATGAGTTAAAAACTTGTGGATGGATTCAAATGGTCTTAATAGGTATTCTGTGGATGGATTCAAATTTATGCATTCAACTTCTGTTCCACTCACATTTGTTTGCGATTTCAAAAACCAACGGGGCATGACGGACGTGCCTTGCATGTCGGGATTCACCTAGTCAAACTAAAAAAGAACTAGGGGTGTACACGATTCGGATTGGTCCAGTTATCTACAAAACCAGTAACCGGACTATTTCAAACGGTTCTAGAAAATTGAGAACCAAAACTTAACCAATATATGCATGGAACCTAACCAGAACCAAACTCCAAAACCGGCTCGGTTTTGGTTCGATTCTGATTCTATCCAATTAGCATCCAAACAGTTATTCACAAAATATAAACTCATAAAATTAAAAATTTAAAGCATCAAATAACTCATAAAATAATAATAGACATTTTATTAAGAATCAAAATCTAATATGGTTCACAAAATACTTGACACTTGACCGAAAAATATTGACAAAAACCACCAATAAAGTAGTCAAAACCACTTATGGAATAATTAAATTCAGCAACAAAAAAATATTAATGACCCATTATATTTAGGACTAAAATTAAACCTATATCATAACTATAAAATATAGCAACACGTCTTGAAGTAAAGAATATAAGCTCCAATGCCCAAAACATCACTTAAATAAGCAACACTAACTTCTTCCATGTTCACAAAAAATAACACATATAAGAGGTTATAGAATAACGTATAATAGTTATTGAAAGTTTATTAAATCACTATTGTTTTACTTACGATTACAATCTTGAAGGGATGAAATTTGATGAAACAGAAACCTATCACCGATGTGTGAGAAAGAGAGACGTGAGATTGAAATTATAAAGACTAATTTGTTAAATAAGGTTGCAAATAATTGAAAGAATAGGAAGGTAATCTACTACTCCAATAGAAAAGGAAGGAAGAAAATAAAAGCTTTCCTAACAAATGAGATTTCATCTCTAAATAAGTAATTAAGTTTAGCAAGAAAGAGATTAACCTATCAAATTACACACATATATTTATTTTTATATAATTATATATATTAGTTCTAAATAGTCCGGTCTGATTTTAACCACTGTTTTTTAATTGAGAACCGATAACCGAGCCAAAATTAATGGTTCTTATTTTTTTGAAACCATAACCTGCCCGCAGAATCGCAAAATCGGACCAAATAAGACGGTTCAATCCGAATCAGATCGATTTTACAGTTCGGGCGGTTATCTTGAACACCCCTAAAAAGAACTACTTGGCACCTATGAAATTCCAATGCCCTTCTTGCCAAGTTACCCAAATGTATCAGAAATTTTCATGCCCTTTTTCTTTTCTTCCTTTTTGGTATCAAAGAATAATTTACGTGTCTGTTTTTTTCCCTCTCTATTTCTTACTTCCTTGTCTAAGATAACTAGGACACAACCTCACCCATAAACTAGAAACTTGCGCCTCTTCCTGTAGACTGGCAAAATCTACACTCCAAGGATAAGGGTAAAACTCCAACGCCCAGGATAGTTGAAGACAAACATTAGAGGTCACGTTTTTCATTGAACGTGTATGGCTCCGTGCGTTGAATTGTATGCAACATGTGATGTAAAGTGATGTAAAATCGCTAATCAAGAATGGGGCCGCGGCATCACTATGCCATAACCCAACCGCATAAATCACGATTAAATTTCAATGCTGTCCAAAACAAGTCGAGGAAATTGTCATAGATAGGCTCATAAATGCAGTCAACAATGGCTATGCTTTATATGGAAAACAATCCATACACAAACTACTCTCTAAGAGCATCTGAAATGGGAATAATCAAAAATCAATAACCAAAATGTGCCACATCAGCATTTGATTATCCATTTAGTTCATAATCAAACTTAACAACCTCTACCTCCACATTGGTTATTTTTGCATCTCTAACAAAAAAAAAAAAAAAAACCACACAATACACAATGCACTTATGTCCAATTGCAAACGAGATCCAATCACCCACCCTACCACACCAAATTATTCGTTTCAATGAGACAATTCTAATGTGGGGTGTTTTGAGTTATTAAGTTTTGAGTTTGGTTATTGGGTTTAGTTATTGAGTTTTGATAATTCGTAAAAGTTTTTAAGTTCGGTTATAGAATGAGTATAATTTGGTTATTTGCTAAAAGACTTGTAACTTTGCTTATTACAATATGAGGTATTTTTAGAGCATTGTTATTAAATTTATTTATCCACGCCCATTTGCTTATTACAATGGAGATGCTCTAATACCAAGATAAATACTTATATACTTTGATAAGGACACTCAAACTCTAGTAATCGCAAATTCACAACACATACTGCGCAAAACTAAATTGAATAGTTAGCTCCTGCTAAATTGGTAAGAGAACAGAGTATGTAATCAAAACTCAAGTATGCCCGTTTTATCCACCTAAGAGTACGTTAAATTGGGCAGAAAACACAAAGAATAAGGAGGTTCGGTAGGTGTTTAGTCGTGGATTAGTTCGTTACCTCTAGATGGATGCTAAACTGTTATGAGCTTCAATAAGTCGGCAATTGACTTGCGCAGACCCGTCTCGCTGTGGAGCTTGTTCTTGTTTCTCTCTCTCTCTCTCTCTCTCTCTCTCTCTCTCTCTCTCGGGTATTGAGGCTGGCACCTGAAATTATTACTGTAGACCAACATGAGATCAATGCACGTTGGATACTGCTACGTGTGGTGTGGTGCCCATGCACTTTTTTCATTCTCTCATAATATATTACATTTAATTCAAAAAATAAGTACTCCTTCCGTGCTAATTTGTTTGTCCAATTTCGACATACGTGCTTTTTAAAAAATTGTCTATATCTCACAATCTATAATATTTTACATAATTTCAAAAATATCATATTTTAGATCTAATTGAGATCTATCAAATAAGATCCATATTGCATATAAAAAAATATTATAAATTGAAATATATAGACAATTTTGTAAGAGGTCCCAAATAGTGAAAATGGGCAAACAAATCAAGACGGATGGAGTATTTATTTTAGCATGTGGAACACATCCTTAGCCCTTACATTGCAATTCACCTCGTCTTTTTTTGTTAAACGGCTAAAAATGAAATTTTATTAATCTTTGAAATGAAAACAAAGACTAAAAAAAGTAAGGAGAAAGACAACAAGTGACAATCCGAAACCCAAATTATTGATTGGCAAGATGCCAACCAAGGGGATACCCCAAGGAAGAAAGCCCAATACTTAAAGAGGCCTAAAAGCACAAATAAGACATTAAGCACTGTTTACAATGTGATAGCCGTGGCTACAAGAAGGCCAACCGGATTTTGTTTGACACCCCAATTTATGGAATAATTGCTCCAAAGAAATGAAGGAAGACTGAGGTGCTACTTCATGGACCTTTCATTTTGACAATAATGAGTACATCATGTGTGGAACACATGACAACTACTATTCTACCACTGCACTATGAGAGCAAAGTTATGCCTTCGAGTGGTTATATTATATCATTTTTAAAAAGTGTTATGGCTTAATAATAATACTAATAATAATACTCTCTCCATCCGAATTTAATAGTCCCTAGTTCAATTCTAATTGGATAAAAAATGAGCTATATTTTTAAATTAGTAATGGATTTTATATCCAATATGAATTTTGTTTAATAGATATTCATTAGTTCTATAAGAAAATATTTTTTAAAATTACATAAAATATTATAAATTACAAAATATAATCGATTGAAAATGTGACACGAACTCTCAAAAAAGACTATTAATCCGGACGTAGGGAGTAAATATTATGCCATGTTGAAAAGTATTATGCCTTCGACTGGTTAATATTATGTTTTCAAGTGGTTATATTATAGGAGGATACTGTGTCCCTCCGACAAGGGGGAAACACCATAGCAGCATCATGGTGAGAAGTAACGTCTATTTAAATTATTCCATTCACAAAACACCCATTTATAGCTTCATAATAGCACAATCAAGACACACATGCTACATCCACCTCTTACCTATATAAATCTCACCTCAACACTTCACTTTCAAACAAGACCTCTCCCATAATCACATTATTTTTTATGCAGGGAAGCGATTAAGAAGAATGATGATCGATACGACAAGGACAATCACAAACACAATCTTTAGAGAAACTCTCTCTCTGACTCTTTTCTTTATCAAAATTAATCAACCCTTCGCCAAAAGGCATAAAACCGAATATAAAGGTAGCAAACCTAACCCTAGAAAAACATACGGAACAATACCGAAATTATTAATGACCCACAAAATAGAAAGAAAAACAAGACTTCAGGAAAAAGAACGGGCTGAAACGAAGATGCCTGTGAAAAGTTATAGAAGCGTAAAGAAAAGCCCAAAACAGAACGAAGGCCCACTGAGAGGCCTAAATGGCCTCGGAAGGCTAAAATCCTCACGGCACATGGCCAAAGGCGATGTGTTCTGACCGTTGGCTCGTTTCAGATTGAACCCAGGTGGGCCCGTTGCCTAAAGTCACGGTCAGTTATTTACGAAAATACCGCTTAGTAGAAATCATGTTTAAAATGATATTCCTCCTCCTTGGCTACTGCATCATCTCCACGTTATTGACACCCCTTTTGTTATCATCTTATATCACTTCACATACTAGTGTCTGCTCTACTGCAGATAAAGCTCTCGTTTAAGGCGTGGGGAGACCACGACCTCAAGCGTAGTTGCTTTGGGCAGGACTATCCCCAACCCCTCACTCATGTCCACCATTCCATCCATTGGAGCCGTGACGTTGAATCCCTGAAGCAAACGAGCAAGCGTCAAGTGCATCATCAGATGCGCCGCCCTAACTCCTGGGCATGATCTCCTCCCCGGACCGAACGGTAAATACTCGAACTCGAATTCGCGCCCTCTTTCACCAGCTTTTGCATTCCTGTCAAGAAACCTCTCAGGCTGAAACTCACAAGGATGGGTCCAAACACGAGGATCGCGATGCAACTTCCATACGTTCACTATCAAGCGAGTCCCTTTAGGAACAAAGTACCCAGCCACGTGACAATCTTCTATTGATTCGTGGGGGATCGACAAAGGGCCTGAAGGGTAGAGTCGCAATGTTTCCTTGACGACGGCCTGGAGATAGATTAGGTCTTTGATATCAGATTCTTCCACCCACCTTTCCCTGCCAACGTGCATGTCTAGTTCTTGTTGGACAAGTTTGAGGCATTTGTTGTGGTTTAAGAGGAGGGAGAGTGCCCATATCATGGCAGCTGTTGTGGTATCAGAGCCCTGCCAGAATCATACTCTGCAAATATAAACACAATTAGAAAAGCTCTCCATGTCTATTGAAAAGGTTCCATGGCCGTGAATAAGTTCTCCTACAGAGTAAATGAATCGCGACCGTTCAAAATATTTAGGATGGTCCAGATATAAACTCTTCCCGAGAAAAATTTCATTAACGGTTGCGATGCATCCTCCGTAAAACTTCTTTACAGTACCCTCTATAAAGAAGTTTTGCTCGAGAAATTATGGTTTATATCAACAATACCAAGATTACATGCACCATTTGAATTATGAGTTACAAATTTACAAGAAGTGACTGTTTCCTGTCTTGAAATCAAAAGGTCTAAAAACCACATCATTCCATATAAGATTCGTGCATTTGCAGGACGTTAAGCCTACCCCCAACCCCAGGTTTATCTGTAATGAGCAGTGCTAGTGATGCAGAAATCCGCCCATAGATGCAGAATCAAAGTGTTCAGGAGGCATCTATTCATGTGGATACGAATGTACAATGCGTTCATAGGACGCACGTCCACTGAACAGCTCCGGACACATCTACGTTCGCATCGTGTCTAGATGTCTGTGTCCCGAGTACTATTGTACTTCAAGTTGTGGAGCGTACAGAGTACAGACAATATGCAGACCCAATTGCCGTGCTACCCACACAGAGAATTCCACTATAGATCACGCACAGATTGTCGTATAGGGCCCACTACAGATCCCACACAAACAATTCGAGCCTTTCATTAAATGTAAAACATTTTTTCAAGGGTCCTCAATGAAAAATCAGCTCAATCCAATACCTTATAGATGATCGATTTAATCATCTAACTTTTCATTCGGATTTAAGGATAACGAAAAGTTAGATGATTGACTCAAGCACCTATAGGTATCGGATTGAGTTGATTTTTTTCGAAGGCCCTTGAAAAAATATTTTACATTTAATGAACGACTTGGATCATTTATGTGGGACCCGTAGTGGGCACCACATAACAATCTGTGTGCGATCTGTGTGCTAAAAGTCTGTGTGAACAGACTTACTGTTGCTGGAATCCAATGATTTTAGTATATGAGATGGAGTAAGATAGCAAGGGACTGTCTGAGGTGCGGTGTCCGTGTTTATTTCTCAAATTGCGGCTTGAAACTTCCCATTCCCCGTTCGCTTCTGTTAGTTTTGAAAAAAGATACATCTGAAAATAATGAGAACTGGATGATATATATACTTTGAAACTTGAAAATGCAAGCATAGGAAGTGTACCAGGGCAGTTCCCTTGACGATGTTCCTACAGTCGTGACCATATTCCACACCACCTTCTGGAAATAAGGACAACAACACATCCATGAAGTCGCGTTCCTCTTTCACGGGGGCATTTTTCCTGCTCTGGACATGTTCTTCAAGCCATCTGCTCATGAAATAGTCCATTAGTTTGGCAATTTGCTTCATCAACTTCACATGTCCTTGCAAATCCATCCACTCAATGAAAGGTATGACATCAGAATACTCGAAAGCTCCAATTAGAAACATAAACTGGTGCATGGCTCTGGTGAAAAGCCTAACCTCCCCATCTTTCTCATCCTCACCCAAGGCAAATCGCCTCCCTACAATTAAGGATAGAGCCAGGAATTGGGTTAAGGGGGCAAAGATAATAGTTAGTACATAGCAATGAAAACAAGTTAGCCAAAAAAAATGTAATTTCTTTCACAAGTACTACGAAAAACAAAATAAGAGAACCAAAAGGATCTATAATCTATATTATATAGTTATTAACACACTTCAATTGTTTCCAACAATTTTGGGATATGTAATTAGGATCTTAATGTATAATCCATAAGACCGTGATTTCTAATGCACTTTATTGACTGATAGACGTAGATAATAAAAAAAAACCCATGTTTCTAATTTTTATATTTACAAAAAACATATTAAAATTTCAATTATTGAAAATATATAGAAGATATTGGTGATATTAAAAAAAAGGCTGGGGTCCACCCGCCACCTCAGATCCACTGTATTAAGACTGACAACGTTAAAAGGCTAATAATATTGTGAAGTATTGACATAGTAAATAGTAATAATGTTGTCATAAACAGAGTATTATTAGCAGAAGTTAAAAAATAGAAAGGAAAAAAAATGGGGGCCTTATAACATAGTTATGTACTTGCCTGCAATTGCGCGGAGCATTAGGTTCATAGTTACTAGCCCAAACCATTGAGTCATGTCTACCTTTGTAGCACCAGGTTCATGACAATTATCTAGTCTTTCGGAAACACCGTTCAATCGCTTGTCATACAGTGAGTACAAGTCATTGATGCACAAGCCCACCTCCGAGGCCCGCATGTTCTTCATAAGCTCTAGGCGACCATTCGACAGGAGCTCGAGAGTCATCACCTTACGAAGCTCGCGCCAGTAGGGCCCGTGGGGACCGAGCGCCGAAATGGCACCATCGTACCCCATGTACTTCACGGCGGCAGACTTCGGGCGCGAAACAAAGGCTCGGTCGTTGGTGGTGAAGCATTCCATGATGGTTTCCCTGCTGCTCACCACTAGGGCCCTCTGCATACCGATCCGGATTGTGAAAATCGGCCCGTGTTTGTCGGCCAAGGCTGCAAGGATCCGGAAAACCGGAGTTTTCCCCCCGAGAAGGAGGAGGTGGCCTATAATGGGCCATGCGCCTTTCGGCTCCGGCGCGTTAGTATCCGTACCGGTTTTGGACTTCCGCAGGCAGTAGAGTAGAAGGCAGGCTAGGAGCAATATTCCAGTTGCTTCAAGCAGAAGTAGATAGTCCATTTTGAAGGGGGGGAGGGGGGAGGATAGACAGACTAATGACCACACGATTTTTGTTCACTTCAATAATCAATCTTATATAATGCTCATCGCAGGATTGTGGTTGAGAGGAGAACAAGAAGGTTGGCAGGGGTCTTTGAAATGCAATTGTACTCAACATGTGGTAGATATCTAAACTAGAAAAATGTGGTAGATACCTTAAATAGAAACTATAATGGGACCGAACTAGTACGCTATCATACAATAAGAGAGAAGTTAAGCCACATGATAAATGCGCACACTCAGCAGAGGGAGAGAGGGAGACGGAGGGATGCTAAACGCCATTGCAGATCTGCCATCATGATTTATGAAGTCATGGCATTATTTGTATGAGACATTCATTCCATTGTGACAACCAAGGTTGTGAATACCGTTCCGTACTACGTACCGATTTGATAGAAAAACGGTACTGTAACCCTCTAATACCGTCCCGGTTCCAATACCGGACCTTGCTGGCCGGGATGATGTTACTAGCGATTTCGGCTGGTATTTTGCAAAATAGGACCATTTCGCACTAGGCAGTGGAGAAAATGGAGAAATAGAAGGGCAAAAAATAAAAGGGGAGATTGGAAAAAAAAAGAAGTGGCTCCTCGTGGTCTTCTCCAGCTTATCCTAGGATCGACCGTGGCTGGAAGTGATCGGAAAAAAAAGTGGATCATCGTCGTCGATGAATCATCTCTACGTTTTTTGTTTCTATTTTTATGGTGGTCGTTCTCAACTTGGGGAGACGACGACAATACTGTATAAAATTAAAAAGTACGCAAAAGCTAACCGGTGCCATATTGCACCCATTAATTGGGCCCAATTTGACAATAATTACTGACTGTGACTTCCTTTTTTCTGTACTGATTACCGTCTGCAGCTTCCATTTATAATGACTGTTCTTCCACTTTTTAACTCAAGCCGTATGTGGGCTCCACTCTAAATCTTGAAAAATATAGAAACATGTTCATAAATTTTAAAAATATATTTTTTATGAGGCAGATTTTTATCGTCCATATGAATAGAGACATTTTTTTTTGTATTTTTGTTGGACCAGAAATCGGCTCCACATGTGTGCAGTGTGGCTAGACTTTCTGTTTTAATCCCTCTCCTCTCTCTCTCCTAATCAATTTATCTGGACTTATTTCTCCCTTCGGTATATTTATTTGTCTTTATTCAAATTAGTTTTGCATTAATTTTTTGTGAATTGTTTGTTTTTCTTGGTGAAAGAAAACGGGAAAGTAAAAAATTATGATCAAAATGTAATTTTTTTTGAATAAAGAAAAATAAGCCAAAAAGACAAATTTTTCTTTTTATTTTGTCTTTATTCAATTTTTTTTTATTTTGATCATAGATTTTTACTTTTTTTGAATCTTCTTATCGAAACAAATCAATGAGAGATGTATCATTTGGTTAGAGCACCTATGCCCCATTCATGAGGTATGGGGTTCAAGTCCCACCCTTTACCCCCTCCCCTTACTAAGACTAAGGTGCCGTTCCGCCTTTTTTTTTTTTTGACATTCTTTTTCTAAAAGAATGTAATTTCAAGCTCAAATAATGAAAATAAAAAATAATTTTTAATTTGTTTGCCACCGTTTAAAGATCTCAATGAGATCTATCAAATAAAATTCTATATTAATAGAAAATTATTTGCATAAGCACATAATTATTGAACTTGAAATTACCTTCTTCTTTTTTTTCTAAAAGTTTCTTTTTAAAGAAATCAGGAACGGAGCCTGAGTTATTTTGGGTGCAAAAGATCACTTTGTTACGCAAAATAACTCAACCCAATAAAGCCATTTTGTTTCCCAAAAGAAGCTCACACGTACACAAAAAAACTTATTTTGGAAAATACTAATTCATTGTTCACTTTACAACTCAACTCAAAAAATATTTTTCTACTCAATTATTACTCTTATTTCTCTCTCTAATCTTTCAATCATTACTCTCATTTCTCACTCTATCTCTCTCCACTTTTTACCTCTCTCTTCAATCATTACTTTTATTTTTCTCTTCACTTATTACCCAAAAATACTAATCAAATCACAAATCAAACAAAGCATAAGCTTTTTCTAAAGTCATTTTAATACTCGTACTTTTACCACTTTTTGAAAACTCACATTTATTCCTAACTTCCTACGATGTTGAAAAAAATTGCAAAAAAAAAAAAAAAAAAACATAGTGAAAAGTTACGGAGCCAGTCTGGGCAACAGGAAAAGAAAATGAAAGCCTGAGAGTACATCATGTGGGGCATGAATGTCCTTACTCTTCTTACGAGATCAAGGGGTGCTATACAGCACCCATTAGCAGGACCGTAAAAAGTAAAAACCCTATTGAAGGATTCTTTATCTGTGGGCACAACTTAATTTTTGTTTCAGCAATAATATGACACCTGTCCTTCGTATACTTCTTTGGCCTTTAAATTTGTCTTTTTCTTTTTATGTGTGCCACACCTGATTCTACCATTTACTCTTACCTCTTGATATGCAATACAGGTAGAACCCGTGAACACTGTAAAAAAAAGGAAAAGTCTTGTATGATAAAACGTACGGAGTACTAGTAAAAAAAAAAAAGTCTTTTTCTATTACTTCAAAATTACTTCTTCTTTTTTTTTTGTCAAAGAGGACTTCAAATTCAAGACTCATCTATGAGCTACTTTTTGTTTTATTTTCCAGGAATCAATTTGTTTTCAATTAGATTCATTTTAGTATCATCGAAAATATTTTAAGACTATTCTATTATCAATTTATTTGACTTCGTTCTATATTTATGTCCCGTAATCAACTCATAATGTGTTTGGTAAAAAAAACAAAGAAAAAAACAAAGAAAATGAATATTAATTATAGAATGAATTGCATAGTATAGGAAATTTTTTTGAGTTATAATCATATATAATTGTAGATGCGGTAAATCCAAAACGGGACTCGGAATTTGACCGGTACCGATGTATGTATCGTACAAGTAAAAAAATCGATACCCTGACCGAAACGGTATTTAAAACCTTAGTGACAACCCAAGTACTGGGTATTAAAAATAAAATCACAAAACTCAAAACTCTGCTATGGCTACCCTTGTCTTCACTCTGGCCACTAGCCCTGCCAAATGGTCCAAGTGACCATTTGTGCACCACCTAAATCACGTTTTGGCTTTTGCAAACCAACACGTTTATAGTTGGCTAAAGTGGTAGGACACTCACTTTGAACATATGGGGAAATTTCTGGTCGGTCCTATTTTTTTGTTTGAGTTTCATCTTGTCGGGGATGGTTGAGATGGGAACATCGTCGGAGGCAGGGATATTTCTGTGCGTCTCTTTTGGGAGTAATAAAGGTGGGGTATTTTGGATACTTCACTTAAAACGGGACTTAAATGGGTAAGGTTTGCCACAAGATGAACTTACACGGATAAAGAAGATAAAATTGGGGCAGCCTGGAAGAACCCCTGGAACGATCAGATGTTCCTGGTGAAAAGGTTACCGGCCCTACAAACAGGCCTATAACTTGAGTAAAGTCCAACTCGCTATGGCTACCCTTTGTCTTCACTCTATCCACTAGCCCAGCCAAATGGTCCAAGCTAGTGACAGCAAGGTGTATTTTTATTGCATAACTTAATTGTCCTCCACTGTCTCAATTACTTTACGGAAATGCCCTTTGATAACAGTAGGTTAGGGGAAAGAAACTTGATCGATAAAGCTGTAAAATGAAATCGGGGAAAGAAATGGCCGCGATATCAGGCACTTCATCAAGGTATTTTTGGTTTATTTTCTTACTTTTCCCCTTTTTGATCTTAATTAATATACCATGCGTATTATCAAATGTGAAGTATTTCGGCGACTTATTATTTTGATTTCCTTTTCGCTGTTACTTTTGACTGATTTTTTATATCGTGAGTGTGATTTCTGATCTAGGTTAAGAATATAATCGAGCAATTTTCGCCTAAACTGTTCAATATCAGCAAACCTATATTCTTTTTTAGTTATTATAATTGCGTGTTTTCGTTCTTTGCTCTGGATTTGATTTCACACGTTTCAGCAAATGAACACTTATTTCTTGTCTGTAATCATAATGTTTATTGTTTTTTCCCCATTTTGTAGCTTTATTGCAGATGCATATGTGAGTGACGTTGGTTAGGGCCACCGCCATCAGAGCAACCAGAGAGGCACTAGTGTTTGAAATCGCCATTTGGATGAGAGAGGTGGAGAGAGAGAGGGAATTGCAAGAGAAGAGAAGTGATGAGAGAGAGAGAGAGAGAGAGAGAGAGAGAGAGAGAGAGAGAGAATACGCATAATGGAGTGAAATATTAGTACCCAATAGAAAAGGGATTTTGTGATTTCTCCGTGCCTCCGGCGAACCTCCAGCGGGTTTTGGGGTTTTGAGAACAGTCATCTGAAGGAAAAGGGATTTCGTGGGGCATTTTCGTAAAGCAAATGGTGTTGTAAAAGGCAATTAAGTCATGTAATTAAAGGTACATTTTGAGTTTTGATAGGAACAAAAAGGATTTTGGCATTATCAGCTCCCAGAAAAGAAAGGTAAAATAAGAGAAGAGAAGGAAAATAAAAGGAAAATGAGAAGAAAAATTTACTATTCAATTTTTATTTTCTTTTCTTTTTCTCTTCCGACCAAACAATAGAAGGGAATTTTTTAAAAAAATTCTTTCTTTTTCTTGAATTCTAAACATAGCCTAAGGTTCAGTTTAAAGGACCGTAACCTTAATCATGTAAATGCGCCATATTTTCATTATTTATATGTTTGAAACTATCTGGAATAAGGATGTGATTCACAATGACATCATCCTTATAAAAATCCTACTTTCAAGCTCAATCCATAAAAAATGGGATGTTGACTCTAGTAATATTTCCAAATTAACTCATTCCTGAATAAGATTAGGAATAGAGGAATAGAGTTACTCCTGCCTCCTGGCATCGGATCGAATGACTAAGAGTAAACATATTCTTATTCCTACCGAAGATTAAGGGCATCTAAACACAATCTAACCGGGTCAAAAAAATAATTACTTGTTCTTGGAGTATTGCCACTTAGTGCAGGTAGTGCTTCAGGTGCCTCTACCACCGTATATTTACGTGAGGCTTAGTTCTAAGTGTACAGACCTCATATGAATGTGTGATGATAAAGACCTACACATATCGGATTGAACTGATTTTTTACGGATCCCACTCGAAAAATTATTTCATAATCATTGAAGGGTTCGAATCACCAAGAGTGGGCCCCGCGTGCCGGGGTCGGTGTCCATAGCAGGGTTGCCAAAAAATATCATAGGACTCATATTATTGATGCGTGTCATTCATCTGGTAAGGTTTGTTTGTTGATTTTACTGAATTTTGTAACAGTGAACTTCAGACCATCTTTACTGAGACAAAAAAGAACTTTATCGTGTAAATTGAAAACTCAACATTGTTGCCACAAGAATTGCAAAACCGTATGGAAACCCTATTATTCTTGCACAATATATAGCCAGACAATTCAAACATAGAGTTTCATTTCGAAAAGCAATGAGAGAGACTAACATGATTATAAAAAGTTATTGTTACATATCCCAAAAACGTTGGTGTCTACTGCATATAAAGCTATAAAAAGTTATTGTTACATATCCCAAACGTTGGTGTCTACTGCATATAAAGCTCGCATTTGAGGCGCGGGGAGAGCAGGACTTCGAGCGGGGTTGCTTTAGGCAGGCTGAGCCCCAACCCCTCACTCATGTCCACTGCCTCGTCCATCCGCGTCATGACATTGAATCCCTGAAGCAAACGACCAAGCGTCAAGTGCATCACCTGATATGCCGCGGTCATCCCGGGGCATGATCTTCTCCCCCCACTAAACGGCAAGAACGCGAATTCCCTTCCCGTTCGATCCTCTTCCCCGTTGGTATCAAGAAACCTCTCTGGCCGGAACTCATGGGGATTGGTCCAAACACGAGAGTCGTGGTGTAATTTCCACAGATTCACGATCAGGCGAGTCCCTTTAGGAACGAAGTAGCCAGCCACGTGGCAATCCTCCATTGCTTCACGGGGAATTGATAGGGGGCCTGGAGGGTAGAGTCGCAATGTTTCCTTGACCGAGGCCCGGAGATAGTCTAGGTTTTTTATATCAGATTCCTCCACCCACCTTTCTCTTCCGACGCGGGTGTCTAGTTCTTGTTGGACAAGTTCGAGAGATTTTTTGTGGTTTAGGAGTAGGGAAAGTGCCCATGTCATGGCAGCTGTCGTGGTATCAGAGCCTCCCGTGATAAGACTCTGCAAGATGGATGCGATTTCAAAATCATCCAGTGATATTACAAATAAATAATGAATGCAACCATATATAGCCTAAATTTTGGAAATTGTAAGAACACTACTATTCATGATAGAAATTAACAGCATTATAACTGATACTCCCTCCATCCCAAGATGGATGAACGCTTTCTGCTGTCCCGAATTTGTTGTCCATTTTGAAAAGTCGAAGGGACAAAATCACTTATTTTCCACCTTTGTCCTTCTCTAACTAATTAAGATATATTAAAAAATGACAAAAGAAGTAATGATTGAAGGGCATTCCTAGAAATCTATAACTTGAAACTGGTGTTGTGTCTTCTAATTTTTCTAGAATTTCTAAAATGAACATTCATTTTGGAACAGATGGAGTATTACGAATCACGTTACTCCAAAAAAAGTTAGTCACGTGATAAATTTAATTACGACAATTGCCTCGTGAGTAGGTCACGAGTTTAAATCCCATGAGCTGCTAGCTTAATCTCCTTGGGATCAATCAAGGGCAATGCCTGACAACTACTAGGCAATGTGCGACAGGCGGATTACACATACCCAGGAGGGCCAGGACAAATCGGTTAAAAACCTTCAAACTCACGTCACCAAAACAATAAAATAAGCCATAATGAGGGATGGATATCTCAATTTGACGCAAAAGGTCCAAAATATTCTGAAGAAAATCTGTAGATGTAGAAGGGCAAGCGTTTGTTACTGCAGGTTAGCTGAACCGAACCAACCCGATCAGGTTAGCCATGTTAGACCAAGAATCAAATGGCACTTCTTCAAGAACTGACCCGACCCAACCCATAGATATCGGATTGGGCCCATCCCTGGCTCTCCCATCCTAGGGGCTATTTCAAATGAAAGAACGTATATAGAATCTGTCGTGAACTATAGTATAGAATCTGGATGGAACCATTGCTCGAATCCAACTGGGTTACAACTAAATCAACATATTGCCTAATTGATGAGCCACTTTGTTAACAGGCGCGAAGTCCTGTTTATCCACCAGAGCGATCTACGGTTTTCCATTCTCGTTTGTCTTCCATTGATTATTACGGAAGAACTATTACACAAACATAAAAGTGAAATGAAAAAAACTTAGTAGCAAAGAAGAGGAACTTCTGCAGGAAAATGAATGGAGGCCGGACGTGTACCTGGGAAACTCCCTTGACAATGTTCCTACACTTGTGCCCATATTCCACGCCGTCTTCTGGAAATAAAGACAACAACACGTCCATGAAGTCGTGTTCCTCTTTCATCAGGCCATTTTTCCTCCTCTGGACATGTTCTTCCAGCCATCTGCTCATGAAAGAGTCCATCACTTCGGCATTTTGCTTCATCAACCTCACATGTCCTTGCAAATCCATCCACTCAATGCCCGGTATCACATCAGAAAACTCGAAAGCTCCAGTCAGATACATAAACTGGTCCATGGCTCTTGTGAAAAGACTAGCCTCCTCGTCTTTCTCATCATCGTCAAGGCGATACCGCACCCCTACAATAATGGACAGAGCCATGATTTAGGTTTAGAGTCAATCAACTATAAAAACCAAATGTATGAAAAAGACCAAATAAGTGGGGCAAAAAGATAATTTCTTACCTTAGCATTAAGAAAATAATCTTCCTAAACCAAAAAACAGACAATACTGACTTCAATTATTTTGCATAATTTTCGAGCTTTATAACCAGGATCTTTGAGTCTAATTAGCCAGACAACATTCGCAGGTTCAAGAATATCGATTATGATACATTGATGGAATAAAAAGCCGGGGACCATCCGCCTATGCCAAAAGAATAATGATGAGTTAAAGGGCTAACAAATATTTTCTAAAAACATAGCAGTGTATATATTGTAGAAACTACACATGAACAGAAGGCTACTAGTAGACGTCAAAAAGGAACATAGGACGGCTCATAGAATGGATAAGCCCTTGCCTACAATTTGCCGGAGTATCACGTTCATAGTCACATGCCGAAACCATTGAGCAATGTCAATCTTGATGGCACCAGGTCGAAAAAAATTCTCTCTTCTTTCGGAAACACTGCTTTGTTGTCTGACCCACAACGAGTACAAGTGTTTGATGCACGAGCCCACTTCCAAGGCTCGCACTTGCTTTAGAATCTCCAGGCGACGGTTGGATAGGAGCTCGAGAGTCGTCACCTTACGGAACTCGCGCCAGTAGGGCCCGTGAGGACCGAGGGCTGACATGGCACCATCGTACCCCAAGTATTTCAATGCAGCAGATTTTGGGCGTGTCAGAAAGGCGCGATCTTTGGTGGTGAAGCACTCCATGATGGTTTCCTTGCTGCTCACCACTAGGGCACACCGCAAACCGAGCCGGATTGTGAAAATCGGCCCGTGTTTGTCGGCCATGGCCGCAAGAGTCCGGAAAACCGGAGTTTTTCCCCCTAGAAGATGGAGGTGGCCTATGATCGGCCAGGCACCTTTTGGCTCCGGTGCATACTTATTCGTATATGTTTTCGACCACCACAGGTTGTAGAATAGAAGTAAGGCTAGAAGTATTCCAGTCGCTTCAAGCAGAGGGAGAAAATCCATTTTGAGAGAGAGAGAGAGAGAGAGTCGGTGAGTTAATAATGATTATAGTCTGTAGTTCACTTCTAAACTGAACAACATATGCTTCTATATATGTACTTCTTTTAACATGATTGCGCTGGGGAAGAGGACAAGAAGGCTGGCTGGGGTTTCTGAACCCTTTAAAGCCCTTTAATTTCAAATTCTAATAGGAACCCGCATTCAGACTGCCATGTCCGTGCCGTGAACGCAAAAAATGCAACACTAGAATTAACCAGAAAAGCAGTTCGCGATAAATGTCATGTTGCCTTTTCCCATTAAGAGTGAGACTGAGAGAGACGCAACCCTCAGCTACTTTGGTTCGGGAGCCTCTACTTCTCAAACTGAGTCCATAACTAGAGCACTTTCGTCCTAAATCACCGTTTTTGTTACTACAAAACCAGATTTAGACAGCCGAACATACACAACGTGTGATCAAAATAACCACTTGAATCACACATGTGGATAGATTTGCTCCCAAGTCCAAAGATAAGGTAATTCTGGCCAATGGACCAGTATGATTTTAACTCTTCAAAGGAAAATAAAAAATAAAAAATCTTTGAAAAGCAAAAAAACACACGAAAGAAAAGGAAAACGTTTTACAAGCCATAAACCACGATGGACATGCGTGCATGCAATAAACGTTTTAAGAGGTGGACATGCGTGCATGCAATAAACCACGATGTAACTTGGGGGAAAAAAACAATATATTCTGAGTCGTTGCTATCTCCTTTCATGTCTAAAATTACTGTTCAAGATAAGGAAATGATTTGAAGATATCAAGCACATGTTGCACATTGCATACCTTTGGTGCCAGTGCCACCACTACTTCCATGTAAAGATCTTTCTAGAAAACTATCTACTCTATTTTCTAGCAAAGCTGCAATTTTGAAACAAAAATGAAAGAGAATCACGGGATCAAAACAAAAGAATAATCAAATTAAAACTATCTACTCTATTTTCTAGAAAGCTATCTTCTTTTTTTTTGTAACCAAAGTTTTGGAACCTTTTTGAAGGAGGAGCATGGGGGTATATACAGAGGTTGTGTGGGTGAGATGGAAGCTCAACCAACCAAGTAAGGGCTGGTTGGCTTGGTTGCAAAGTCTTCCCTCTCATAAAGGAGAGGGGAAAGGGTGATGGGAGGGGTGTGAGACATCCCCTGCCCGAGCTCTGTTGTACAAGAGAATAGAAGCTTCTATTGTGTAATAGACCTCTAATCATGGCTTCTGCAGGCTATAGAAAGCTGATGGGACAGATTTGACCATCGCGCGCAAGTTATGGATTGGCACGCGCGGGTCCAAGCAACCCCGCGTTGGTTAATGGTCAAACTTTGAATGTTGACTAACACTTGGCTCTTTGACCTGCGCGAGCTGGGTTTGAACCAATGCGTGCAAGAAGATTTCTAGATGGGTTTGATAGGGTAAGGAACGCTCAAAGCTCAACCACTCGACATTCCTGGGGTGTTCTTGATCTATTTCATCATTGGGGAATCAAAAACTATAAAGAAAAGTAAATTAATCTGAAAATCCAAATTGGGGTGTCTATAGTAGCCCTTCTTTGACAGAACTTGGAGCACCATTGATTTGGTACAAGTAACGTCAAAGATTCTAGACACCCCGCAAAAGGCTACCCAAAATTCAAAAGCAAAATAGAATACCGTTCAAAGAATTGATGAGGACCGAGGGACTGTCGTTGCGGATTGAATACATGAGGATGGGTGAACCGTCACTGCTGGGAATACAACTAGACATGGCACAGATAGTTCCAACCAACCACGGGTGGATCGTGTTAGGTAGGTTAAATTCCATCCATTCGAAATCAGAGCCAATCTCCTTATCATATGCCATCTGAGACAGAGCAATAAGGCTGCTGGAAGATGTGCTAAAGGCTAGACTGTAGTAGAGAGAGCCATTCGGGACGGGCGGACTATCATTGGAGATTGATTAGACTAGGATAGGCGGACCGTCATTGTGGATTGAATAGAATGGGACAAACAACCCGTCATTGAGGATTGAATAGAACGGGACGGACGGACCGTCGTTGTGGATTGATTGGATGGGCATTGGACAGGTGCACCATCGTGGCAATTGGATGGGACGGGCCATCATTGATTTGGGTGGGACGGGCCATCGTTGATTTGGATGGGATAGGCCATCGTTGATTTGGATGGGACGGGTCGTTGATTGATTGAAATAGAGTTGGACGGTCAGACTGTCATTGTGGATTGAGTATATCGAGACGGACGGACTGTTGTTGTGGACTGAATAGATTAGGTTCTGCTAACCTGTGGCAGTGCACACTTTTGAAAAGAGCATAGATAGTAGTAAAATGGACTACAGCTGGGGAGCGTACTGCACGCTCGTTTATGATCTGGGTGCGCCAGTCAACATGTTGATTGGGCCCTAGGCCTATATTGACGCGCGTGCGAGTTTGGCATTGGTGCGCTAGTCCAGATCGTGGGCTTCAGTTCAACACAGGCCTAGACCCGGTCGAATCCCTTTTTTCCCCCTTTTCTTCTTGGGGAAGAGAGAGAAACAACACAACCACAATTTCAAACCCCTCTCTCTTTCTCTCTCTCTCCCGCGACATCTTCTCCTCCAATATCCCCTTCTTCTCCTTCGATCCTTTCCACGAAACCACAAAACCCAATACACACATACAATGACAGAGGTTAGCAGCGGCGGTGGCGACGGGAATGAAGGTAGCAATGGTGATCGACGGAGAGATGAGGGCGAAGCGGCCATGGGGCCACCAATAGATGATCAGGCTACGGCAGAGGTGATAGGTGCGTAAATATGCCTATTTACGCCCCCTAACTTAAGCTTGTTATGTCCATTTGGTGTGCTACTTAGGGTTTGATAGTTGTTAATTGCATTTCAGGACTCTAAGAGCACATGAATAACATTCGGAGTTAAAAGCGCAAACTCAAAGTTTATTTTGTGCCAAAATAAAACTGGTCGTCAAATCAATTTAAGTTTGAAGCGGCAATGGATGAGAATATGGCGTTGACTGATCTTAATTGGGTCAAAACCCATTGGGCCCAATCATTTATTGATTGGAAATTGAAGCCCAAGAATAATTAGTGGTGATGGGAAATTGGCCTTAGAAAAAAAGGAAAAAAAAAAAAAAGGTTTACACGGGGAGGATAAAAAAAAGGAAGTTTTTTGGTTTTGAGTGGCACTTTTTTTAAACAGGAAAAAAGAAGAAGAATGGGGCTATTGACGAACAGAGAACGGGGCTGCCGGGGCAGAACGAAGACCGGGGCTGCCGATTGGAGGATTGTTCCGATTATTTTCTTGTAGTTTTAGACTTTCAGAGTTGTTTTTCCTTTAAAGTTTTCAAAATTTTGTTCAATTACTCGCACTTCAGTAACTTGTTTTAATTTCTATTCTTAATTTAAGTTGTCCGTTGATATTCAATTAGTTGTTATCTCTTATTTATTTTTCATCTCACGTAATAGAAGCATAATTCAAACTAGGGTTTCTTCCGTTTCTCGCTTGACGCTGAGTGAGTAATTTTTTAGGTAGGGTCGCGAGGTGATTAGCACGTCATGACCAGTTCGGGCACTACTCCTATTTTCAAACAATAAAAAAAGGCAATTTTAGGTTAATAAAGAACATCCGTTAGACGAATCTGGGCATCGTCGGAGCTCATGTGAACGGGAAATGGGGGACCAAAACTCATTCTTCGCTGCGCATGGGTAAAAGGCGACCATAAAGGTTTGCATCTTTCGAGGTATCTTTTTTTCTATATAGTCGAACGTTTTCAAGAACAACGAATAGAGCAAATAAGTCTAGACTGGTTGTAAGCGCTATGAACTCTACGACCACACCTTCTTTTTAATTATTTAAAAAAACCAAACAATTTCATTATTTTGGTTAATCTCAGCATCAAACTACAAGGGGTGGCTACCTAAGAGCCCATTTAAATTATAACAACCCGGGTTTTTTAGTCAGCACACATCATCGTCTTTGTGGATTCAACTCCGGTCTTACCAGATATTGTGATACATTGGTCTTTGCCCTACACTTGGGGCAATTCATTAATTTAGTACTAGAAAATCGTCAAGCATTTTTGGGCCTCCACGACCACCGTGGTATAGAGCGGCGACGACGAACGAGACAATTTGCCAGAGGTTGGTGTTGATGGTGATCGGTGCACGCCGATTAAGGAGGGGCGAGCGCCAGTGCGTTTCGAGACAGGGGGCCCACATGTTCGACAGCTAGACTTTGGCACGGCGATGGAGGGTGTCGTGATCACCAGTGTAGGCCTTGGTGGTGCCAGCGGCAGTGGCAGTGGTGGTGGGAGTGAGGTGCCTCCACTGAGGGACCCGATGTGAGGCAAGGACCAAGAGATCATGGAGGGGACGACCACAGAGGTGCGAGCCAAGGCGGTTGAGTTTACACCGGCCGCGGGGTCCTCGGGGCACGTGCCAATCACACAAGGTGACTTCGCGGAGTTTGTAGCACAGGCGGAGTAACCTATCAAGCTCCTGGAAAAATCGGCAGTGGTTAAGGCAGTTCTAGTATCCCGGGAGGAGCGGCAGAGGGTCGTGGAGTTGGCCCAGGAGGAAGAGAGGCTGAGAAGGCGAGGGTCGTGGCGTTGGCCCAGGAAGAGGAAAGGCTAAGAGGGCGAGGGTCGAGGAGGAGGAGAGAGCCCAACAAGAGGCAGAGTTGCCATGGTAGACGACCGTTGAGGAGGCAAGGGCACTACAGTGTGTGCCTTTTGTAGCAGAGGCTTACACCCCACCGACGCCACACCTGTTTGTTCCGTCGGGGTTTGACAGTTACAAGCCACGGGAGAAAGACTACGACCCAGAGCTTATACTGAGAGACCCTACCACACACTATTTGATGTATTGGGTAGAGGTATACTTTCAATGCCTGTTTTACTTTCTATTTGAACTGTTTGAACTTGAATAGAACTGCATCGACAGAACTTGTGCTTGCACCACATTGCATGAACTTATACCGACTTGAATTGAGCATATGTCGATACGAACCCATAACTTTAACCAACCATCTCGACACAGAATTTAGAAATAGAATTGAACTCGACGCTTGACTCGAATCGACATAACACTTGAACTTGAATTGACATTGAACTTAAGCTTGAATTTCCATTGATCGTATCGACTACTGAACCCTGAATTGTCCTCCACGTACTGATGCATTTCATTGTTGTTTGTTCCTTGTTTGAAATAGAAAAGGAACCGGACGATATGAGGACACGGAGGAGCAAGCAACTTACTCGCATTGTACCAAGGACTTCCCGACAGGTTAAGAGGTTGGTGGACGAGGCAGGGTTTAGTCAGTTCATCCAAATACTGACATCGGCCAAGAATGACCACATTGTTCTTGTTTCACTTACTGAGAGGTGGCATGATACCACCAATACCTTTCACTTGCTGCCCGTGGAAATAACTGTGACCTCATTAGACTTTGCGACCATCACTGGCCTGAGAGTAGGAAGAGAGCCTATCCCATTTGACACGGGAATTCACTTAGACAATGCAGCCCTGAGGTGGTTTCTGGGTAAGATACCCCACCGGGATGAAGAGATGGTGGAGTACGACCAATTCAGAGGGTACTTGGTGGGAACCTCGAGCTCACCAGAGGAGGAGGCGTAGATGGCGAGGGCTTACTTGTTATACCTTTTTGGTGCGTCCTTATTTTCGAACAGGCGCAGCTGGGTGCACCTTTCTTACTTGCCGACTTTGAGAGACCTTATCATGGCCTCGCATTTCGACTGGGGCAGAGCAACTCTAGGTGCTCTTTACGGCTTCCTTGGAGACGCTTTGAGGTCCGGGAGAGCCATCGGCGGCTACTGGAGAGTGTGGGAAGTATGAATTCAAACCTGTAGTTCAAATTCAGTACGCACTTGACTTCTTTGATTGTATAGACTATATCTGATGCTTTTATTGTTTGAATTTTGTAGCTTTGGGGCTACGAGGAACTGAAAATGTACCCTCCACAGAACACATGCCCTGATTTGAGGACTCTTCCATGCGCACTTGTTTGGAGTCCATAGTACCGGTGGGAGAAGAAGGCAAGAGGGATCATTGACGCGTTTCGAGTGTACATGGACGATCTGAGGAGCACGCAGGTAAATCATAACTCCTCTAGTTACTTACTCTTGAATTGGTTTAATGTTGTCACTGATCAATTTTGTCCTTGCTCCTTGTTTGACTTGATTGCAGGTGGTGTGGGACTCGTGGGGTGGCACGACACTAGAGCTAGAGTACTTGGCCAAGAACAGAGCAGTGACAGCAAGCCGAGTGCTGTTGGAGTCGGTCTTCGGTTGGCAGTGGTACTTAGGCAACTATGTGACAGAAGAGTCACTTGGCTTGCCCAGTTTCCAAGTGCCGGGGCCACTTCTGCCCCGAGCTTCACACACAGGTGAGTACACGCTGGCTGAGCTGAGAGAGTACACGAGAGCGGCTGTTGAACTTACGCACTTATTTAGGCCTGAGCATGACTACGCCACCTACCAAAGAAAACACTTGGTGAGGCCACTTGGAGTATTGACCTTCAGAGAGGAATAGAGCCAGGCACGTATGGCAAGTGAGGAGTGACGAGCGATCGCAGGAAGACAGAGATGAGAGAACATCCGCCCTAGGCTGGGACTTGGAGGTGTAATGAGAGGCGGCCCACCTCAGCTTTCTTGGACACTGACTATGCATGACGTGCAAGGCGAGTCTGCCATAGTTCAGTTTACCCCGGCCAGGGCAGAGCCTGAGCTGTTCAACAGCCCAGTAAGATATAGTGTGAATTGTAGCTTTGAATTCCTTTGCATTGTTCTTGAACTATATTATGATCCCACAATATATTTCAGATACCAGTGGAGTGGGCGTGCGCTTGATACTTGCCATGGAGAAAGAAATACGGAAGGCGGCGAGCGGTACTCCGATTCAGTTGCACTACCCTGAAAGAGCAGCTCCAGTTCCAACACCAGTTGTGGCGAGACCTCAGGTATAACCCCAAAACTTGTGCATTTCCTGCTTTAGATACTAGATAGACCTGCTTTCAATATTTGATAGACTTCCCCTACTTTCAACATTCAATATATACAATATGCAACAATAATGTACTAAAATGAAGGTGCAAATTGTAAATGTAGGTGTAACGTAGGGCGGCCCCTAAGAGGAAGATGACATGAGCACTGCCTCAGACAATCACACCTGCTAGAGCTTCACAGAGTACCTCTGCCACTCTAGCCACAGTTCAGAGACATATGAGCACCACACGACTAGCGGCTGAAGGTTTGCAGAGAGTTACGAAGAGTGCAGCTTGTGTCGTGGAGACAAAGGAGTAACTTCGGTGGAAGCTGCGTCGGTGGTCACCTCCGATAGAGCCTCCTCTGAAGAAGAGGAGAGGAGAGACGCCTTTGGTACTTAAGGCCAAGAGCAAAGAGGAGGAGGAGGAGGGAAACGAGGACGAGGAGTGCTCGTCTACCAGCAGCAACTCTGATGACTCCGCTGACAACCCCGGGTCCCTGCGCAACCCGAGAGAGAGAGGGGATGACAACGGCGACAACGATGAGGAGTTTGACGACTGAGGGCTACCACTGAGCCTCATTTACTTTACTATCCTTTTTTATTTGGGCCTGCGCGCCTACGTAGATAGACTTTTGAGCAGGCCACCAAGCCCCGTTTGACATGAGCAGTAGTAATAGCATTGGGCCTGCGTGCCCCCTTTTGACCATTGGGAGGATGTGCCTCAGTAGAAAAAATTAATTATGATCATTTAAGAAAAAAATTGATTTATTTTTTTAATCATTTTATCTTAAAGGATTATAATTAATTTTTAACTGTAGGGCTCTCGTTGAAGAGCCCTAAGAGAACTATAAAACCAAATGAAAAAAATTAAGTTTTCCAATTTTTCAATCATTTTGAACCGGTGTAAAGATTTTATTTTTCTTATTATTTTATCTTAAAGAATCATAATTAAAGAGCCCTAAAAGAACCATAAAACCAAATGAAATAAATTATGTGTTCCTATTTTTCAATCATTTAACCTGATGCAAAAATCTTATTTTTTTATTTTTTATCTTAAAGGATCATAATTAATTTTTAATTCTAGGGCTCTCTTTGAAAAACCCTAAGAGAACCATAAAACCAAATGAAAAAATTAAGTGTTCCGATTTTCAATTTGAACCGATGCAAAAATCTTATTTTTCTAATCATTTTATTCTGAAGGATCATAATTAATTTTTAGCTTTAGGGCTCTTGTTGAAGAGTCCTAAGAGAAGGATAAAACCAAATGTTTCAACACCAAAAAAAAATAAAAAAAATCCAAAACAGCCTCCTGTATAAGGTATCGATGGAAGTTCACTGCTCTTTTAATCACATAATATTGCACCTTCAATTAAATTATATTGCTCTTTTAATCATATAATATTGCTCTCTGAATGTGTGTACATTGCTCCCTGAACGTGTGTTATAATAGAGGGGGGGTATTTTTGTCTTCAACTCCATGTATTGGGACTTATTCTTTTCCTTCCCATGTCTGGACAATTCCAAAAAAGTGTCTCATGAATTGGGAATAAATTGCCCCAACCCCCACTGAACAGCAATTCCCCCTATTTGGTTCTGATTACTAGTTTGTTACTTGTAACCACATGTCAAGTTTTCACCTCAGCAAGGAAAAGGCGAAACTTTTCCCGAAAAGTGTTTTGCACATTTATGGAGGAATAGAATTAGTGCAATATGAAGTGAAAATTCTATGTATGATAAGGATTTGTCCAACGATCAAAGACGACTAGTTCAAACAAGAGACCTTTTATCGGTCATACGTAGGTTAAGGACGAGAAATGGTACGAAAAATAATGGGGGACCTTTTATGTCTCAAAAAGTTCATAAATTTCTAGTATCAGATACGCTAGCTCTTCTTCATAAGAGATGGTGGTACTGATATTCAACACAGTGCCAAATCCTAATGCGGAAACAACTTTTACGAAAAAGTCTTACTCCGTATTTTGTATATAGAATTGTTTAATGTCACCTTATTTGAACTATCACTTGCTTTTATTGTCTAGTTGGATAACTTAGATGATCCATAAATACACGATTATGATATGATGAACGATCAAAGACGACTAGTTCAGGCATTTTAGCGGTGTTGAATGACACCATACCGTTTAAGTTATCTATTCCAATTAACAAAACAAGATGATAAGAATTTTATTAGGCGTTTACCCAAAAATTTATTGGTTCTGTTGGGCTAACCAAAAAAAGAAGAATCTAACAACAAAAAAATTCTGCTTAAATTCAGGGTTTAAAGTACCACATATAGGATCAAAAAAAAATACCACATATATATTATTATATGTGAAGGTTTTCGATTACATCTCCTCTTGGGATTCCGAGTCCCTGCAGTGAGTTGAAAGCACTGCAGGTTGCAGCCCCCAAAACGACGTCGTTTTGGGGGATTTTGGCCAATCCAGTAATAATACAAGCTATTTCTAGATCCAATATCTTTTCTGGAATTTCAACCCAAAAGACAAAGTTCATTTCGAGAACCGAAAGGATACACTATATCAATATACAAAATGGTAAGATCGGGGCTTGCTTGTCCGTGTTTTCTTTTCCATTGAGGAACTGGGAAGACCTTCCGAGACCCGAAGATTTTAAACAACTCAACAGGTTCATATTTTGTGCGAGGAAAAATTATACTAATGACCACCGAAATTGAAAGAAAGCAGATAGAATCTTACCGGTTCGGAGAGGTAGGAGGTGCACGATCAACGGTTGTGGGCGGCGTCGATGGTGCGCCATCAACGATTGTGGGCGGCAACAGAGGTGACGAAGTGGTGTCTTTTGGCGACGGCAATGGAGGAACGGCGAGGGTCGAGTTGCATGGCTGTTCTGGGCTATAGTCGTCCATAGTTGCCGTTTCCATGGTTGTCGTATCGTAAATATTTGGGGGAGTTTTGGGCGACATATTTGAGGGAATTAGGGATCTCAAAACGGCGTAGTTTTGTATTATTACTGGATTGGCCAAAATCCCCCAAAACGACGTCGTTTTGGGGGGCTGCAACCTGCAGTGCTTTCAGCTCACTGCAGGGACTCGGAATCCGTTTCAGGCTGCAATTTGAGAAATAGACATGGACACTGCACCTCAGACCATCCCTTGTTATCTTCCTCCATCTCATATGCTAAACTCATTGGACTCCAGCAATTGGGTCTGCATATTGTCTGTACCTGTACGCTCCACAACTTGAAGTACAATAATACTTGGAACACAGACATCCAGACATGATTCGAAGGTAGATGTGTCCGGAGCCGTTCAATGGACGTGCATCCTATGAACGCATTGTATCCACATGAATAGACGGCTCCGGACACTTTGATTCTACTACATCTATGGGCGGATTTCTGTGTCAGCACTGCTCATTAAGATAAACCTGGGGTTGGGGGCAGGCTTAACATCCTGCAAACGCGAATTTTATATGCAATGATGTGGTTTTTAGATCTTTTGATTTCAAATTAGGAAACCGGTCACTTGTTGTAAACTTTTTTTTTTATTATTGATAAGCACATTTCATTAAAAAGCTCAAACCATTACTAGACTAAAAGGGACATCCCCCAGTATGAAACAAAACTTCTTCCAGTACAAAAAAACAAACCCCGTTGCTGGGTTAACCGAACATCTATACAAAGAAAAACTCCCATTTACAATGAAAAATACTATCTGGCAGCCTCCACCTAGCACCCAAAGCCCGATTCACAGTTGAGTTCTTGACACCTCGGCGTGAGCACAAAAAACCTCTAATCAAGTTAACAATGGTAAGGGAGACAAGGTCAACCCGCTTATACAGGCCTTGCAACACCCTAACATTCCTTTCAATCCAAATGCCATAGACAGTAGCAGTTAGAATACTATGTAACATCAAATTCCGAAAAGCCTTAGACTTCCCATGCTTGACATACCAGTCTACAATATCCATAAGAGCGTTAGGAATACCTGGTACCAAAGTTCTCTCCATCTATGAAGCACCGACACTCAAAAAGAACGCTGTACCCACGTATTGGACACGGGGACACGCGGGGGACACGCCTAAATACGTATGGGACACGCCACGTGATGCTTCGTTCGTCGATATTTCAAATAAGATCACCCCAAGCGTAGGGTATAAGCGTCCAATTGAAGCATAATAATCCGGAAGACCGGGATCGTATCCACGGGAATAATTAATACGGCTTTGCTAGATTTGTAGATGTAAGCACGGATTTTTGGCTTTTAGACAGCCAACTTGATTTTACGTTTACTGTGGCAAGTAAAAAAGAGCTAAATTAAAAAGCGAATAAACTAGGATAAAAGCAGGTTAGGTCTAGGAATTACTAACACCCATGACTCGAGTTAAAGTACATTTCTCACCCAATTACGCGGCTCAGGATACACAATTAAGGTTCCCAAACCGGAAAATAAGATGGTTTGATTACCAAGTTAGTTCTAAAATTTATTTAGCAAATGCCTCGTGCGACAGAGCTCCAAGCATCATGTGTAGTAAGTAGGCGATGCTCTTACCTACACATGATCAAAGAGATTAACACCTTAGCGATTTGACAAATAAACCCGAACCTTACATCGATGATCAAACAAAAAATTCAAACTTTATTGGTGAAAAGAAGATGTAATTTTTGCTCGAGTCATGAGGTGCTAATCACCCCATGACCTAACCTTGGAAAACTATTCACACATATCTATTGAGGTAAGAGCAAGCAAAAATCTACGTAGCATAATTGAAATAACAACGCTAGAAAAAAATTAGATTAAACGATAGATCGAGGGATTTGCTACAACTTTAATGAAGACGAGAGTAACAAAAACTAACTAATTAAGACAGAAAAATAAAGATTCAAAGCTGAAAAATGAAGAACAACCAAGAACAACTCAAAATCTAGATCTAGACCTAAAAATGATGCAATCAAATCTATTCTACTTGTTTGTACAATGACATCACGGGCTTTATACTTCAAGGTTCGCTCATGGAATATTCTCAAGAGATGCTCTAAAAATCTGCTCCAAGTCTCTCGGTATCGATCGCAAAGGCCTTATGCTGCTGATGGAGCTCACTCGGTAGCGATAGAGATTTTTTAAGGGTACCGATATCAAGTAGATAAGGGGCTGTTGCTGGGAGCTTCGGTACCGATAGGAATTATTTAATAGTACCGATACCGAGCCTGCTTTGACTGATTCCCGTTTAAATCCCTCTGGTACCGATGGAAGAAAACTATATCTACCATGTCAAGATGATTATGCTCCAGAATTTGCCTCTTGCTCTCTGCCTTGGCCATTCTTTAGCCAACGGGTCACCTTGCCTTAACCATCGGATCTTAAAATTTTGTTATTAGGTGATTTCCTATAAAACGAAACCAATACACCTTGTGAGCAGAAAACAATCAAAACAACTAAGTTTAAGCGATAAAATAAACTAAAACTAAATAACTAGCGCACCCTCTCTCGCATAATCAAGTGCTTTTCACGTGGCGTGTCTAATATTTTATATTATTTTTTGACAGAGGACACAGCTGGAGGTCAAAATAAATTTTTTTTAAAAATTAGAGGTTAATATGAAATTATTCAAAACTTTTGGATTAAACTGTAATTATACCTTTAAAACTTATATATTACGTACATCGGCTGGTTCACTTTCTCATCTGTTTCAAATTTCAAGCCCTAGACTGACGAGGAGCTCTCAGACTCGACTCCTCTCCTCTCTCGGGTATGTCTCTCTCTCTCTCCCTCTCTCTCTCTCTCTCGTTCTCGTTCCTCTCTGTCTCTGTCTCTCTCTCTCTCTCCTCTCTCCTCTCTCTCTCTCTCTATGTGTGTCTCTGACTCTCTGTATATTTATGTGTGTGTATATATATGTATAACTGACCTGCATACTATTTTATTTTTTTTTATTTGAACCATGTTAATCTCATACATTAATCATATAGGACATGTCTTCCTCAACGGGTGCTAATAGTGCACCCAAAACTGTGGAGGGATCAATACTTTGGCAATTTGTAACTAAATTGGATAAATTTGGTGGAAAAGGAGGAAATTTCAAATGGAAGTGCAATTATTGTGAACACGTGGCTGTTTAGTTTATGGAACTATGGATGTTTTCTCTTTTGATTGGGTTGTATTAAATCTATGACTATGGATGTTTCGTTTTGCTTTAATGGACCGATGTAACGATGTATGCATCTAATCTATTATGTTAAAACTAGTAATGGTTAGTATTTATGGCGAAATATGAATGTTAACTGTTAAGTTGTTCATTTTTTACATATTGCAATGTAAGCTTGGAGAAAAGAAAAAATATATAAATAAATAAATCATATATATATATATATATATATATAATATTATATATACACGTGGCGTGTTCTCTGTCGTGTTCGTATTTCGATTTTTTTAAAATTCCCTTGTCCCGTGTCCGTGTCCGTGTCCGTGTCCGTGTCTGTGTCCGTATCCGTGCTACTTAGCTCTCCATAACATGTTGCCAAATTGTGGATGAGTTAGAGCACTGGAAAAAGAGATGGTGGTGAGTCTCTTTATCAATATTATTGCATAGGACACACATTTCGTCAACCTGCATCCCCCATTTAACCAATCTGTTTTCGTGTTCAACTTAGTTTGAACTGCTAACCATAACACAAAGGCCCAACTTGGGACCATATGTTTTGACCATCCCACTTGATGCCCATGGAATGTTTGGTCTTCTGCTTCTAATTGCTTCCCATCAGAGTACACGCGTGTCTATCACTTGGAGACATGATTCACATTACAAGATGGAAAACAAAATAGTCAGTGGTTCAATGTTAAAGTGAAAACAATGTACTTTCTTAATTAGTAATCCCTTCTTTTGATGATATTTAATTCCACATTTCTAAATTTTCAGACTTTGGATTTCTTTAAAATATTAGTAATTTTGAAAATATATATCAAGTTCAGACTTATTTTTAAGATGTAAATCAAACCAGATAGAGCCTTGTGTCCCAATTGATTGGGGTTGGTTGCAGTGGTGGACTTACGTCGAGGCAATTGGGGGCACATGTACCCACTCCAAAAAATGAAAATTCCTCTAGTGCCTTAATAGTTATCCTTTTTATGGTAGCATCCTCATCAATTAAGTTTAATTTTTTCCGTCCTATAATTTAAAAGCGAAAATTAAGTTTTTCTCACCGTCATTATCTTCTGATTCTAGCCAAGAAGATTGATCCTCACCAGACACTTTGGTTTAGCCCCATTTGTCGGCCTCGGGTTCACTTTGGTGATCGAAGTTAAGTTCCGCTAAGGTTTTTTGGGATTTTTTTATTTTGTTTTTATTTAATTTTTTTTTCATGTTTGTTCATTTTGCGACAAACTTTTGTGGATTATTGATTCGTCTCGACGAGAGGAATCGCCAAGTCCATTGTGTCGTATGGCTCCAACTTCTAGGAGATATACAAAATACTAAACGAGGCAGGTCATCGTGCCTACTTTAAACAAAAGATAGAGAAAATAAGCAAACCGCATCAGCAATGTAGCGTGCACCTTGTCTTTTGTGGCGTGAGCCGCCTTGTCTTTTGTGGCGTGAGCCATGATGAAGTGGCATGCACAACTGCGCTTCATTTGTAGCTTCGGGTCCAGGAAATAGCCATGGTTACTGTCCTGTCCTGGGGATGTGATGTTACGTACCCTCTCAAGCTTCCGGATATCTTGCTTTCCCTTTGAAACTGGAAGGATTCAAGTGTATGGGTGCTCTCTCAAGACTCTAACTACTCTTTCCATCCCAAAGAAAAAGAAGAGGGAAAAACTTGTAGAGTGCTCCATGTTTTGAGAACCATGCATCAAGATAGCACGGCTGACCCTGGATATAGCAATCGTGGGATGAGAACACTACAGGGCATAAAATTGAAACATCACAAATGATCGTCAATCCAAATAACAAGATATTGCAACTTAAATTATATCAGCGAAAAAGGTTCACAGGGATACAAAATAATATAAAAAGAAAAAACTCTCACACAACGATCGGAAGTTGACATACCCAACAATGTTGAAACTGCAACATAAGCCAATCTTGGTAGATGTACTAGTATATATCATTTTGGATGATTTGGGAAAAAAATGGGGGCCATTTTTTGTCCTCAAGAACAATACCAGCTGCAAAGCAAGAGAAAATAACCCATGTTACACAAACTTCTCGGCAGAATAACAGGATATTTAGATGCATATGGTCAGAAACTTGAGCAACACATCAACAAATGCATTCAACTGGAATGCCTGAACAGTTATTAGCAAATCGTAGTGCTATTTCTCGTTGACCTGGAGTATGCCAAAATGTGGAACGAAAGAGTGGGAAAAATTAAAAAGAACCTCATGCTGCTGCATCTTCTCTCCGTTTTACGTCCTGCATAGCTCAATAAATCTATGGTAAGGTTTGTTGTATGATAGAGAAGGCACACAATTAATATACAAAACTAACTTTTAAAACAAGATTGAAGGCACACAATTTATCTTTAAATTGCTTTGAAGATTCGGCACCGGAGGAGCATTGGATGGACGCTATGAGTTTGGGAGTTGTCATCGCTTCAACGTACAATTTTGTTCTGCATACATTTGATGGGCATGCTTCAGGTTGTTTTACTCACTTGCCATTGAGATCCCCTCTAGTTTCAGTCTAAGAGCGCATTAAAACAATCACTTTGTGCAACTTTTCTTACGGCCTCATTACCCTGTACCACCCTTCCCAATATGGTGGAGGGACAATGCATCAAACCAAGCTAAAAGATGGGCTACTCGTTATGCAACACGAATTAGTTTGTGGGAAGAAATAATAGATACAAGACCAAGTGGGGCAGGAGCAGAATTTGGTGGAAACATTGATTAGAAATTAGATTTTCATGTATTTTCACTCTTCCTCGAAATTAGTACAAGTCATGCAGAAATAATTGAACTCAATCAATAGTTGAGATTTCAATTTAACATAATTCTAAAGACTTTCAAAAATTGTACTTTGCTGCTTTATATGTGATCAATAAATTACATATTTGTTTGAGATTAGGCAAATGATAAATACGCCTGCATCAAACACATATGTTAATATGTTATTGAAGTTTGTGTACCAAAAATAATGTTATTGAAGTTTGGGCTCCGGATCCCCTGTCCATTTTGCCTGTCCCACTCCTTGTCCCAGTCTTCTGCTTGTGCCACGTAGCCCACTCCTTCCTCCCCTCCACCAGAGTTTAATTGCCCAGTTAAGATGTTTTTTTCTGGTGTGCACTACTCATACTATAAACATAGTATAAACAAACATTTTAAGACACCAAAAAACATAGAATTTGAAAAATCAACGTGATAAGTTATTTTTTTTTAATCGAAGTATATTCCATTAAAATGCGAAATGGCACTTATAGCGATTCCATCTGAAAATAGTGACAAGGAAAATAAACACCAACCCATCACAAAGCCAACAATTTGTCCATTTTTTTAATCGAAGTATATTCCATTAAAATGCGAAACGGCACTTACAGCGATTCCATCCAAAAATAGTGACAAGGAAAAACACCAACCTATCACAGAGAAACAAAATATCCGAGTCACTAACATCCCACTCTTATGTTAGTGACTCAATGCTTACAAATCCCAAACATAATGTGGTGTAATCTCGTCTGCTATCAATCCAAGTAGATAACTTTGTTATCCAACAAAAGAACAAAATAATCAAACATCAGATAACGACCTCTGTACCACCACATTAATAACCATGCGTAATAGAAGATATTCTGATCCGTAATTGCGATTGAACGCCAGAGAGCCAAAACCCGAATGCTCAAATTGAATTGTCAATTGAATTCCAGGAAAGAGTGTTCGAAAGTGGATTGAATTGAGAGTAAAATGAGTATGATGTGTGGGTTATTTACCTTGGCTATCCATACGTTGGGAGCTGTGAAATATTTGGCATTTGACTTGGACAGACCCATCTTTGTTCCGTTGTTCGCCATCTCTCTCTCTCTCTCCCCAATTTTGTGGAAATGCTGCCTAGGAAGTAGGAACACAAAACCCTTTTTTGGGCTCTCCATTCTCTCATCTTTCTCTCTCTAAACTTTTACCAATATTTTAAAACTTTAGCTTTGATTAGGCTCTGATTAGGTTTCCACGGCTATATTGATTAAATGTTGGCTCTCAATATTTTAAAACTAATTGAAATGCTCCGCTTAATGGCTTCCAAGAGGACCGGACCAATGTGCACCCCTATTGAAAATTGGAAAGTTCAAATTCAATTGAGAGACTAATTATTTGTTAAGAATGAAGAATCTATTTGATTACTGATTAGAGTGAAATGATAGGAAATGGAAAAAAGAAAAAATATGAAGTTTCTTTTTTTGGCATTTGACCAGCATCCGAGGGAAAATAAAAATTAAAATAGTACAAAAGTATTCTGAAAATTTTCTTGTACAACCGTTTATAGGCATGGTTATGTAGTTTTCACTTTCATACTAAAAATACAAAAAAAAAAAAAAAATTTATAGTATTTTGTTGTGAAAGTTGTCACCTATTACTAAACTTTCTAGTATGCCCGTAATCTTGATATTATTATATGTTCCGTTTAAAAAAAAAAGTTAGTAACTTTTATTTTTCTTGCAAGTTTCATATAAAAAAAATTCATTTTAATTAAACGCATAGGAAGAAAATAAATCTTGCTATTTTCACATTACCTTCTCCCACTCTCACTTCCAGCATAATTTTATTTAATAATCAAAGTCTGCTTTGTTGAAAACAGAAAAACCAAACGAAATTTGACAAAAAATTTGGCCCGAGTAACCGTGGGCCAGGGCCTGAAATCGAAAATTTTCAGTCCAAAGCCCATAGTTAGCGTGCGTTACTAACGCATGGGCCGATCGCCCGCACCACTAATTGGGAAAATGACGGCTAAAGACGTGTTTTGACAATTACTACGGCCAAGGATATTTTCAGCATTAACAAATGTTCTTAACTTGTCTTTAGCCTTTTAGGGTTTCGTGGAGGGAAACAGAGAAGTAATCACAAGCATGGCGTGAAGCTATGGCGGGACGTTACGTTCTCTCAAACGTGGTTACGTAATTAGGTATATTCAATAGCTTCAACTCACTAATCACCACGAGAATTCCTTCGTACAATTGTTTTCTGTAATTAGGTTAATTCAATGGATTCGAGCATTCATCGGTACGCGATTTCCTTCGTGTTCTCGTCGCATTTGTTGGATTTGTGTTGTCTGTGAATGTTTATCTGTATATGTTTTTTCGTTACATCTGCAGAATCACATGGCTGCTTCCTTGATTTGAAATCATTACCTGTGATTCTTAAAACTCGTAGGCGTTGAATCGAATCGAGTTGTTAATTATTTACTTGTGTGTGTTGAAAGAGCCTACATTCTACAGCTATCGCGAATTTGTGATGGATTGGCAAGAGTTTGTTAGATTTGTATTAGCTGATAAGTTTGAGTTTATTTATCTTAGGTTTAGTTTAATTAGGGGCGGAGTCAGGATCGTGGGGCCAATACTCAACCATAGAAAATTTGCTAACGACAGTCCCTAGGGGAATGATTAATATGCTAAAAGCGTTTCGACATCTGCGAAAAAATGGATTCAAATATCGGAAAAGAAAGCCTAATCGCCAACTGCGGAAAAAAGGGCCGACGGAAAAATTCTTCTTCTGAATATATATATATATCGATCTTTGCGAGTTTTTTTTTTTGTCAAAATTGAATTTTTTTTGGTATTGTGTGGGTAATATCCAAGCGTATTAGACATTTGTAAGCAAAATTATTGTGGTAGAAAGGGGCAAGAATATAATTTTAGTAGGAATTCTTTTATGCTTTGGATAATTTTGTTCTGACGGGGGGGGGGGGGGGGGGGGGGGGGGGGGGGGGGGGGGGGGGGGGGGGGGGGGGGGTTGGAGGGGGGTTTCAAATTCACAAACAGTTCATCAAAGGGAGAAGTTGGAGGTTAGTGAGTCAAGTCACCCCGCTTAACCCAATATCCCTCCGCCCCTGAGTTTAATCATGTCTCTTTGCATAGATGCTTTTCTTAGCTTCTTTTAGTGTTCAACTGTGTTGTTTCCTTTTCCTGACCGCTGTCCTCTCGCAAACGACAGCTGCTCGAGTAGTGCAGCATGTCCTGCGCAAAACATAGTGGCATTTGCTTTCTCCGTAGTTTTGGTTTTTTGTTCATAGGTAGCGTTATTTGGTTAGTGATTTCGATTACTACAAAAAGGTTGTCGATTTTAGTCCCTCAGCTCAAAACCACAAACTCCCAACACTTGACTGTTGGTATATGACCATTCGGCTGGAAGCCCAAGTCCGAGTTTTGTTCTGTTTATTTGCTCTTCTAAATTTTCACATTTAGTTCCTGACTTTTGTTACAATAGGTCAATTCGATCTAGTCTAATCCTCTCTGTTGTGCTGCAGCCATTATTTAACCCATTGTTATTTCTCCAGTAGTATTGTTAGTTGTATCACTTTATGTATGCTCATTGAATTGGTTGTCACTTATTTGCATGTTACTACGTACTCGATTGGGCTGCTTTTGCACCATTAAGCATTTTCCTACTTGGAACTTGGAAAGTCTAAGATGTGGGAACAGATGCCGTGGAATTTTGTGGCTGTAGGTTTCGATCGACGAAACTGTTACCTCGATTGAGTCGTTTACTCAAAGGATTTCTTTTTCTTTGGGTTATTGGTTTGCACCGTTGCAGTTCTCTTGAGCCTGCCTTCTACAAAATATGGGTTCCACTTCACATTTTTTTGTCAATTTTTTTGAGTGGACGGTAGGCTTGTAAGAGGTCGTTTTCATAACGGAGTTTTGATTGCATCATATTATTATTATTATTCTACTATTATCATACTCTTTACAATACATTAGAGGCTGAGAGGAGAGGAGATGTCAGTCAGACCAAGATACTCGGTTGCTTTTGGAATTGAGATTGGTAAATTTAGAAATGGCAGGGTAGTTTCCGGCTATTTGCATTTATTTAGTCCAGCAAATATTCTTCGGTTCCTTTTGGAATTGAGATTGGTAAATTTAGAAATGGCAGGCCTCCGTAGTTTCCGGCTATTTGCATTTATAGTCTAGCAAATATTCTTCCACTTTGTTGACCTTTTCCCATGTGTTTCTAAGCCTTTCACACCTCCGGGAGTCATCAGTTGGCTGCTTTAAGGTCCCCGAAGTCCATGGTACAGCTGTGAGTCTGTGACCCAAAAGGACGACCATATCACTTGATCGAACCAACATGAAGGAGAACCTTCCTAGCAATAGATGCCAGCTGACTTATAGTTTAATGATTAGGTATAATTTGTGAATACTTTTCCCCCTTATCTCCCCCAACTAATTAAGAAAAAACAGCCCTAAGGATTAATTCGGTTAGTTGATAGATTTGCTCCCCTATACTATTGACCATGGTTCGATTTTTGAAGTCAAACCGCAAGAAAATAATTTCTCAAGAATTCCCTGATCCCGACGTGGATGTCCTGCTTTTGATCGGACCGAGAAAGAGATTAGTTGAAGTATGCGTAAGCTAGCCTACCGTCATACAAAGAAAAAGAAAAACTAATTAAGAAAAGTTGTGTGACTTTTCTTCAAGGGCAAAGTCCACTTTCACCCTTGCCATGTGTAGATATACCCCTATAGTTTAAAAATATGCACATAATCTCTTGTAATTTTGAAAATGTGCGGATAGACCTTCTTTCGTTTTTTTTATTCATATTAACGGAGGTATATCTCATACGCCTCTAGAATCTAATCTAAGCCATTCATAATGTATTAAATAAATAATATAACATCTTGTAAAAAAATTCATCTCGATTAGATATCAATAACCCAGTGATCTAATTATTGGTAAATTCAAATTTGAAATTTTAATTTCATAATAATTTCGATTTGACTATGAGGTTTTTTATTTTTTGATCGACTTAAATCTTGGCATGGATGTAGTATTCGTCAAATGCTACAATATCAACAGTTCGGATCCAATTTTTAGTATATGCGATGGATTGGTTGTATTTAAGGAAGAAGAAGAATCAAGGGAGATGAAGAAGGCATATCAGTCTCTTAATATTGTTTCCGTTAATATGAATGGACATGACGGCAGGGGGTCTATCCGCATATTTTTAAAATCACAGAGGGTTATGTGCACATTTTTGAACCATATGGGGGTGTATAGGCACATGACCCAAACCACAGGGGATCAAAGTGAATTTTGCCATTTTTTCAACTTATTAAAAATGTTCAGACGATCTTACCTTATCAAGTTAACGCGTCTGCTTTCATTTTCATGGTCCCCAATCCCCATGCATTTGCCATACCTTGGAGATTCACAGCAACTCAAGGTCAATTGACACTGTTGAATTTCACGATAGCGACTTGATTCATTTTGAATCTTCTTTTTGCAACTTTCATCAGTGATGGGTTCGGGTTGGTTTTTTCTGTTTTCTCAGTAGTAAAAGAGCTTTCTTACTGCTGTAGAAGGAGGAATTCCTCTCACGGGCTCTGTATTACTGAAGGGTGGAGTCCTGATGCCGGATTCTAGAAGGATATAAGTGTTTTTCAGGTAATTTCTTTCGGCTCCAGTGAAATTATTAAGCTTCAGACTTCAGCCCATCTTATAATATTCTAATTAATTGTAATCGAAGATGTTCTCTAATTAATTTTTCGGTCTTGTTTATTTCATATTTTCATGCATGTTTGGTCCCGGACTGCAGTTAACCACTTTGAGTTCCTAACTTGATTTATGCACACTGGTGCAGAAGCCTGTTTTTTATGAGTCAAAAAGTTCAATACTATATGACAATCAAAGAAAAGGAAGGAAAAGTGACAGCTGAATTCTTTAAAGAAGATGGAAATTAAATTCGGCAGATATAACTACTGGAGGAAAACTACTGAACTATCTTTGTCTGGTGATATTTACAAGCTTTGATTTTTGGTGGCTGAAGAAGTGATTCCTTGTCTCTCCAAACTTTAGCTTTATTTATCGGGCTTTATTGTGTAGTGAAATGAAAGTGAAATCATATCCAAATGCATCTGTAGTGAAATGAAAGTGAAATCATATCCAAATGCATCTGTAGTGAAAGCAAAACAAAGAGATTAATAACATTGGAAAATTGTAGGGGACCCATTGCTTTCAATTGGTTGAAAGTGAGCTTAGGTATTGGTTTTTTTTAGATAAAAAAGTCAGTATCTACTCACCACAACCCGTCTCTAGTTCTTATTACCAAAACACCTATGAGCTTGTTTGATTGGAGGACTAGGATGGTTGGATTAGTATATTAAGGGAATCTATGGACTTGTTTGATTGGAGAACCAGGAAGGTAGGATTAGTATTAAGAGGAACACAAGGGCACACATATTTTATATTATTCCTTAGTCCCGTGTTTTGTACATTCGGGATTAAGCAATTGACTGAACAAGATGAGATTATTTGTCCATTTAGTACACCATGTGGGAGATTAACTAATTCCAGGGGTAGGGTATTAGCTAGTCTCCCTCATCCAACAGCCAAAAATAATCCTCATTATCTTTATCCCATTTTTATCTCACTCATGCTTTGTTTGGATTGCAATTTGAAAAGTTTTTTGAAAAAAAGTAGGGGTAATGAGTGGAGAGAGATAGAGAGAAAAATGTTAAAAGTATGGAAATCTAGGAGGAATCTAGGAGGAATTTTTTGAAAAAATTCTTTTTAAATTACAAAGAGAACAAGACATCAGTCACTCTAATCGAAGTTACCAAACACAGTACAACCAATCACAGTATTCATATAATTCCATCTACTATCTCGTAGGCTTCGCTTTTCCCTTCTATCTCCTTTCTTAATTCCATCTTATCCAACTTTCGTAAAAATAATCCAACCATCAAAACGTCCCCTATGGATACAATGCCCAACACACTTTTTGTGTGGTTGAGGAGAAACTATCCAGTACTCGGAGCACTATAGGTATGGTCCCGGTTAACTTGTCAGGAGAAAACGATGACTTGGAAACATGATCCCTAACTATACGCCGACCGATATATGGAATTCTTAGAAGATTACAGCCTGTTTGGCTGGTGGATTTGGAGGAGCATTTGTAAGGCTCCCTGATTAGGAGTCCTGGTCCCACACCAAGTCCGGTCTTTGGGTGTTTTTTCGTCGGTGGATTTGGATGATGGTGGGATTACACATCCACTTGGAGGTGGATATATAAGGATTGGGTTTTAGGAAGCGTTGGCAAATTCGGGTGGGTTAAAATTAATATAACCCATTTTCAGCCATAACAATGGTTAAAAAATTAAATGTTCCAATTTTTAGTCCGTTTGAACCAATGCAAAATCCTAAATTTTAGATCATTTTATCCTAAAGGATCATAATTAATTTTTTACTTGAGGGCTCACATATGAGAACCCTAAGAGAGCCGTAGAACCAAATAGAGAGAACATATATGAGAAACCTATTGACAAATATTAATCATGACATTTTACGATAAAATAATAAAATCTTCACATCTGTTATAATGTGTTGAAAATTGGAGTACTTAATTTTTTTAGATTGTTTATATAACTAACAATGATCCAAAGAACATATACACCCTCCGATCAATTTTTTTTCACGAATTAATAGATAGCAATGAGTTCTATTAGATTGTGAAAAAAATTAATTTTTTTAATAAAAAATATGCATGTTTTGTAAAACCTAATTTTACGCGCCAGACACTTAGGGACGGAGGGAGTATATTCTTTTACCGATTACCGATTTTCATTTGAGCTGATTTTTACAAGGGTCTATTTATTTAATATTTTGAACGTTCATGTAAAAAATCAGTTCAATCCAATATGGATAGGAGTGTTTTCGAAATACACACCACACACAATTGAGAGAGATTCAGGGGCACAATGGACCAAAAATAACCACAGGATATGGCCTTGTTTGGTTCTGCCGCCTTTTTTGAGGATACCTGTGACAACAGGATTTAGTCAGTCTACCCAATGCTCTTGAGTCTTGAATATACGCTTCAGAATATTCATTCGAATAGGCATCTCCTTTTAGTATTAAGAAATTGGGACTTTACCCACAAGGAAGGATGGGAACTTGCAGCGGAAGTAACCACATTTGTTCTTTTCTTCCACAAAAACAAAAATTAGCCAATTAGGACTCCTGCACTTTACCTGATGGGGCATTACTCTCAGGCCTCAGTTCTTGTGACAGTAAAGAAAGTACCCCAGTAATCCTTTTATGGAAACTAAAAGAACAGGGGATTAAATGGCAACTTACATTTCATATGAATTGGAGCTTCCATTAGCAAAAGAGGGTTGTTGAATGTCACCAAAATAATCACCCGATTTCTCCACTTCCTACATGTTATGTGGCCCTTGTTACGAATGTTTTTTGCTTTCTCTGTGTTCTCTTGCACTTAACTTAAATTTGAAAGTTGTTTTTATATGAATTTTTTTCGCATTTGTTAGTTTTGTGCCAAATTTTTGTGGGTTATTGATTTGTCTCGAGGACAGGAATCGAAAAAGTTAAAAAAATATATTTACATTTATCCGCATATTTTGATAAATAATCACTTTTTAGCAAAAAAATGTGACTTTTTTGGCTAAAAAGTGGTTATTTCTTAAATACTTGGATAAAAGTAATTTTGTTTTACTTTCCGATTTCTTTCATTGAAAAGGATCAATAACCCATAAAAATTTGACGCAAAATTAACAAATGCAAAAATTCAAATGAGGACAAAATTTGCTGATTTAAGTTAAGTTCGAGAGAACGGACTTAAAAGTTGGACTCATATCCCACACAACTACTCGAGTTCCGAGTGCCTGATACCGAGTACAACTTTTTCTTGTTATGGTGGATCCCAGGTGAGATGGTTTTTTCCGTTTTGTTATGGGAAAATTTCACTGACCTCCCCTGAGGTTTCTGACACATGCAAAGACCTCCCCTGAGGTTTCTGAAATTTCACTGACCTCCCTTGCTTTTGCTGACAATGTCAAGCCCTCCCCCAGTCGTTAACTTGCATCAGATGGCGTTAACTGATGTGTTTAAAAGACCAGAATACCCCCTAATAACAATGCCTGAGTAATTGTGCAGGGCACTTTTTCATATTATCTTTCACAAATATTAGTCAATTGTAATTACGAATCCATCAGATCAAAAACTAAGGGCGCCGCTATTCGCAGCCCTTTATTTTCTCCCATAGCCCACTACATTTCGGTAAATGGTTGTTGAAAATCATAAATAACATTTCGGTAAATTGCTGTCGAAAATAAGATTATATTTCGGTAACTACATGTCGAAAATATGTTCAACTTTCGGTAAACAACTGCCGAACATACATTTTCCGTAAATATCTGTTGAAAAAAATATTATATTTCGGTAATTGGATGCTGAAAATATATCTCAATTTCGGTAATTAACTGTCGAGTATAATTGAAAATTTTTAACGGGCTATGGGAGAAAATAGAGGGCTGCGAATAGCAGCGCCCAAAACTAAATACACATCGTAACGAAAGTAATTGGTTGTTTCTTAAGAGAACTGAAGCAAATGTTTAACCCATTTCCCTCTTTTTGAATTTGTATTAGATTCGATTAATCATCCTTTTTGGCGAGATGAGTCTAAAAAATAAAATGTCATTACCAAAAGCAACAAAAATAAAAAAATTTGCTGAGACGAAAAAAATACCAAACAGCTAGCATTGTTAATTTTTTTACTATCTTAGGAGTTTTTTCGAATTGTGGTCGACATTTTTTTATTATTTTTGTCGAGACAGACTATTAATCCTAAAAATGAGGATAAAACCCTCAATAAAAATTTACAAAAAGTAAAAAATACTAAACAAAACATTTAGGAAGAATGGCCCAACGGATGAACTTGATGGAGAAAACTAGCATAGAAAAGAGAATCATTATACTTCTCTGGGCCACTATCTACTACTATTTTTTTTTATTATTACCACCATTTTTTTTTATAATTCAGGTATTTAGATCAGTTTATACGCATCTTGACTAACTTTGGGGGTTCAATCCTACAACCCACTTGCACAGAGCCCAACTAAAGCCAAAACAAAACTCCATATCGACTAACCCCAAAGGAATTGATAGCACCTGAGAGATTCCGAACCCGTAATCTTAAGAAGGAGTAGTAAATCTCCAAGTCTAGTTTTAACTACTGAGACAACCTATTGGGCTTTATTTTACCATTATTTGACTAATGGCATCCAGCACCTCCGCTACCATTTTTACCATTATTGGTTGCGTAATGGTATACATTTTTATCACATGCATTACGCAACCAATCTCTATAACCACATTCTCCTCTCCCTCTGGTGTTTTTTTTTTTTTTTTTTTTGTAATTTCTTTTCATTGAGCTTTTCCATATTAAGGGGGGTATCAACGTGGAGCAATCGCAACACAAAGGTCCAACACAATTGGGACTATAATTGAGCAAACTCAATCTCTCCTATTCTTGCATCATTCATTTTTCTATTCCCGAACTTAGAAACAAGTAAATCCAATCACCCACCTCATTTCGTCGCCGCAGGTGATTTCCTCTTTCAATTTGCACAAGCAAAGACTCATACGCATCTACCACCACGATCTCCGTGACAAGGCACAACCCACCGATCTTGCTTTGAAATCATTCAAGTCAAAGCCCGTCGAAAATCGAACATAGCTTCCAAAATTGGGAAATGTGTCGATGAATTCTTGGTACTCCATCACTAATATCAAAGCTAAACTTCACCAATTAAACTTTATGGTATTTTATTTTGATTCCCAAGTAGAAATGCTGGGGACATTAATTTTTTCCTGAAACGGATTTCTCATGGATGAGTTTGTGTTTTTCTTTTTTTCTATTGGGCTAAAGGTGAGTCATAAGGATCAGCTCAAAATTTGATTGAATTAGAGATGTAGTGGTTGGGTAACGCAGTTTAGTTTTTTAACTAATAAAAAAGAAAGAAAAAGAGATTTTGTGAGGTGGGAGAGAGAGGAAGGAAGGATAAAATAGGTATCTTATTGCTATAGAATGCTGATATCATCACACACCAGCAGCTTCTGTCAACTTTTATAACAGTGAAGTAACGGAGGGGGCAAGATTAGTATTGTCAGCAAAAGCAGGGGAAGTCAGTGATATTTCAGAAACCTCAAGGGAGGTCTATGCAAGTGTCAGAAACCTCAGGGGAGGTCAGTGAAATTTGCCCTTTTGTTATATATGATGGGTCAGGGGCCTAGATGAGATGGATTGTTGTTTGGATTTATTTTGCGAAAGGAGCAAAATGCATATTGTGATACATTTGGGTTCCTTGTCGAAATTTAGGCCTAAAAACCCCCCTATATGGCTATATATACCTCCCCAAGCACCAGCTTCTCTGTACAATTAACTCACACAGGCCTCTAGGCTCCTACCCGCATAAGCCTCTTGGCTCTTGCCCTCCCCTTTCCTCCTCCTCCTCCTCCTCCTCCTCTTATTATGGAACTCTGAATTGTATATCTTACCTTAGTCTGCTTGTTTTCTTCTCGTTTACATATAACAGCCATATCTAATCTTCTTCCAATTTTTCACTTAAATCCTCAATTTCGCTCCTTCTGTTTCAAATTAGTCCATAATTTCTTCTTTCTCCCTCACCCTCTGTTACTTCTTCCTTTTGTTCACGTCACAAACTCTGTTTCCCCTTCTCTGCTTCTCTGATAATTGCTTTCAATGGCCACCTCTCCCTCAAAGGATTCCAATCCCTCAAACAAGCGAAACACAAGCCTTCCCCCCAAGAGAGGGCAGATCAAAGCTCAGATTTTTGAGAGCTTGGTCAAGACCATGTTCTCTGTCGCCTCGAAAACAGGGGAAGCACTGGGTAGGATCCGGAAAGAAGGCGGCGGCGGCGGCGGCAGCACCTCCGATAGTCCACCGCCCAGTACCTACCACTCTGATTTGAATTAGATGATGGGTCAAGACTCAGGACCATCATCATTCAACCGAATTCCGTGGGTTTCATTATTTTTCTTGAAGCCTTCCGATGTTGGGTATCTAAGGTCGAGTAGAGCCACTGTTGTTTTTTTGTTTTTAGGGAAATCAAAAGCTGTGAAAAAGTCTGTTGTTTTAGATTCAGACCAAAGCTTCTGTGGCTTTTTATTGGGTTCTAGTAGTATGTCTATTTGGTATATATTCCTTTTCATGTCATCTGTGTTAGTTTATCAGTGTCTTGTTGTTTCGTAGACTGTAGGACATGCCTCTTCCTCTGTCGTTTCTGCAAGTTTTAGAGAGAGATGATATCTAGGAGGAGGTATGTTTGTTTGAATTTGGATCTATCCTTTAGTCTGTACTCTTTTAGTTATACAGTGGCAATAAATTTCACTTTTCATTTTGTTTCATTTTTGTATAATATTCTGAATCGTTGTTGCAATTACCATGAGTCCATATTCCTTCAAATTGTTGACTTATTAGAATTATGTGGCATTCTCTGAGGTTCTTATCCATATTCCTTCAAATCCAGTGGTTATAGGACACTTTTCTCCTTGTGGAATGGTCAGTTCAACCCATTGGTTATGAAAGTACTTGAGGGAAAATTTCTTAATCGTTTTTATTTAGGATTGGACCCACCAATAAAAAAAGGGTTAACAACCCACATAAAAATGGCAAAAAGACTAAATTTTAGAAAGTTATGGGATCAGAATATAAATGATAGTAAACAATTAGTAGGATACAACAAAAAGATTCAGAGGATTAGATTTGAGCATACGTGTTTTTTTTTTTTCCCTAAATGGAGGGAGAAGACTTGAGCCTTGAGGGGTCAAGTTGGAGAGCAAAGGGATTTCACTTCTTAGATTCTTGTAGACACAAAGGGGAATATTCTATATCTGAGTGAGGTATTAAAAAATTAGCTTAGATTTTAGCAGTAGCGGTTGTAAGGCTGGCAAGAGTGTTTTAGCAATTAAATTCCTATAAAAATTGGTAGTAAAATCACATACATTGATGAGGAGACGTATTTGGTAGGATATGTTATGAGGTGAATTCTAAGGCCGTGACACTAGGCAACAAGTAGAAACTATTAAAAACTAGTCAACATAGTTCGTAAGTTTGCAATTTTTCCTTTTCGTGAAAACATCTGTGTGGACGTGCCAAAACTTTGTCTGTCTGTAATTTTCAAACGGTTTCTTATCAAAACTTGTGGGACTTAATTACCCGCGTGAGAAATTCCTAGAGTTGCCATTTGATCGCTCAGCATGAAGCTTGGAATTATAATTAAAGAACTGAACTTCAAGTTTGGACTATATAAGAAAAGGAAAACGAAAAAGAACTATTTTTGGCGTAGAGATATACTTATTCACGGCTCCTTGTAATTTCACTTGTCCGTTTTGGCTATTACTGGTTGATATACATTTTTAAACTATTACCAGTAATAAATATTTCTTACCATTAATAGTTTGTCTTTAAATATTTTTGAACGGTCAAGATTAACGTCCGCAAACTTTATTTAGAGGGGCCGGTTAAAAAGTTTTTCTCTTTGGTACTTTTGGAGGTTTTGGTGGTCTGTTACTAGAGAGTGTCATGTGCCAATGGATGGACAGACCGTGAATCAGGGCTCTTGAACGTAGGTCAAAGGGTTGCTTTCATCCCCTCCATCAGTGGAGGCAGGGGTTTGAGCCCCGCGGGGGGCGTGGATGGGGTTCAGGGTTATAGACAGTCTTTAGACTTTTTGTGAAGTAACATACTTAGGTTCCATTTAGAATATCTTCTTAAAAAATAAATACTTATTTTACATTTTTAAGCTCAAAAAAAATGTAAATGAAAAATTGTTTTTCAATTTTTCTTGTCCCGTTATAAAAATCTCAACGAAATCTATCAAACAAGATCTATATTGATAAAAAAATTATTTGTATAAACATACTCCCTCCGTCCCAAATTGGACGTCAATTTTTGATATCCGTGCCGATTTCAACTCCTTATATCTTTTAATATGGATTTCAAAAAATATGCAATATGGATCTTGTTTGATAGTTTTTGATTAGTTCTATTATACAAAGTTTTTAAATTTATGAAAAATATTATAAATTGAAAGATATAAGCGATGAAAAATAACACGGGTTTTAAAAATTGTCATTCTTTTTGAGTCGGAGAGAGTATAATTTTTGAATTTAAAATCACTTTCTTAAAAAATAAATTCGTGTTTCCCTTTCGGGAATGGGGCCTTATTAAGTTATTAACTCCCCGTAGGTCAAGTTGTGTCTACTGCATTTACAGATGAAAGCTTTGTTGATTTAACAGTGAAATGACCTTTTGGGACCACACTCCCAAGTAGGAATGACTAACATTTGTTCTTTTCTTGAACCCGATCCAGCCGCCAGCCACCTGGTACTAATGGTCAATTCAGCTTCAGCGCTTTTTCCTGCTGCTGAATCTGGTGATGTTCCCGCTCTCTCTCTCTCTCTCTCTCTCTCAATGTGTGTGGGTGGGTGTTTTGGTGGCGGTGTTACTTAAGAATTTGTTTATTCAAGTTCGTGGAATACCATGATAAAGCGATGGAACTATAGATATGATCATATGAGCTACCATAGTACTAGTATTTTTTTTACCAGGATCTTGGGTGAGATTTCGTTTAGAGGTATTATAGAGAATATTATGCACGGTGTTACACAAAAATAAAATTTAAAAAAAAAAAAAAAAAGCTTCCTAGGTGTAGTTCTAACTAATATGATAGGAGCATGTAGAAATCTCGTACGGTTGTCTAAGCATTGAGTGTCCGGTGTTTATACATAAGGATAACTCAAGAGAGATTGGTTTAATGGTCAATGTCTGAGTCTTAGGTATTTGTTCCTTCTTAGATCTCAGCTCGAAACTTTCTAAGTGTTATTAACCTCTTGTAGGGCTAGTTCACAAGGAGCTTTAAGTGGAACCCCTACTAATGAACGGTATAATTGGTCTTTCTAGAATTAGTCGTGTGGAGGCCGGGTTAGGACATCCTTTTAGTGATTGGATTTACTCTTGGAGCTCCTGGTTAGAAGATTTACTCTGTTGACTTGTTGACTCTGTAAAAAGGAAGACGGTTAGCGATACTCCGACCCGTGTTGACAGCTGAAAATGTTCTCGACGGTCAAGTGAATTTCCACTCAAGGGTAAATTGTGGACTATGAATGCTAGTCCAAGAATTCTCAGAGATTATGAATACAAGAGTAGTTTTACTCACAATGCTCTCGTGTACTCTCGATCCCTTTGTAATGTGCCTTCATCTTATCGGCTATCCACTTGCCCCACTTCCGTTACGACTTTAGGGACGTTTCGACAATCATTTTGGGTGTGCATGTGCCTGATTCTTCTCGGTCATGACTTCGAAGAAAACCGCTAACATTTTGTTGAGATCTTGGGTCTCCTCGGACGTTATTCGAGGCCAAGGTCCCTAATGAAGATTTTTTAATCTCATTGATGGATCTAGAACTATGTCCTCCTCGAATGTTTGACCATGTCCGAGGAGACAATTGCTGAACTTGAGGTCGGAATTGAGAGTCGTTGATTTGGTTGATCAGCGTTCTTGGTTGACCTCGGCTGTTGACTAAATCTGAGGTCAACACTTACTTTCTTGACCCCTTTGAATTTGTCTTCATCTCCATTATGCTGTTGTAATTCTCGTAAATATTTTTACCCCATCTAGGTATAGTGAAGTTGATCCGGACCCCTGAGTTATAAAGGAAAAAACTTTGTACATATTCACACGGAGCATAACCAGTGATTATTGTCTTCTTCTAATGTAGAAAATCATACTCTCAGCTCGTTAGGATACAGCTGTAATCTCTAATGCACCCAAAGAAAGAAACATCAATGTGTCCACTAGGGGGTACCCATTTGGTAATCCAGGAATTAAACTCCCTTGATATGGTCGGCGGTGAGAGTGGAGAAATACATCATTCAACGTTTTACTTGAAATGGGTAGACCTTTTTACCTTTATGTGGTCCCCGTTCACACTGCTTGTCCTGTATCCGAAGAGAGAGAGGGAAGAAGGAACTTGCCCTAGAGATTAGGTAGGGGTCCTTGTGGAGTAATTTGGGTGGGTCTTTCTACGGGGCTAAACGGGTAATGGAGTTTTATTTCTCTTTCTATATTGTGAAGGAAAATCAGCCATTTTCCGTAGAGAAACTCACTCTAAAATGAAGTTGCTTGAGCTTGACCGTTGTGTGATTTGCTAAAAGCTCGTTCGAATTTTTTTCGTTAGACAAACAAGTTTGATCTTTTTTGTAGACTCTGTAATTGCAATCAGCTTGTTGAAAGCTTGTTCTGAAAAAAATTAAGGGTGAATTCACGCTTTTGTCTAAACGTGATTGTCCAAAAATGCCCACCATTCAAGACAACTCATTTTCCTCAACTTTGTTTTCTAAATTGTATTTTTGATATTCTTACAGAAACAAGTAAATATTATCACGTCAATATGAAGACAAAAAATATATGTGAACTCATCCTCTCTTTTTTTTTTTTGTTGACAAAAGTGAGATGTACTGCATTAATAAAGCCTAATGACATTTACATGACGAAATTCATTATAGATAACTTAGACAAAGCCAAACTAATCATCTAACTGATACAAAACGAGAAAAATGAGGCAATTGATATCTTTCATCTCCAGCTCAGTCATCGCCTGACGCACCTTCTGCTGAGCGAAAGATTCATATTTTCTACAGCATTCTCAAAAAGATTTACATTGCTAGCCAAAAAAAAAAGACAACAATAACCCAGACGATTAGATGAACTTCGACTAGAAATGAACACACTAATGAATTTCTAGCTAACCACCAATAGATGTATATTAATTTTTTCAAGGCCGAACAGTAAACAATTGCCCAAAGGCAAACTTTATTACTCTCAAGAGACAAAACTCTCCAGATGTTGCTCTAAATCCAGTCGCTCAAAAACCACCAAACGGAGGAGCCCGGGAGGAGGGAGAGGGGCCCCTCCAGAACCCCTAGAAAAACCAGGCGACTCTGACTTCTCAAAATCGCCATAGACCTCTCAAACCCTGGGCGGCTGTTTTTTGACTTTGAAAAGATTATCTGTTCAATGCCCTATGTGTGAAGTGCGAACTCATCCTTACCTGTCGAACTTTGCTTGTTAGCAACTTGATTAATACATTAGAGATCATCTTAGAAGACAGTGATGTACATTTTGTAAATACGTAAATAATAGCATTTTTTGGGGGGTAGTTATACTTTGAGGCCACGATTGAATAACCTGGTGATTGGCTCGATGAAATTCGATAACCACTCAAACACTAATGTATTACTTGTTATAACCACCCAAACACGAAATTCGACGAATTTATCATAATCCTGAAAGGGTATGCCGCCGAACATTATTTTAAAAGATTAGCTTGCTTGACTAGATTGAAAGGGTCTATAAAAAAAAACCATTACTTTTTCAGGGTTAAGCAAACTACTAGGAGTGGCTAATTATTTAAATCATTTGAAAGGAGTGTTTTGTTTTAATAATAGGATTGTGTGTTTGTGTTTACATCCGCTAGGGCTTTCCTTTCGCCAGGTTGAGTTTAGAAATATAACTTACATATAAACTTCGAGAGCTGCTATATTTACCGACCCGCGCCAGGCCATCTCCGGCCACCAGACGGTCGATCCGAGCCGTTCAAAAATTCTATAAAAAAAAAACGAGGGAGCCTCGCGGAAATCAACGGTATCCGATGTGTGTAGTGCTTGATCTAACACCTTATTTTTTGTGTATATACACATATACATATATACACGAAAAAAATAGTGTTTGGATCAAACACCTTACACATATTGGATGCCGTTGATTCCTCCTTAGCTCCCTCGGTTTTTTTTTTTTATAGAATTTTTGGACGGCTCGGATCGGCTGTCCAGTGGTCGGAACGGTCCGGAGCGGCCGTCGGTACAGTTTCTCTACGGAAACTATCAGTATGTATAGGATTTCTGATAAACTTCCCTCACCCAAACCTATTCCCCTCAAATCCTCTGTACTGAAAATTTCACCATCCTTGTATTTTCGGGTCCTTAGATTGTGTGAGAATTTTTTGTTTTTTAAAATAATTATTCGATCCCACTTTCGAAAATGCACCGGTACAGTGGCATAGAAAGATGTCGGTACAGAAGATTTGAACTCAAACGTATCTGCTCACAATCTAGAAAAAGGTCCATACAGAATAATATTACTGGAAAAGGAGTGTTGCTTTACAAGTTAATATTATTAATAGCATGGCTGAATCATGTGTTGCAATTTGCCTCTATTAAAATAAGAAGATTGAAGTTGTTGCAAAAGGGCCATAAATTGCAACACCTTGAACTCTTTAGGATTCACTGTCACTTTTTTTTTTTTAGGGCCATAATTTTAATTGTGTCGTAAATTGATGGATTTGGATTTTTATGGAATCAAAGAAAATTGGATTATTAGCTTATGGCCTAACTACCCTATACATGGAGTCATGAGTGGAATTTATCTGACTTCAGTTTTTTGGCACCACCTGGTTTGAATTTACAGAAGGTCTTGACATTTGTGGAGAGTGTAATCCGATTGTAATAGGGTCGAATTCGAATCGTATTTTATCCGATCCATTGACAGCATAGTGATACCGTGAGACTGGGACTTGGGGAGCTGCTGTTTCCAGAAGCGCTCAGCAGCTCTCAATTTCACCATCCATTTTGTCAATTAATTGTAAAATTAAGTGCTGGTGAATGCAACATCCAACAGCAAGTCGGTGAGACGGAGAGCAACGTTTGGAGGTGGATCCACGAACCTATCCCTTTCCACGGAGAAAAGCGCTTTACCTTTTGGGGCCACCTGGGTCCTGCGCCCTATCAGGTGAGTGCCCAAAAGTGGTCAGGTCATTTGTACAGAACGACCACAAACTCCCTAAACCACAGGGCATTAGCTGTCTGTTATACAAGATTAGGGTGGGTTTCTCCCAAAAAAAAAAAACTTATCGACGGCTTAAGAATTTCTAAAAATATGCAATATGAATTTTATTTAAAAGATTCTATTGAGATCTTTAATACGATGCAAAAAAATAAAAAAAAATATTTTTCATTTACATTATTTTTAAATTTAAAAATATGAAATAAATACTTATTTTTTAAAAATGTGTTCTAGAACACTCTAAATAGAGTTTGAAAACACATGTTACTGTAGGCTTTAACCCACTTAGACGATAAGGGTGGACTAGAATCAATCTCACGGGCCATACATGGTCCCACAACTTGGAGGATGTATATTTTGGTCACCTTCTGTCATGTCTCTTTTGGAAGGGCGCAAATTAATACTCCATCCGTCTTGATTTATTTATCCTTTTTTTAATTTTTGAGAGCATTTGATCCTAAAAAATTTGTTTATAATTTTCAATTCGTAATGTTTTTAATATGCAATATGAATTTTGTTTGATAGATCTCAATTAGTTTTATTATACAAAATCTTCAAATTCATAAATAAAAAAAAACATTATAAAATGTAAGATATAAATTTATTTTTGAAAAACACGAATTTCGACAATTGGAAAAATAAATTGGGACGGAGGGAGAAGTAGTAGTTGGCTGGGACTAATCCTGACACCTCAATCCCCGTTAAAAAAGTTCTTTTTTTCAAATTTCAAACTCAAATATAATGAAAATGAAAATAATTTTTTGCTTTTTTTTGCACCGTATAAAAGATCTCAATGAGATCTATCAAACAAGATTCATATTGGTAGAAAAATTATTTGTGTAAACATATGATTTTTGAATTTAAAATTACCTTCTTTTTCAAAAAATACTTTTTTCGGAAACCGGAACACCCCCTCAAATTTGCAATAAAAATAACCAGGTGTGGTTATACTACTGGGACAAGGGTCCCTTTTGGGTAAAGGGTAAAGTGCAAATTCTCCAATACTATGTCAATATTTTATCACCGTCATCGGAACTATTTAATTTGTACAAAAGATTAAAGTAATTGAACATTGATAACCACATAATCATAATAGATTTGTCATGCAGTTGTTTCTTTTGGAATCATACGGACCACATATTTTGCATAACAGTACTACTATTTTTGTAATCAAAAGACTAATCATACCCGATCAATTTAGCTGCTTCTTTCTTTTTCTTTTTTTGAAACCCACCTAGGTGCACTATTCAGTCCCAGCAGTATCGGGACGCCTTGTCCCATGCTACGATCCTTGAGACGGATTGGCTCTTTCATGTCTTTTTTTTCTTTTCTATAGTTCTTTTTTGTTGATAATTGAACATTCCGACCGGCTCATGCTTACTCCTTAGATCAATTTCTTGGTATTGCTGTTTCATCTCATTTGAATCTCCGAGTTGTTGTCAATCGTGGGAACGATGCAATATTTCTAGGTTTTCTAACACTAAAATGGGCATTCCCTTTGTTTGATGGATGATGACAAGGGTGGTGTGAGTGAGCCCAAAAGACCCCGGCAGAATTATGCGTGTGGGTCACCTTTCAGCCTATCCTTGATAGCTGATAGGGGGAACTGCGGGTGACCTTTTTCTTTGTCTCCCCTGACCGTTTCCTCTGGTCTATGGGGTCGGTGTTGTGCATTTTGCCATCAGCCGTCTCAAAATTCGTTCCCTCTAACGCGCTCTCTCGGTCAACAGCAACCATGCAATGGACCCAAACACTCCTCTGTCAACACATTCGTTGCAGCAAAGCGCTCCCTCTCTCCCCCCTAAGTAGGTGTAAAAGTATGTGTAAACACGGGCTGCAAACGAATTGGGCTAGTGGCGAGCAGCCTGTGGCTTGGCTCGTTGAGTAATCGAGCTGAGCTCGAGTTTGAGTTTTAGGCTCGTTTCCTAAATGAATCGAACTCGACACTTAAAAGCTCGGTTCGTTTAAAGAGGTTCGTTAAGTAAATAAATCAGGGTCGGCTCGTTTACAAACGAGCCGAACTCGAGTTTTAGGCTCATTTATGCCATGTTTAGATGGGATTTTGAAGAAAAAAATTTAACTAAAAAAATACTCATTACCCTTACTTCTAATCATTACTTTCATTTTCTCCAATCATTATTCTTATTTCTCTATGTATCTCTCTTCACTCATTATCTCTATCTCCAATTATTACTCTAATTTCTCTCTTCACTCATTACCCAAAACTAAACTCAAAAATTTTCAAAACACATCCAAACAAGGTATTAATAAGCGAGCCAAACTTGAATACTACGAAGTTTGGTTTCTCCTAAGATTGCATGTTCGAAACCTTTTAGGTGCTGCCAATTCTTTTGGGGCCGCTGGAGGCTAGCCCGGTCGTTAAATTCAGGCCTTAAAGATGAGTCAAGATGTACACTAGCTAACCCGGACACTTTGTTATTTTAACAAATAAAAGAAAGTGAAAGTGCCTCTGGACTTTTAGTTTTAAGAGTGAGAGAGGGAAGAAACAAAATTGCTAGGGACACACCCATATAGTACTCAGGGCATACTTACAATGGCAACAGAGCAAAAATTCTAAAATCACACACAAACACTTGTACACTCACATTCACAATAGGGGTGGATCACATACACATTAAGCGTGTAATGTGTGTGTGGACTCCACCTCTATTGTAGATATTGGAGAAATTATTCGTTGCCCTTGGGGCAACACCTCATTTTGACAGATAGTGCCTTAAACCAATCAAAACCTTCCTTTTGGACTTTTCATCATAATTTCTGCCACATCAACAACTCCCTACGGCCATACACCCGAGAAATTATTCGATGCCCCAAGGGTAATGACAGGTGTTGCCTCCCATCTTTATTTTTTTATTTTTTTTTTATCCGCAGGTCCTCCCACTTAAATATTTACTTACTGACACGCGTTTTCTTCTCCCCTGTCCCACTAGACACAGCCTTTTCTCTAAAATTAAGTATTTCAAATTTCAATCCGTTTAAATGGGTGAGAAGATTTTATTTTTTTATTATTTAATTCTAAAGGGTCGTAATTAAATTTTGACTATAGAGCTCTCGTCGATTAACCCTAAGAAAGTCGTAGAATCAAATATTTCTTAGGACTAACCAACGAGAGCTCTAGAGTCAAAATTTAATTATGACCCTTTAGAATTAAATGATCAGATAAATAAAATCTTCTCACCCATTCAAACGGATTAAAATTTGAAACATTTAATTTTTCAACCTTCAGTTTATATATTAAAAAATATGGTTAAAAAATTAAGTGTTTCAAATTTCAATCCGTTAGAATGGGTGAGAAGATTTTATTTATCTGATCATTTAATTATAAAGGGTCATAGTTAAATTTTGACTCTATGGCTCTCGTTGGTTAGTCCTAAGAGATATTTGATTCTACGACTTTCTTAGGGTTAATCAACGAGAGCCCTATAGTCAAAATTTAATTATGACCCTTTATAATTAAATGATCAGATAAAAAAAATCTTCTCACCCATTCAAACGGATTGAAATTTGAAACACTTAATTTTTTAACTATATTTTTTAATATATAAACTGAAGGTTGAAAAATTAAGTATTCCAAATTTCAATTTGTTTGAATGGGTGAGAAGATTTTATTTATCTGGTCATTTAATTCTAAAGGGCCATAATTAAATTTTGACTCTAGGGCTCTCGTTGGTTAGTCCTAAGAAATATTTGATTCTACGACTTTCTTAGGGTTAATCAACGAGAGCCCTATAGTCAAAATTTAATTACGACCCTTTAGAATTAAATGATAAAAAAATAAAATCTTCTCACCCATTTTAACGGATTGAAATTTGAAACACTTAATTTTAAAGAAAAGACCGTGTCTAATGGGACAGGGGAGAAGAAAACACATGTCAGTAAGTAAATATTTAAGTGGGAGGACCTGCGGATAAAAAAATAAAAAAAAAAAACAAAGGTGGGAGGCAACACCTGTCATTGCCCTTGGGGCATCGAATAATTTCTCCATACACCCAAACAACACAAACGGCGTCCTACCCGTCTTTTCAATCCTGTCGTCCTTTTTTATTCTCTGTTTTTTTTTTTTTCCAATAATTCTCGTGACACACTCAAATTCACATTCAAACACATACTTACACTCACATGAGTGGTGAGCCCTATACACACATTAAAGTGTGTAGTGTGTGTGGAACTCACCACTCATGGTGGGTCTGTGTTTGGGTGTGATACTAGCACCATTATTTTATTTTTTTTTATCCAGGTATTCTCTCTTTTGAGCTAGAATTACCTAACTGTTCAAATCTTGATTTTTCGATTCGCGTAATATTTTTAGATTAAGGCCCTGTTCGGCTAAATAAGCCAACTGACTTATTTTTTTGTCTTTATTCAATTTATTTTCGTATTTGTTAGTTTTTCGTCAATTTTTTGGAGATTATTTCAAGAGAAGTCCAAAATTAATCTCGAACAATCCCTTGAACTAGTGAAAGGAAATAGGGGGTAGGAAATAACAGGGGACGAAATTGGAATGCCAAACGGAGAAAAAGAGGTGGACCCCTCTCCGTATACTCCCTCTTATTTTTCTCCTCTCCTTTTTACTCCATCCAAGCAGGCCCTTAGAGTCGAATATTCTAACACTCGTCAAGTTTTGTGTAGCAAGTGTAAACGGACCAAAGAATAACGTAAAAATACCCAATCTCCCAAAATTCTGATATTTTTTTATTTTTGATATTTTTATTGATCGTGCCATATTTTTCGAATTAATCATCTATTTCTCGTGCCTACAAAATAAATATTTTGATCCAAAGCGAAAAAAAAAGTTTACTTGATACAAAAAATTACAAAACAATTGCTATTGTTCTAGGCATTAGATGATTTTTTTTTTTGAATTTCAATCTAGTGTTATTCACAACGAAAAGCAAACAAAAAAATTGCAAAAAATAACAAACACTGAAAAAATAGTAGACAAATGGCTAATCCCAACTGCGGATATCGTTGGTGTCATCGAGAATATCATTCAAGAAAATTTCATTTTAATTGGAGATAAAATTTAAATGCCTACTTCTTAACAAGCTCTACAAAATGACTGGTTCGGATCATTTAGTTTAGTGATCAGTGTATGCTAATCAATTTAAAAATACCATTTCGAAAGTTCTACTATGAAATTGCATAGACATTGCCTACCTAGTGAAAAGTGGCTCGCCGGAAGAACTGAGCCACTGTAGAAAAGTTAGCAGTTTCGTAAAATAACAATAGATTTGGAGAAAAATAATTTTGTTGCTAGTTCAAAAACTAGCAAAACTTTGTTTACATTTCGTTTATAAAAAAATAGAAATGTTAGCAGTTTTGATCATAATTTTATACTTTTTAAATTTCTCTCAACAGATAATTAATTTAAAAAATATTACGCGAATCAAAAAATCTAGATTGAACTGTTAGTCAATTCTAGCTCAAAAAACAGAGAATAGAAAAGGACGACAGGATTGAAAAGACGGGTAGGATACCGTTTGTGTTGTTTGGGTGTATGGCCGTAGGGATTTGTTGGTGTGGCAGAAATTATGACAAAAAGTCCAAAAGGAAGGTTTTGATTGGTTTAAGGCACCATCTGTCAAAAATGAGGTGTTGCCCCAACGGCAACGAATAATTTCTCATGGATATGTATGTGTTTGTGTATAGGGCCGGTTCATAAGTTTTAGAGACCGGAAGTGAACCTCTTGAATGAGGCTTCCCTATATCTTCCATTCAAAAATTGGTTTGTACAAAGTTTCATAAATAAATAAAAAGACCATTACAAAAGAGGGGCGTCAAGGTATGCTGTATTCAAGTGCTCTTCCTTCCTGGAGGGAAAGAAAAACATATATCGCGGAACGACTGAACGTTGTGAAGGATTGAAGCGTCGTCGCGCACATGCACACACACGAGTACGAGTCCGAGTCCGAGAGTCAAACCAGCCCCTTCCCAGAAAGCTCACTAACCGAAGGTCTCCTAGCCAGCCCCAAGGAAACCTCTTGATGCCCGAGGCCAGAAGAGTCGTCGGTTCCTCTCCCTTCTGAGTAGTGAGGCTTATTTTGTGGTTCCTCAATGTTAATTGGGCTTATTTTGTGTAAAAGGAGGTTTAGTGCAAAAAAAAATTTGGGCCATATATACATACATACATATATATAGGAGTCCTAAAATTTTAGGGCCCTCATTTTAGCATTTTTTGGGAGGCCCAAAGCCTATGCTTCTCCCGCCTATGCTATCAGCCGGCTCTGTTTGTGTGTTTGTGTGTGATAGTAGAATATGTGTATGGTGTTTGTGCATTTGGGTGCGATTCTAGTAATAATAGTTAAGACGCCTATTCATTTCAATTGTATTGCATGTTCTCTCTCTCCTACTGGATTGTCTGGCGCCTGGCGGGGATATAAGGTTTTGGGTGAATATGATGAGGAGGGGAGATTAGCTTAATGAGTGGGGGCTTCTACTTGGTTTGAATGGTAGTTGATATGAGTAGATAAAATTGAGTGAATAATGCGAGAAATTATTTGATTGTCCTTGTGAAATCATTGCATTGAAAATACATTTAAAAAAAAAGGTTTGAGGGATAATTTTACCCTCTCGAATTAGCTAATCCTAAGGTGGAGGGTGGTATTAACTAACATGGGATTCCTTCTCTCACTCCCTCCTTCTCTTCCTTCCAAATGGGCTGGAACCAATCTGGATTGGGTCATGTTGTCCACTCCGGGACACCTCTTCGATCATTTGAGCTACTTATGTTTTATAATTTGGCTAGTATCTTATCCTTCTAGAAAAAAATAGTTGATCGGATACTGATAGCTACACTTTTGGACCTATACTCATCTTGTGCATCTGCTCTTATCCTTAAAATTATACACATAGATTATATAATATCCTATACAGAAGTAGCTCGGAAAAATATGATTTGTCGCTGTCCGATCAACTAATTTTCCTTTTTTGTTTATTAAGATGATGCATTCGACGAATCCTATAATTAGTGGCATGGGTTATAACGAATCAAGGGAGCCCACCCATAGAACTGGACGGTGCAGTTTAGATTTGGTACCGGACACCCACGAGTTTGGCTGGACTGAGGGGCCTTTATATCAAAAGTTAGGGCTCCACCGGATTTACCCGATATCCAAACACAGCCCCACAAGAGGCGTGAAGTATGAACCTGGGTTCTATTTCACACTTACTTTGCCAGCCATGATCTATTACGTAGATTTAGATTTTTTAACTTTAAAATTAAAACCTGCGGGGAAAAGTGGGTAATCTTAAGTGTGAAAAGTATAGCTATTATGCATATTAGTATTTGGTTAGTCATGAACCTTTTTTTTTTTTTTTTTGGGGGGGGGGGGTAAAGAGAGATTTTTGGTGCACTTGTTTTACTCGACGAGCTCTACAAAATTGAAGTTTCTGATCATCAAAACGAGACCGAAGCGGACCTCATTCGGCTGGGACAACAGGTTGCTGCCCCTTTAAGGGGCAGCAGCTCCCCCGCCTCCCTACCAAAAGAGACAAGAATACAAGAAACAAGAGGCATACCTCGGGAAAAAAAACCCAGCAACCTACCGGAAAACAAGACAGAAACACCAAACTAAAAACAAGAGAGCCTAACTACAGCTAGTCATGAACTTAATAATCTGTGTCAAGTATTTGTCGCACTTCAAAATCATTATCTATTCTTCCGTTGATTTTTACGACTTTTAATGTTATTACCAAAGCGCAAATGGCAGCTACTATAATGGAAAAGCTTGAAATGGAGCTGTTTGCGACTTTGCGCGCATCGGGTTGTCAGGAAACGAAATGGCTCATGGGCTGCCTCCACCACTAAATTCGGGTGGGTAAATAGAGCAAATGAGATGGTTGCGTAACGAAAAGTAGAAGGAGAGAGAGAGAGAGAGAGAGAGAGAGAGAGAGAGAGATTTGGGGGATAAAAAATAGTGGGTGTATTCCAGTTAAATCACATTTGGTATGGAAACACGTTGTACAAATCCCCATCTGGCATCTACCCTCTATAATGTTAAATTAGTAGTCTAATATTACCTCCGTCCCAAAATGTTTGTTCGGTCCCTAAAACAATGACTCAAAAACAATACATTTCTTTCAAGAAAAAATTTAAACTTTTTTTTATAAATTAAAAAAAACTCATCGATATTTAGTGAATTGTTGAAAAAAATTTAAATTTTTTTTGCGAGAATTATTTTTATGTATTAGTTTTGTGGACCAGACAAACATTATCGAACAGAAAGAATACGTAATAGTACCATTCATTTTTAGCCTTTAAATTTGTCTTTATACCATCGCTATCTTATAGAAAGATTGCCCCGCATGCCACCAAACCGGCAGGATAATGCCGAGGCATCATTTTCAGATCATATGAAACGAATAATGTGATGTCACCGCCCTTTTCTTGGCTGACTTCATGCTTACATGTGCCACGTTGGGATTTTTTCCTTATCTTCCCTTGCAAGTGGTAGATGCTTCCCTTGGATTAATTTTATTAATTAAAAAATTAAACCCAGATTAAAGTTCTGGAGTAATCTTCAATGAGTGATGGTTAAGACTTAAGAGATTTACTAGCGTTATAACTTCACACGCGATCACTTTCCAAGTTAGATCGATCTACTAGTAGTATTGTTTTGAAACTGGGACACTTGGCCCGTCAGTTGCACAGTTGTTGTGTGTTCAACTCTTATTGAAATGAATTTGGGATCCATGTTTATGAGTTGGGTTTAGCTTGAGGTAGTATAAATTCTTCCCACATACTGTATGAGTTGGGTTCAACTCTTATTGTCGGTGCCCCCTCGCTCTCATTGAAACGCATGATCCACCTAGTGCCTTTTTCGGCTTCAGGTGGGGCGGTGTGCATTATGGGTCTGGTCTCCTTCAGGGCTATTGTCGCCAGTCTAGAGACTCTATGGTCACGTTCAAAAGAGGGTTACTATGCTTGGTCGCTCTCTTCTCCACCCTCTTTATTAGCATAGCAAAATGTGTAGTTGAAAAAACGTACAAGATTTTTCATGGCCTTTCACACGAGGGTGCAAGAGGACCATCTCAACGCATTGTGGGGTTGGGGATCAAAAATGTACTAATCCACAATTCACAGAACCAAAAAGGGTCACTGTCAATCTTTGGAGCCACGTAATCCAATTTTGCTCCATAGGGGGATCAAAAATGTAATTAATCCTCAATTCACAGAACCAAAAAGGGCCAGTGTCAATCTTGGGAACCAAGTAATCTGTATATAAAAAACCCACTCTAATCCCACACCATTCACTCTGCTCAGCCCCAAATCAAAAGTTCTCTCCTCTTTCATACACTCTCCACTCCTTCCTCTGTTTTCCCCTGCTTCATAATTGCTCACATCCCATTTTAGAAATGGAGAATACCAAATGGTCCAAATCCGCACCCAAGAAGAACCAAATCCTTCCTCCCAGGAGAGGTGAGATCAAACTGAGGATAATAGGCAAATTGCTGAAATCGGTCGCCTTGGTGGCCAGAGGGAACACCGGAAGAAAAGGAGAAAAGCGGTAGTCCTCGAGCTCAAGTGGGAACATCAAGTGGGTACAATTCAGACGGTCATTCTGATGGGTATTTGGTTTCCCAATTCCCTGAGTTTTGGGTTTGTTTTTTTTTTTTTTTTTGTGTGTGTAGTTGAATGGCCAGAAACAGAGCCTTCTGCCATTTTCAGATGTCTCAGCTTCCAGTTGTTATAATCTTGGGCTTGGGCTTTCAATAGTCAATAGATTATTAACTTGTTATACGTTTTTTTAGGGTTCTGGGTTTTCCTATACTAGATAGAAAATGATGGTAGAGGGGTGAGATTGAAGATCATGCTTGATTTGGTGTTCATCTATCCGCATGTTGTTTTGTAGTCAAAGCGGAGATGTACTGTATGTGGTAATAGTGTTCAAACTTTTGTAGTATGAAGTTTTGTGAAAAGTGGTATATGGATATTTATTCTTCTCCCTCTTTCCTTTGTTTTTATTTAATGCTTCATTTGTTTTGCTGCTGTGGTGGTGTTGGTGATGATAAAAATGATTGTGGTTTTCCGGGTTTGAATTTAATTGGCAGGAATCCCATAATTTATCAGGTTATTTGAGCTGTAGGAGTCATGAGAGGAGGGGCGAGAGGATTTTTTTTTTTTTTTTTCATAATGATAATGAAAAAAGAGAAAAACTTGGAGGGATTTAGAGAGGTTTTTGTTATTAATTGGCAGGGGCTTTGTTCCGTTGGGTTTTGAGGGAGGTTTTTGCTATAATGAATGGAGAAATAAATAGAAAATATGAGTAATAATTGAGGGAAAAACTTATTTGAAATTGTGGAGAGAGCTGACGGCTAGAGATTGGTTGTGTTTTACATAACCATTGTCTTAAAAAATGCTACGTGCACAATCGTTGTGTTGGTTGTACATGTAATTCTAATCGTCTAGATGTATTTGAACGGTCTAAATTTTAAAAAACTAAAAGTTTAACTTTTTTGGAAAGAGTTTAAGCGAATTCTAACCGTTTATTACAGCAATTGACGGTTTGAGATTTGTTGTGTGTTGTGTTTTATACAACCGTTATGTGTGTAGCACTTTTCAGAATTACACGCACAATCAACACAACGGTTGTGTGCGTAGCATATTTTACGTCCATTGCTCTATAAACAGTTATAATTCGCTCAAACTCTTCTCAGAAAAGTTAAACTTTTAATTTTTTAAAATCTAGACCGTCCAAACACATCAAAACGATCAGAATTACACGTACAATCAACACAACGGTTGTGCGTAGCATTTTTGCTTTTGTTTGACGCCATTTTCTCAACAAAATCTAATCAGGTACGTTTCTCCGCAAGGCCCAAGCTTCCCTACCAAGATAGTCCGGTCTTTCTTCGTCGACCGGATCCTCAGGTACGTTTCTCCGCAAGGCCCTAGCTTCCCCAACAAGATAGTCCGGTCTTTCTTGGTCGACCGGATTCTGACCCTTTTTCCAAAAGCATCCTAGTACTATCCAGTACAGTAGTAGTAGATTCTTTGGTCGTAAAGAGGAAGAACTCCTTTCTAATTTAGCATGGTTGTGGACCTTTATTTAACTTTAGCATTATTATTAAAAGATAAAAAGATTCTAAACATGACGTAAAGCCACTATTAGGGAAAGGAAGGAGTAGTTAATTAGTCGAGCACCGCCCCGCCAAGCGGCTGATTTGGCCGTTTATTTCGGCACAGCTCGGATCGAATTTGAGCGCATACAAATTTAAATTATCTATTGTTCGGTTAAGATCTAACCTGTCGATTGTTAGATCAATTGCCCTACAGACCCATTCCGTAAGAAATGTCCATACAACATGCCATTTCCGTATTGTGGATATTCATCGATGTGTAAGCTAAGTCACATTTGTTGTCGTTAAATGTGCTTCGAATATTTTAGCCGGGGTTATATTTCAAAGTTATGTTTGTTTCGGGTACTTTTATCGCCTTGTGTCTTATTGTCATGTATCTTTGTGATTTGATGCTCTTGGATCTTCTTTATAATGATGATTGTGACAGTAATCTTCTAAAAAACACATCAGTCCTTTGGTCTCGCTTGATACATGTGGGTTGGAGGAGAGACAGAGTACTAGGAAGGAGATTGGGATGGAGTTAAGAGTTCATAGCGAGTAGAATTTTGTAGGGAAGTTAACAATTTGATCTCACTCCCATATTACTTCATTCCGAAATCCGAATTTGAGGAATCATTATAAACACTAGGGGCTGGAGCACACGCAATGCGTGTGTAAGTCGGATTTTCACAACGTTTTTGTAAAAATAAATTTCACTTATTGTTTGATTAAATTTTTACAAATGTTGTGAAAATCCAACTTGCACACGCATCGCGTGTGCCCAGCTTCTAGTGCACGTTTAAATAAATAGGTATTACTACGCACAAACGCACAGAGAGCGGGAGATTATATCTCATCCTCAATGTCTTTGATTTTTTGCATCACATAAGCCATTGGGTGCGTCTCACTCGATCACGACACAGGTACTGCCTAATTGATCAGGCTTCCGAGTATTTGAGTGCCGGCATATTTGCGTCTGCAACGAAGAAGAAGCGGAGGCTATCGGATTAGAAATGGGGTGTGGGTTTATGGTATTCCGCGCAATACATATGCTGAAACCATGGTGTGGTGAGAAACAAAATAGACCAATAAAAACTCATACTCAAATCAGCAAGTTGCTGTGAAAGCAAAAGAAGACATTAATACAAACACCTGGTAGTCAATAGAGAGTAAGAGAGAGTACCCTTAATTTTCAAAACTCTCTTCACCGCAGGTATGAATTTCCGAATCTAAAATAGGACATAAGAACATCCTGAAGATCTAAGTAGAACAAAAAAATCTACAAAACCCATACTGAAACTGAATCTGGAACAGGAAATAAGAACATCCTGAAGGTCTAAGTAGAACAAAAAAATCTGCAAAACTCATACTTAAAATCTGCAGAATAGCTTCCCGCTAAGGTGTTTGTTAAACTAATATCATTTCTGGATTGACATATTAACTGAATGGTAAAATTTAATGGGCTAAAATTACAGACAGATTAGGAAAAGGTAATTCGGAAAGCAGTCATAGCAGTCAATTTTACCTAATTAACTTTAAGGGGCACACTTACTTATCACGGTCCTGCTTCGGGAGAATTACGAATCAATTTCTCTCCCAATAACTTTCAGCAGCAATTGGAAGACGGAAGTAGCAGAGTTGAGAAGGAGAGAGGGAGGAGAGAGAGGGGTGGGGTGGGGTGTGGGGAGCTGTTGAGAGAGAGAGAGACGTGGGGTTGTGGGGGAGTGGCGGTTGTGGAGAGAGAGAGAGGGGCCGGAAGGTAGCGTGAGAGGGGGAGAAGGTAGCGTGGATGAGAAGGGTTTTTTTTTTTTTTAAGAAAAAATAGGAATTGAAGGAGTAATAACTGTTTTAGGTGGATTTTTTTTTTTGCGCTTAAATGTCTAAAATATCCTCACAATTAACTGTTTTGCTTTGTGTTTAAAAGGGCACTTATGAAAAGTAAAATACACGACAAAGGGAGGAGACACCAAAGGGTGCTCTCCCTTTATATATTAGAATAGATATTAGAATAGATGTAATACAAATTTTTCTAGAAAAATTAAAACTTTGTTGAACAATTTATTAGATATCCATGAGTTCTTTTGACTTGTGCAAAAAGATATAATTTTTCGTGTAAAAAAACATTTTTAAGTCCTTATTTTGTGGACCAAATGTTTATTTTGGGACAGAGGTGGTACAATTTTACCGCTCAATACTCTCATTGTATTCCCAATATCATCCCCATGGGTTTCTCGATCTTCATTTTGGGGATTCAAAACAATCTAATCGCAATAAATTGCAATCAAAACCCCACCATGGGTTTACACTCATAGGAGTTCATATTCAGTGAAACAAGCCTTTGCAATAGTGATTGGAGTGCAGTTTGTGCCTCCTTTGTACTCCCACGCATTTGGGCCGGGTTCAAGCTCTCTCCCCTCTCTAACATCTAACAATACTAATTCGCTAATGAATATTGTTTGACCAAAAAAAGAAACCTTTATTTTCTTCCTTTTATAATCTAGATGTATGTAAGTAGTTAACAGATTATTGAAAACTAAGGCTCTGTTTGATAACAGGTTTGAGACTTGGGATTGGAGTACTAATTCCATGGGAGTATTAATACTCTGTTTGGTAACAAAAAAAGGTCCAGACTATTAGTCCATTGGGATGTCCAATTTTGCCTTTAGAGGGTATTTGGGACTTGGTATTCATAGTCCAATTCCAACTCCACATTATCAATCTTTTCTCATTATCAATTTCTTCTATCAATTCAATCTCATCATCTAATCTCATCTCAAACAAACATAATATTAATAATCTCATCATTCAATCTCATCTCAAACAAACATACTCATTACTAATCTCTTATCATTATCAATCTCAATCATAATCTCATCTCCTTGTGAATCTCACCCATCTATCACTGTTATCAAACGAGACCTAAAAACATTAGCACTAAAAACTACAAAGCTACTTCTTACTGCAAATATTACTACTTGTTTTGGTAGAAAAGCTATACGTACCGATGGCTGCCGTATATATGAAAAATATGGTGTTTAGATCAAGCACTCTACACACATCAGATGTCATTGATTTCCGCGTTGGGCCCCTCGTTTTTTGTTTTAAAATTTTTGGACGGCTCAGATAGGCCGTTTGATGGCCGGAGAAGGCCTGGCGCGGCCGTTGATATGATTTCCCTATGGCGGCCATCAGTACGTATAGTAGGACTCTATTAGTTTTGTGCCAAAAGATTTTTTTGAATTATTTATTCGTCTCGATGAGAGAAATCGAAAAGTATTTCCTTTTTATTTTAACCTAAGTGTTTTTTAAAATATCCAATATATAGCCTAAAAAGCCTCATACTATATTTTTTTACATTTTCGATTCATCTTGACAAAAATTTGTTGAAAGACAAGAGTAATAATCCACAAAAGTTTGACGCAAGAGTAACAAACACGATTTTTTTGTCTGAAGAAAGACAAAGCCTAACAAACTCCCAAAAAAGCTAAGAGAAACAACACCTGAGTAATCCAGGAGTATCGCCACGTGGTGCTCCGGATTATATCAGAATCACATATTGTTATAGGATCCATACACTTAGTCGTGAGCTCCATAGGATTGGCGGTGCTCCCAGAGTAATAGTTAGTATACTCCAATTGAAGGTCACTACAAATGGATAAATTTTTGAGTGTAGAGTGGGGATAAATTTTTGAGTGTAGAGTGGGTATCACGTGGGCATGCCCACGTGGTGCTCGAGTAGCCTATTCAGGCCGTCTAAAAGTGTGTTGGATAGCCTAAATTAAACTCTTTCTCTTCTTTCACCCCACCACTCTCTCTCTCCTCTTCTCTCTCTCCAAATTTGAGTCGTTTAAAACCAAAATGGATGGCCCGGATGCACGGAGCGGACACCACGTGATACTCACCCCGTGCCAAAATTATCTCCTACAAATGACATGGAGAAATAGAAATGGAGTAGTACCCTTTTTTTTTTTTTTGGGTTTGGGTACTTCTTCATCCTCACTCCACGTTGATGCCCAATCCCATTCAAATTTTCAAAGTTCAAAAGCCCGCAAAAATGACAGCTACAGAAACACTACTGTCCCCTGCACTAAAAAAAACAAATTCCTCTCCACTTTTCGCTTACCTCTCTCTCTCTCTCTCTCTCTCTCTCTCTAGATTACAAAGCCAAATTCCAAACCAAGCTTGATCTCAGTTGTATTCCAAAACAGATACAGGAAGAGTGATCGATACACTGATTCGAAAAAAAAAAAAAAAAAAAGAAGCTCGAATTGACATTCCCCCCTTTCACCTGAATCTCGGAATCTCTCGCTAAAGAAGAAGGGAAAGGAAAAAAAAAAGCCCTAATGGAAAACGAATCTGCCACCACCGCCCCTGAGGTTAAAGGCGGCGTTCCGACCTACGGCGGGAGGTACGTCATGTACAACGTTGTCGGTCACCTTTTCGAGCTCTCCGCTAAGTACGTCCCTCCGATTATGCCCCTCGGTCGCGGTGCTTACGGCATCGTTTGGTATATCCTCTCTCTCTCTCTCTCTCTCTCTCTCTCTCTCTCCATACATATATGTCTAGCTAGACTAGCTGTATGTATGTATGTCTCTGTGTGGCTAATCTGAGAATTAGAAAGCCGTAAACAGCTCAGTTCCCGACTTAAGGGCAAATGGAACTGTAGATTTGTAGTTGGATTTGTTTGTAATGTGTACGTTTATATGTAATTGATTGTCCTTGTATTTATTGCATTACGTTCGCAATAATGCCAGGGACACAACGCTCCGCCACAACACCCCTAGCATTATTGGTTCGTTAAAGATGAGATGGCTGAGGGAATTAAGGGCAATAGAAGTCACAGAAAGGGAAATCCTATTAACTGAATATATGTATTTGTGTAATTTAGATGAACGGGTGCAATTCATCAACAGCTCAAAACCTACAGTAAGGAAAATTGAGAAGCTGGAGAGAATTAAGGTTAACTTAAATTAAGGGAAAGGAAACCTCAGTTGCTGTGATTGCGAAGGTTAATTTTCTGGGAAATAATTAAATAGAAATGAACCCGATTGTTTTTTATTTTCTGTTCTATTTGCTTGGATCACCGATCTGAAACAAGATGGGAGGATTAAGTTGAATTTTATTTTATTTTCTGATTTTTGTATGTAGTAAGACCAAAACTTGTGTGATGCGAAATCTCTTCTCATTTTCAAGTTCCCAAGCTCCTTGTGGGGCAAACTTGGCTTAGGTAATTATCTTTATTATCAAATGCCAATTTGAGATGCAACTTTTAGGTTTTAAAGCAGCTGATATTGCTCTGGACTTGTGCGTAAACAATTGCATAAAAGGAAGGGATCCTCCCCAGTCCCCTTTGGAATTGGGCGGTTCTGTCCAATCCCTCTAACTTTTTGAAGTATACGGTGGTTTTGTTTGAACTTTGAAACCAGTACTTCTATGTATTCTGTTTTTCTTTTGATAGGTCTGTTAAAGTTACATAGTTAAAACTTAAACCTAATCCGTTTGTTCAGTACAATATCTGGTCAGTACTATCTTGGAGCTTATCACCCATGTATGATGCAAGAAATTGTGTTATTTATTTATAGTTGTCTCATGAGTGGCCTTGCTTGGATTTGTTTCCTTCTTACAGCTGTGCAACAAATTCTGAGACAAAGGAAGAGGTTGCAATCAAGAGAATTGGGAATGCATTTGACAACAGGATTGATGCTAAAAGGACCCTACGTGAAATCAAACTTCTTTGCCATTTGGATCATGAGAATGTAAGCCCGAGTAAACAAAAAGCATAGTTCAGTATTGTTGGGGTTACTTACTTATCTTCTCCATGTCCTCTGCAAAGATGATGCCAGTTTATGTGCTTCTATTGTAAATGGTCCTTGTTAGCTTGATGGACTTGGTTTCTGTATTGGACACTGTCCTTGTTAGCTCTATGTACCTTGGACTGATTTCCCCAAAGCTTATGTGCTTTGGTTATCTCACCTGTTATCAGATCTCTGGTTCTTGGAGGTCACTGGTCCACAACTCCAAGTTCTCCCCATTGTCTCTCTCATTGTGCACTTTGTTTTGCTAGTGTCTGTGCATTTTGTTCAATTCAATATGTTTGTCTCTGCACGGACAAGATTGGATTACATGTAAAAGGGAGTATTACTTGATAATAAATCATTTTTGTTGGATCCATTTCCTAACAGCTTACACATTTCAGACAATTCACATCTACATGTGCTTAGGTCCACATAGATATTGTACTGTATTCTTTCAAAATAATGTCAACATTTGCCGTCGAGAGTATGGATAAGATGAGCCTGACCTTCTTCTCTGGATGCTTTTGAGTTATTTTGTGAGTTTGAGACGCTTTAACAAACAAATATTATGCAGATTATCAAAATTAAGGACATCATGCGACCACCAGAGAAAGATGAGTTCAATGATGTATATATTGCATATGAACTTATGGAGACTGATCTGCATCAAATAATACGCTCTTCCCAGGCACTCACAGAAGACCATTGTCAGGTACTTCTCTTTACTTCATACAATGCACTCTCCTGTAAAAGAACTGTCTCTATAGACAGCAGAGGTTTGTGAACTGAGTATGCTGCAGCTCTACTGAGTTTATATTCTACCCATAGTGGATTACTGAAGGTTAATTAATTCATTGTTAACAATAAGTAACATGGTGGCGTATTTGAAAATGAGATGAGGTCAAGTTTGCCATCGTTTGTCATTCTCTCTCTCTCTCTCTCTCTCTCTCTCTCTCTCTCTCTCCAGTGTTAATCATCAACGATCTTGTGTAGCTCAGTTTAAATAGTGAAGTATGCCTGGCAAAAACCATGTAGGTTGCACGTCAGATCCAGCCTCTTACTAGGGCAGATAAGTGATAAAGCAATATTTGTGAGGTTCCTATCGCAATTTTTGAGCAAGTTTCTTATAGAGGCTGTGAAGTTTCTTTCTTTGTTCCTTTCGTGATGCATCATGATGACTTTGTTTGATAGTTTGCTACACGCTGACGTTATAGAGATATTGGTTCTGATGCTTCTGATTGATTTGAGTGTCAACTAGTTGGGACGTTCTTTCCATGGCAACTATGTGTTGGTGTCGAAAAAGGGATTTGATTCATTGCTTTATGACCACACAGTTTAAGTCTTCGGTTTCCTTTGATTGGTTACAAGCTTCAAAGCCAACTTCATTTTCATTTGTCTAACCATTGACTAACCTGCACTTTTACATGTGAACTGGAAGAAAGAAAGTTCTTCAATTACGATTCTGTACGGTTTACACATACCTATACTCATTTACAAAGGCTCAGGGCATTGCACGGTTCATATCAGAATCATACGCTATTGTTGTTACTAATATTGGTGTACTATCTGAAAGGATGTAAGTTGATCAGATGTGCAGACTTAACCCTAAGTCCGTAGCTGAGTTTCATTATTTGGCAAAGGGATATTTAGTTTGTTCTTATTCCCAAGAGAGTCTATTTGCTACAACTATTTTCCTGATGTCTATACTTCACCGTTTGGCCATAAATAGGTGCGAATAAAGTTCAAGCTGCCAAGTGCAAGAATCCTGGTTTGAGGCGACTATGTTAGGATAAAAAAAAAAAAGGCGACTATGTTTATGCATGTGTTTAAAGCTGCATTTGAATTACTTTTGTGAAATTAGGTCTTACCAAAAGTGTCAAATCCTCATCCTCACGTTACTTCGGGGTAAAAAATGACATACCCTTATAGTTTATACAGCACAATATGTGCTTAAACATGCATCGTAAACTTAGTTTCTCAAATGCTTGGGAAATTGCTTGAAATCGTGTTTTACATGAGCTGCACTTAACGTCATTTATGTGTCATTGCAGTACTTTCTATATCAGCTGTTGCGGGGACTGAAATACATACATTCTGCAAATGTTTTGCACCGAGATTTGAAACCAAGCAACTTGCTTCTCAATGCAAATTGTGACCTCAAGATTTGCGACTTTGGGCTTGCAAGAACTACCTCAGAGACAGATATTATGACAGAATATGTTGTAACTCGGTGGTACAGAGCCCCTGAATTGTTACTCAATTGCTCAGAATACACCGCCGCCATTGATATATGGTCTGTTGGTTGCATTCTAATGGAGATTCTTTTAAGAGAATCATTATTTCCGGGTAAAGACTATGTTCAGCAGTTGGCACTTATAACAGAGGTAATTTTCGTGTGTAAGACATTTCTCCGCATGTATTTAGCACGCATGGATTTGTAATAATTTGCGTACAGTTTAGGCTTAACAATTGTAGAAGGAACATCAGTCATGTTTCGACACTGTTTTTACCCTAGAAATTATTGTGCATTAACAAATTTCATGCTTGTTTCCACAGCTGTTAGGTACACCGGAAGATTCAGATCTTGGATTTCTGAGGAGTGAGAATGCTCGAAAGTATGTCAAGCAACTCCCTCATGTCCCAAAGCAATCATTTCCACAGAAGTTCCCAGATTTGTCCCCAATAGCCATCGACCTTGCTGAAAAGATGCTAGTTTTTGATCCATCTAAGCGCATAACCGGTATGCCACTTATTATTATATCATTTAGTGATGCCCGAGATAATTGATCATTTCATATTGTCACCATTTGTACTGACAAAATTACCCGTGTTACTTGGTATGTATGAAGTGGAGGAAGCATTGAATCATCCATTTCTATCAAGTCTCCATGAGATCAACGAGGAGCCAACTTGCGCATCTCCATTCGTCTTTGGTTTTGAGCAGTTATCTTTGAGCGAAGAGGACATAAAGGAGCTCATCTGGATGGAGTCACTTACCTTCAACCCAGATGAGGTGGACTGATGAAACCGATTTTCTGCGCTGTTTTTTCCGTTGGGTTAGTCCATCGAATGCTCCGAGTGTTGGATTTTGGCTTGAATGCTGATTGCATGCATAAGTTTGATTCGAGTTTTTTCGTACAAGCAGCAAGGAGATAGGTTCTCCGATATATTTACTGGATTCACTCTTCGAGAATCCACCCGATGAATAAGTTGTATTTGTAAGCGAAGGTTATGATCCTAGCCTTCATTTTCTATTTGGTGTTGTATATTCCGAGATAGAGTCTAATCTTGAATCAATACTGTAGTCAAAACATATACTTTGAAATTAGCCAGAAGGTGCTACTGAGAGCATGCAGTTATTTCAGTGAAACTATGTGAAATATTTTTTCGTGAGAAATTGGCTTTCTTATATTACCCTGCTCTTTTTTTTTATGACGTCCTTTTTCTTGGATATCATTCTGTTGATGATTGAGAATCATTTATGTGTACTATTTCATAAGAAAGCCAACTTGGAGAGGAAGAGCACCTTTTTTTTGAGTGCTCTTGGGCGAGGGCAGTTGGGTGTGATGTGTGGCTTAGGCTCCGTTCCGGAAACCTTCTTAAAAAATAAGTACTTATTTTGTCACTTCTAATTCAAAAATAAGAAGGGGCATTCCACAAAATCCTTCTTAAAAGTTTATTTCACATTTTCAAACTCAAAAATAATGTAAATGAAAAAAAAAATTTAATTTTTTTTTGCACCGTATTAAAGATCTCAATGAGATCTATCAAACAAGATCCATAGTAGTAAGAAAATTATTTGCGTAAACACATGATTTTTGAGCTTGAAGTTATCTCATACAAAAAAAAAGACTGTTGCTATGATAATGGGCGCCGGCGGAGGGAAATCGTACCCGCGGCAGCGCCGGGCCGTCTCCGACCACCGGACGGCCGATCCGAGCCGTCCAAAAATTCTAAAAAAAAAAACCAAGCGGGCCTACGCGAGAATAAATGGCATCCGAGGTGTGTAGAGTGCTTGATCCGAGCACCCCTTTTCCGTGTATATATGAATCATCATATATACACGGAAAAGGGGTGCTCGGATCAAGCACTCTACACACCTCGGATGCCATTTATTCTCGCGTAGGCCCGCTTGGTTTTTTTTTTTAGAATTTTTGGACGGCTCGGATCGGCCGTCCGGTGGCCGGAGATGGCCCGGCGCGGCCGCCGATATGATTTCTCTCCCGCCGCCCATTGATACCTATATAAATTCTACCAAAATAATTACCCTCCTTCTTATTTTCCGGAACAACTCTTCTTATTCAACAAAAAATAAGTTCTTTTTTGGTTTGTGGAACCCAGCCTTAGTCACATAAACTTTTAAAATGTTTTGTGGCTTGCTCTCAAACCTAATGTTGTGCTCACGCTTTCAATTCTTGTTCTTGCAAATTTTTGTAGTATGAGATGTGTTTTAAAATCCTTTTATGCTCCTACTTACGCACCTGTCTGCGAATTATGTATAATATTCAAAATCTTGTAAATTTGGGTGGAATCGAATTCAAATGGGCGAGACGATCAGCAAACGAGGATGCTCATGGAGTGGCTTCTCTGGCCTTCAAAAAAAAATCATAAAATTTTACTTTGTAGATTCTGTTTGTCAAGACAAATGATTACACTGTACAAAATTTGACTCGGATTTTATGGAGATTGAGAAAAATAAACTAGAAAACAATGACAAAAGACATTTAGCCAATGGAAAATGGAGATTGTAGATCAAAGTACAAAATCAAAATATTCAAAATTAAAGGGGCAAATTTGGTGAGGAGAAGGGCATCCAAAACAAATGCTTCATTTTTGAGCAACTTGTTATGACACCTAATTGTTTCCGTTAAAAAAAAAAAAAAACAGTTCTTAATTTTTTCAAAGTAAGGCGAGAAGGCCTACTAGGGGAAACAATGGTATGGGGTCAATTTCATCAACTAACTTCACAACTTGCATCACTTCAACGTGCATTAAAACACGTAATAAAAGGATGCTTTTTCGGCGTTTGAAGGCCACAGTGGGATACCCATTGGGCGGTTCCTGGAATTTGCCCTTAAACAAAAAAAGGTTGGCTTAAGAGTTGATCGCAACATAGGCTTAAGATGGTGGAAGTGTTCGTAATTACAAGAATGTAAAAAGAAAAATGAGAAAGAATAAATTTGTACAAATACACTCATAACTTTTTTTGAAAGGAATACACTCATGACTAAGGGTTATCATTTAGAGCCCGTTCCAGAAACGAAATAAGAAATTATTTTTTGTGTAATAAGAAGGCTTGTTTATGAAAATAAGAAGGCTACTACTTATTTTGGAAGAATTTATATAGGTACCGACTGGTCGGGGAGGGAAATCGTACCGGCAGCTGCGCCCGGTCGTCTCCAGCCACCTGACAGCCGATCCGAGCCGTCCAAAAATTCTAAAAAAAAAAACGATGGGGCCCGATTGGGAATCAACGGCATCCAAGGTGTGTAGGGTGCTTGATCCGAGCACCCATTTTCCGTGTATATATGATCAAGCACCCTACACGGAAAAGGGGTGCTCGGATCAAGCACCCTACACACCTCGGATGCCATTGATTCCCGCGTAGCCCCCTTCGTTTTTTTTTTTTTATAGAATTTTTGGATGGCTCGGATCGGCCGTCCGGTGGCCGGATACGGCCCGGCGGGGCCGCCGGTACGATTTCCCTCCGCCGGCGCCCATTATCATAGCAACAGTCTTATTTTTTGTATAAGGCAACTTCAAACTCAAAAATTATGTGTTTACGCAAATAACTTTCCTACCACTATGGATCTTGTTTGATAGATCTCATTGAAATCTTTAATACGGTGCAAAAAAAATTGAACTTTTTTTTATTATTTCCATTATTTTTGAGTTTGAAAATGTGAAAGAAACCTTTTATTTGAATTTTATGGAATGACCCTTCTTATTTTTTAATGAGAAGTGGCAAAATAAGTACTTATTTTTTAAGAAGGTTTCCGGAACGGAGCCTTAGCCCGCCGGCCTGCGACCTACCCAAAACCAGCCCAGCTCGTCAAGCTTTTGCCCAGTCCGAGCCCTGTCCAATGGGTGAGCCAGCCCAGCCGGAAGTCTTCATGGGCCAGGCTTGGGCTTCAATATTTAAGCTTGGCCCGCTCGTCGGCCCGCCTGTGAGCCCGCCGTATAGCCCATTAATCGCACAAAACCCAGCACACATGCACATGGCAGACCACTTTTTTGCCCATTAATCACACAAAACCCAAAACATTCAATTCAAGGATACATATTTTCATCTTTTCATCTTTTGGTACAGGAAAACCGAAAAAATGAATGGTGGTTTCCTTTAAATTGCACAATTCAAATAATCTTTAATTTTGTCTTGTGAAAAGTTAATAAGCTGGAAAAAAAGAAAAACAGAGCTTCAATTTAAAATAGAGCTTCAATAAGCCCAATACAAATCTAGCTCCATTAAAAAAAAGAAGGGAAAATGACGGCTAAGGACGTGTTTTGATAATTAATACCTGTCAAGAATATTTTCAGTATTAACAAATGTTCTTAGCTTGTCCTGGGCCGTCATTTGTTAATTAAAATCCAACCTGTAAGCCCAATATAATTCTAGCCTGCCCACAAGCCCGCCCGCCAGGCCGCCAAGTGGGCTGCCCGTGGGCTAGGCTTGGGCTTCAATTTTAGGTACCTAGCCCAACCTACAAAAGAAAAAAGCCCGCTTGGCCCAACCCGTGGACGGACTTGGGTAGTGACTTGGCGCTGACACAGCTCGATGATGACCCTTACGCATAACTGTGGAAGGCACACCTATGTGTGGAACCCTCACACGCGTGTGAATGTGTACGGGTATAGAATGGTTGATATAAAAAATATAAAATTTGTTATCCCTTGTATTTCAGCAAAAAAGTACTTCATCCGTCCCGATTTGTTTGTTTATTTTCACTATCTGAAACCTCCTACAAAATTGTCTTTATGTATCAATTTATAATATTTTTTATATGCAATATGAATCTTGTTTGATATATCTCAATTAGGTCTAAAATATGATGCTCTCAAAATTATATAAATTGTGAGATATAGAAATTTTTTTAAAAGGTACATATGTCGAAATTGGACAAATAAATTGGGATGGAAGAAGTATTTTTTAACTATAGCATAAGAAGCACTCCCTCTCGTCCAATAATTGCAGTCTTTTCGAAAGTGATGTTAATTTTCAAATAGTCTTGTGCATTACTTTTTGAAATTTAATATGCTTTTAAGAATGGTGCACAAAGTTGTTATTTTCCTATATTCAAGAAAATAGTACTAGTTCCAAAAAAGAAAATGAAAGAAAAGAAAATACAGTGTTAGTTCCAAAAAATATTGAAAAATAGTAGAAATAATAAGTGGAGAGAAAAAAAGAGAAAAATGTTGAAAGTAAGAAAAATTTAAGGAGAATTTAAAAAAAAATTCATTTTGAATCATAAAGAGAACAAAGCAATAATAAAATGAGGGAGGGATATAAAATTAAAAAGGAAATAGATCATGTTAAAACGTCGTAGTTTCAACTCCGCAGATCTTTAATTGGAAACACAACTAAACCCTTGCCTAGAGAAAATTTTCAGTACTGAGAGAATAGCTGTAGTGTCCGTTTGGCATATCCGAATTATCCAATACATATATTGCATGTGCATCAAATCGGCCGGTGACTTGGTACCCATTTGACACCCACAAATTTCTCCTTAGACCTAACCTCCAAGGCTCCATCCAATCTTTAACCCGATCGAGGTCTTTACAAGTGGGAAAAAAAGTTATTTAACGAGATTACAAAAAGGGAAGATGAGGTTCCTCCAAAACCTCGCTAAACCCTCTTCTTCCTCGACCAAAATCCGAAGCCAGTCGACCACGCTGTTTTCCGCGATCATCTCTCGCTCCTTCTCGCGATCCCGCTCGTCCTCCGAACGGTACGTGCCTCGCTCCAAATCCATCTCCATCTTATTCGTCTCAACTCTTAACTAGTACACAATTTCTGTATCCGTTTGTTTCCTTGTTCCGATTCTATGCCATTGCGGTCGTGCTTTTTTTCAGGCCGTCTTTTGGCGTTGCGTTCGACATCGACGGCGTCATTCTACGCGGCAACGCTCCCATCGGCGGCTCTCCGCGTGCTCTCGGACGATTATATGACGATTCGATCGGTATGTTTTCGGAAAAAAACTGCTTCGATTCCTTCGTATACTTGCATTGACGTGCATAGTGTTTGTTGCAATTAAGGGGGAGTTAACGCTCCTTTTGTTTTTTGGCAATTCGGCTGGAAAGGTTTCTAAATTATGCATGTTGATTTTACTTGCATTAGCGCCTTAGTGAAATTTTAGTAGACATTGTATGCTTTAGCTATTCCTTTTGTTTTGTTTACATCTCCTGTGATGTTTAGATGTTAACCTGGAAAAAAAAAAAACTGGTTGTTACTTGTTAGGTTATTACTTATTAGAGTCATGACTGTGGAAGTAATTTTATTCCAATTGGTTCTGACTTTGGATATGTCTTATTGAACGATTGAGTATAATGGAGGATAAATAAGTTTGTTAACGACACGTATGCAACAATTTCAGTCAGTATGTATTTAAGTTAGAAGGCATTTCATGTTGGCTGGACTAAACTAATCAAACTTGAAACAAGACACTAGCTTGGAATCTTCTGATGCTGAATCACAATTCGCAACTATCATTGGTGTCTTCTGTTGCATTTGCATGTCAAATTTTGTAGTTGATCAGCAGGCACTTATTGATGACTAGTTAATGGTATACTTTTTTTTTTTTTTTATCTAAGCTAAATCCTCTTGTTTTGGCAGGTACCTTGAAAGTTCCCTATGTTTTCTTGACAAATGGTGAGCCGTTTGTGTAATGTGTTGTTCTATTGAATTATATCGACGATATTAGCTGATATGATAGGAATTTTTTCTGCATCTGCTTGTGTTGTGGTTTATGTGATTTTTCCAATGATGATTAGTAGGATAACTTACCTCCTAGAGTAAGCATGCTAAATTTTTGTCTAGATCAAAGAAGGCAAGAGGATGCACAGAGTATTTGTTAATATCACACAAAGGTGACACGTAAGAAATTAGAAGAGAGTGTCTCTTTCTTTTCAACACAGGCATAAACGCGTGCACTCGCGTATAGCAACTGTGCTACTTAAATCCTGCAACAAGTGAAGAAAGAGCTCCTTTTTCAGTACATTGGAAGAAAGTTTAGTGTCTTGCAAGAAATAAAGAGGTTTGGTGAGAAAGCAAAAGAAGTTGATAATACAGGATGGAACATGTGTTACGATGGCGAAGATAGACATAGAAATGGTGTAAGGATAGTGTTTGTAAGCTTCTCAAGGACAATTAATTTCAGTTGAGGGAAGGAGTTCTACTTTACCTTCACTCCTTAACTACGTTCTCAAGCTTAGTTTCCTGAAGCGGGAGCAGAAGTGGGGCGGGATCGGCGGAGCGAAGGAATATAGAAGCTCCCAAGGTTGGGAGCGTGAGAGGCACGTCTACTTATATTATGAAATTAATGTAGCAGAGAGTATTCACTTTAAAAAGTACAATATTTTAGGAAGTAAAAATAGGGGCCAAGTCCTCCATAAGTGTAAGAAATGGGCTAGTGTACAATATATGATTATCTTTTCAAGATATCATGACTTAGGCTAGATATATGAGTTCATCATAGACCAATTAATAAAGCCAAGTGATAGATCCCTATTTTTCTATACAAATATCATATAAAAGCTCCCATCTTCATAAGGAGCGAGCTCCCATCTCGATGGGAGTGCTCTTGTCAAGCTCCTTAGTTGGGAGAGCAAAAGCGGGCTCAAGGAAAACTTTCATTCCATCTACCAGCAAGGAATGAAAATTAATGAAATTATTGCAAGTCCCTTCTTAACATCCTTCCTTCTACTTACATGGATAGCAATCCACAAGGAATGCAAGACCATACTCATCTAATCAATTGAAATGAGGAACCTTAATAGAAAGCTTAGATGGGTTCTTATTCTCACCTACCTTTCTATTAAGGAAGGGAAAGAAAAGGAATATTAGCCAGAAAATGAGATTGATCAGTGTGGTGTGGTGAATAAGCATGGACAATTTGTATCATCTTGTGACTGGGAATAATTATATAGTTGCTGTGATTAGCCCCTGCGCATCCCAGGTAGGATTGGATGACAATTTGGTTGTCTCGTTGAAGTGTAAACCGTTGCAGATTGACTATTGTGCTGAAGAGTAACGTTTTCCAAACCTTTTCTGGGTAGATTGGGATTTTCTTGAGAATATTGGTTTGTAAGATTTTTATGTGTTATGGATATTGGTATGACTGACTGATCCCCTCTTTCTTGTTATTGTTTATTTCTCATCCCAATTTTATCAGGAGGTGGAGTCCCTGAATCTAAAAGAGCCTTGGAGTTGGAAAAACAATTGGGTGTTAATATCTTGTCCTTGCAAGTGAGTTCTGAATTTCGTACATCTCTTAAAATTGCTGAATTTACGTTATTTTAGATATATTTGTTTCCTCAAATTGCTTATACGTCAACATTTAGTGGACATTGATGCTTTTTCAAACATGTTTTATGCAGTAACTCCTACAAAGCTATCATTGAACTCTTGGTTTTTTTTTCATCTCCCCACGGTCAAAGTACCTAGTGTGTGTGTTTTATTAACCCTTTTGACTGATTTTTGGGATGCAGGTTATACAAGGGCATACACCTTTCAAACAGCTGGTGAAGAGGTATGCATATGTTGTGGTGTTAGTTTAATCATCAAATAGAATACAAAGTGTTCCTTACAATGGGAGGAGAGAATTCAGGGGCCTTATGGGTATATTGAGAGCTCCCCTCCGTCTTATAGCCGATTGTCAATCCCAACAGCTAGGATAGTGGATTTACTTAATACCTTAGAGAGGGGTGTCTGTGTGATCGAACGTCCATATGTATGTGAGTTATTGGCTTTCCCTTGACAATCAGATGAATACATCTTCGTTTTTTTCCTTTTTCTTTTTGTGATGGGTCATGAATCCTCTCCTTGAGCATACGAGAGGATTCCCTAAATTTTCTAGACTTCACATTAGTGCTTAAAGTAAAGATCCTGGATCATGGGCTCTGATGGGGGCTCGGGAGTTGACCTTGCTTCTCTTATTTGTTATCACACAATACCTCGTGTGGTAATGAAAGGTGAAATTTACTATGCAAAATCCTCACAAAAATCAATGAATTTTGAAGAACAAAAGGAAAAGTGTTGTGATTCCAAGAAAATGGTCCTAATTAAAAGAACATTAAATCCATGTGGTAGATGGAATCTATGTTGGCCAGTGGCTCATTTAACTATTACCTTCATTTACAGATTTGAGAAAGAGCTCGTTATTGCTGTGGGAAAAGGTGAACCTGCTGTAGTGATGTCTGATTATGGTTTCAAGTAAGGGTTTAGCCTCATTGTATCGTTTTATCTGATTGTGCACCCCATTCAGTGAATTCCCCAACACGGTGTGCCCTTTTGTTTTGGATTTTATTGTGTGCTTATTGGTATTATTTTCAGAAATGTTCTTTCAATAGATGATTATGCATCTTGCTTTGACAACATTGATCCCCTGGGGCATTTTAAGAAGTGGACAAGTGGGAATGTTTCTGATCAGATCAACACTATTAGAAGCTCTGTTTGCTCGCAAAGGGTGCATGCAGCATTTGTTGTGAGTGATTCTATTGACTGGAGCAGGGACATTCAGGTTCTCCCTCTTAACTTAGTTGATCTTAAAAATAAAACATTATGATATTTGTTTTCCTAGTCTGGTAGTCCTATAAAACACTAGCTCAATACCATAAAGAAGAAGTTTGAAGGCACTGGGAACTTCTTGTGTTTCCTTCCATTTTCATCTGTGTTTGTCCTCCCTTTGTTTTAGCTGAATTCGTCTATCTATGTCGTCATGCAGTGTAATATGTCAATTCCATCATTTGTTTGCAATAGTTTGTGATGGCGCTGATGAGATTGCTGCACTTACCATTTTTCCTACTTGTGCACATATACATGCATATAATGAAATGACATATATGCTCACTGAGTCTGTATGCGTGTATGTTTGCTGATCTGCGAGTCACGGTCTGAACCAATGCTATTGCGAATTATAGCAGACTGGGTGTATAATCGTTCTTTCCTTAAATCTGTAGTAATCGTGGAAAAATCAGTGCCTGCAGAGCTTAATAAAAAGGTTTGAACATGTACCAAAGTTATCAATAAACTATAGTGTATCCATTTTAATATGATGGTGGGATACTGACATACTGTTATTAATGTTATATGTGTATGGCACCATTATTTTCTAATGTCTTTGTATAGTGTTGGATAGAAAGTAGAAAGATAGTCCTAGTTGTATTTGTTAAGTATATGAACCTCTACGGCCTGCTCATCCTGTAAACTTGCATTGAACTCTGTGTCATGTATCATGTATGGAATGTGAAAATTTCTGAAAAAGTGTCAAATTTTTTAAGTTTTGAATTCCTGTCCTTGGAATTGCTTCACTTTATTCAAATGGTTGGGCATGTGGAATATGGATAGTCAAATTGTTGAATGATCCATTCACAAAAGGTTCATGAAAAGGATCATGAATGACAGAAGCCCATTTTTCATGTATCATTGTGTATATAACCATAGTTGGCACAATAGTGGTAGCGGGATATGATTGGGGAAGTGGAAGCAGGAAACACAGCCGAAAACTAGAGGGGAAACATGAAGCTGGGAATCAGCCAAGAATCTAGTGGGAAACTTAATTGGAACATTTGTAGAAACTCTTTCTAAAGCAAGAAAGGAAACCATAAGCTCATTCATAGCTGAGCTCTCCGTCCTATTCCTTGCTTTTTGATTATGTCTTGATAATCTCAAATTTTGCAGTAATGAACCTGTGAACCCTTATCTGACAGAGATAATTTTAGGTTCTCTGTGATATTTTAAGAACTGGTGGTCTTCCTGGAAGCAAAATTGCACACCAACCTCCTTTGTATTTTGCAAGCGATGACCTTGAATACCAGGTTAGTTATTGCGTTCATTTTCACCAGATTTTATTTCTTGAATATTTTGTAGTAATATCCTATGGAACCTGATATTGTACTGATGAGGTGACAACATAGGTAGGCTGTATTTCCAAGTGAACGTCTTGGTATGGGTGCTTTCAGAATTGCACTTGAATCCATCTTCAACAGGTAAAACCAGATCTTCATGTATTTTTGGGTATGTGATCTCGTTATATGCTGTTGGAATAAAGAAGCTTACAGAATGCAGGAGCCATTATCGAATTCTTATCCCAAAAGAAAGGGAGAAATGCAAAAACTTTAAAGCTTGGTGTGGATGTGACTTTTAGATGGGTCAAATTTTTAACCACAATATTTCATTTGATATTTTCTAGGGAAAATCATTGACCTCATTTTTTATTTTATTTCTCCTTTTCTCTGTTTTTCGATTTATCAGTCCCATCTTATTATTGATCATGCGACAAATTCTTGCACATTTCTTATGCTCTGGTTTTACTATGCAGGATTCATCCTAATGCCCTTGAGTATACATCTTTTGGGAAGCCAAATACTTCTGTGTTCAGGAATGCTGAAACTGTACTGAGGGAATTGGTGCATTCATCATCCAATACCATTCAGTCAGCGAATGATCAAATTGGCGGAAATCATGTTTTTAGAACCCTTTACATGGTAGGAGATAATCCTTCAGTCGACATCAAAGGAGCACAACAGGTTGGTCTCTCCCTCCCTCTCTCTCGTAGATTCAATGATATAATAATCGCCTATCATGGGAGGAATCTGAGGTTGTGTAATGGATATCATGTACCTATTTTTTCATTTTCAGGCTGGACATCCCTGGTTTTCCATTCTGACAAGGACGGGGGTTTTCAAGGGGAAGGAAAACCATGACGAGTATCCAGCAGATCTGGTATGCGAACAGAACCCTGGAGAATTGTGTGCAAATCTAACTAAATCTCAGTATATTTCATCCCTAAAGAAGACCTGCATACCCATATCCTTTTGACATTGTGGAGGAAATGTTTACCTTGAAATAAATTTTTACCCTAAGGCTCCATTTGTTTCGATGTAAAATATTTTTCCATGTGAAATATTTTTTCAGAAAATAAATTTCAAACTTTTATTTTCCGGTGTTTGGTTGGCACTTGAAAAATATTTTCAGAAATCGACAAAATAGTGTAGAGAGGGAGGGGGGCTTAAACGGTGGAGAGATCTGAGAATATTGGAATTGAACGTTGGTAAGGACTGTTGATCGAAGAAACTGAGCAGTAAGAATTGCAGTAGAAAGCAACGGGTTCATTTCGGATAATAACTTACGGAAGATTTAAGGGTAAGTCATTTTCATCAAATTAATGAAAAATGTTTTACATGTAAAATATTTTCATATTTTTTTACACAACCAAACACCGAAAAATAGGTAAAACCTTTTACCGAAAAACATTTTACACCTAAACAAAACGGAGCCTAAACTTCACTTTTGATTACACTGTTTTGTTTATAATGCAGGAAATGTATTTTCTAGTATTGACTCTTTTCCCGCGTTCTAGACTTCACGAATTTAGGAAAAACATTACAGTTCTGGATTACTCACCACTAGTTCATCGTAAATGAACATCCTTCGTCCATGAAAATAAAGGACCTAGCGTGAAAATGAACATCCTTCGTCCATGAAAATAAAGGACCCAGCTTGAAAATGAACAACCTTCGTCCATGATTTTAGTGAGAAAGGTTTTGATCTAATAGCCTTGTAAATAGATGATCCTATAATGCTACTGAATTTGCCACATATCTAACGTTCTTTAGCTTAAGCAACAAAAAAATTCAGTTTTGTTCGTTTCCTGCCTTGGTAATCAGATTGATTTCCTTTCCCGTGCCCGAGCAATGTATTTGTTATACATTCTTCCCCCACTTTTGACAAATATCTTCTTATTTTCATAACCTCACCAAAATAGCGGCCAACTTTTGCTCCCACTTTATTTCCGTTCCAATATTCTCCTTCTGTCTTCTGTATGCATATCCAAGACCGAAGCATGGCATTATGGTTGTCAAATGCTGGAAATTGTTTGGTACATTTGCCAGCTAGTTTAGTTATCAGGAGTGCAAAGAGTAAATTTCGGCTAAAGTTGTATGTGTTGGCCTGGGCAGGTTGTTGACACAGTCGAAGAGGCAGTTGACTACATATTGAGGAAGGAGGGCATCTAAATTCTTATTTCATTGTTTCGGTTACAGAGAAGGAACGGGTGCAAGAGAGGCCCATTTTTTACCCAATCAAGGTGAACTAGCAGCATTTGTTTGGCGTCCCTAGACCGAAAATTTAGCTAATATCAGATTTACTTGTTACTTCCAGACTTGCTCTAGTAGACACCAGGTTTCTACAATACCAGCACGCTTTATGGTGCACTTCATAGCTTGTGCCTGTCGATCTTTGTGACAAGCTTTTGTTTTCCCCCAACTTTGAACAGATCTATGGATCATTTGGCATGCATGCTAGTATAATTTACCGCACCATTTCTTTTGGCTAGTTGCTTGGATGTGAGGATTAATTTTTCTTTCACAACCAGTATCCGGTAGTCATATAGATTACACAAGAAAAGAAAACAAAAATCATTAAACAGGAGTTCTCTTATACCAAAAGCTTCCTCATCTCGGTATCCTTGCACAAACTCCAATTGCTACAGTGGAAAAATTCCAGCAAGAAAGGTAGTCTCATCAAGGCAATTTCTGTAACGCCCCGAAAATTTAGAGATATTAAAAAAAATTGAAAAGATATTTCCAATTAGTTTTCCATTTCGAAGCATATAAAATTCCAAAAATCTTATCAATTCCAATCAAATCACAACGTATCCACGTTAAAATATTTTGTCAAATTCTCTTTCTGTACAATATAAAAATAATTAGTTTGAAGTTACAGAGCGACTAAGGGTGCAACCATAGTTCGATAATATCTTCTTCGGTCAGCATTAAAACCTTCTTCGCGTGTGGCCCTTCTGCTCCATCTTCAGTATATACCTGGCATTCGAGTTACCAGGGCAACATAGTACCATGAGCGATGACGCTCAATAGCCAAAACCCACCCGAACCCATAACTTACAAGCAGCAAGAAAATATAATTGAAGTGCATCGACATAACATAAAAAGAGAACAATTAATCATTTTATTACTATTCTTCAACCTAAGTGAAATCTCGGATCTTATCCACAGATCCGCTCCTACCCATAACCTCTGGCACAAACACTGGTGTGGTCCGACTCCCCTTTTCCAGATCCGGATGAAAGATACCTAAGTTATATACCCGGTATCCCATCCGCGACCATAAGTTCGGATAAAACTTCACCGGCAACGCTCAAGCGCCGTCTAGCCCGGGTTGAAATTCATCGGCAACGCTCAAACGCCATCTAGCCCGGGTTGTGACGCAAGCACAATGCCACCCTTATGTCCCGTCCCAATATCCGAGAGCCGACCACCACCATGCCGTACCCAAGGTTCGTAAATCCATACTTTCAACAGATCACCAGCAATCAACCTCCAACAATTCAATCCCCGGATTCCTTGTCCGGAATCCCAATCACAGTCTCTCACTTTATTCAATTTTCCGTTAATCATATTTCAACGTCTAAGATGATAAGTCCGCACATCGCAACCAACCCATGAACCTATTTGTCCAATCTAACGATACAACAACATTTCACAGTGCAACATTTTTCGAAACATGCTCACAGGCTACCAGCAATTAAATTCGCGATAATAACAAATCATGTGATAAAGCTAAACACGTACTAATTTATCATACGTTCAATTTAATCATGCGATTCAATGATCCAATTAAACATACTAACATGCTAAAAATTATTTAACCGTGCGATAACACTAATCATGCGATTTAAACAAATTACGTTATTCCTTTTATTTTCTCTTTTATTATTCCAAGCTAAAATCCACGTTTACTCTTAATCATCTCGGGGTGTCGACGGTATTAGAAAAATTCGCATTTACAACCAAACTAGGATCGCCTCGAAACTAATTAATGTTGGGACTTATATTAATAGATTCCAATACACTAGAGTTAGATTTATAAGCTAAACAACTTGAGGGACCAAACTGTAATTTTTGCAAAACATTTCCATATTTCCAGCGGCTGCCTTTCTTTCTTTTCTTTTCTTTTTTTTTGTTTTTTTAACCAAAACAGGGCAGTGTTCGAACAAAGTGTTTCCGGCCCGAACTCGGCCGGCGACGTCGGGTTTAGTTATTATCATACCGAAACACGAAACAATCAATACGGAATATAATTTATATTTAGGGAGGCGAGTTCCGAACTACCTCCTGCCTGGCGAAACGGGGTTTCGGAATGATTTTGGTGGCGGTCGGAGTGGTGAGGAGCTCGCCTGGTGTTGACCCGGTGGAGGTGGCTCCGAACTGATTTCAAAGCTGCGTTCCGAGCTGAAACAAGGCTGGAACGGGGCCGGCTTGCAGCTGGTTTGGGGCGGGTTAAGAGAGCTAAGACGCAGCAGGTTTCGGGGGGGGGGGGGGGGGGTGGGAACGGCTGGTGGTGCACGGCCAGAGGCGGGGAGGCCGAGAGCTGATGGAGGTATGGAGGAGGTAAACGGTGGCTATGGCAGCCGAGTTCTCTCTCTCTCTCTCTCTGCCGAAGTTGGCTGGGAAACATGATGAAGAAAATGGGAGTATTTAATGGATAAAGATTTTTGGGGAAGGATAATAACTCATGGGTAAATATGTGTTGTCACATGGAGAGGAAAATAAGGAGGGAATATGGGGATTTGGTCTCTCCTCTCTCAGCCAAATATTTTGAAGGAAAAGGTGAGGGTTTGTTCCGGAACAACACACGCACACACTACTAAAATTACTCACTGGACACACGTGCACACAATCATTTACAAAATAAAATTTGGTGTGCCGAAATAAATAATTTTTCGAACAAAAATATTATTTTTGTTTTGATAATTATTTTTATTTATTAAAAAAATACAGGTCTTTACAATTTCAGATTACACTTTGAGGATGTAATTGGATCAAAGATTTGGGCAAGGAATAGAAATATGCAATTTCAACATGTTAACGGATTTAATGGCTCCCAAGAATTTAATCCTTCCATTTCCTGTTGTTTAACAAAATCCTTGATCCAAATTGCACTTTGAAGAGCAGTAGAAGCAAGCAAAAGCCTGAGTTAAATCCCACATGTACCAGGGACTTGTAACTTGTAAGGAGTTAAATTTCCATCCGTCCCGCATCAGGGTTAGAATTTGATCACTTGTTTTGGTTGACTTCCTAGTTTTCCGAGTGCCTTATCCAATGCAGTGGGGAAATCACTGAAAGGAACCAGCTCCATCCTGCAAAGAGTGAGGCCTCAAGAATGAATGAACATCAATTCCTGATGGAATGCAAAACATGAGCTAAAAGCAAAGATAAGCAAGCAATGTATAAATTCACTTTCACTGCTCAAGTTATTTTTCTTAGGCACGTTAAGGATACTCGGAGTCTAGTCTTTGTACAGCCAGTGCCTCTAGAAGCTGATTAAAAAGAAAAAATACTAGTGCCTCTTAGAATGTCCCCTAGGAGTTGTGTGTGTCCTTTGCACGTGGATAAACACAGTGATGTAGGCATGAAACACTCAGAAAAAGAGCAAGTACGTTCACTTCTGTTGTCTCCGCCGCTGGGAAAATCCATTTGAAACAGGTGCCTAAAATTTCCAAAAAAAAGGAAAAAAAAAAAAACTACTCCCTTAATTTACACTAAAGTGCCCCTAAGAATAGTTGGAAATCAATCCAACAGGGTGTCCTAATACAAAATCATTATCTAAAGAATCTTTACAAAAAACCTACAACAAGGTATTCATGCTTTCTTTGGACTTCCAAGTTGCTAAAACAGAGAGACTCTAAATTTGCTAAGCATGCAATGGTTCTCTCACTCAAGTAGCAGCTTCAGAAACTGCAACCTAATGTCAAAATTTCAGTAGCTGATCAATCTGGTTTTACCTTTTCGGCAATAATCTGCATAAAACTCACACCGAACAGTAAAATCAAGGACTCATACATGCATTTTCAAAAAATTCAGTAAATTCAAGGACTCATATGTGCATTTTCAAAAAAACAAAAAACAAAAAAAGGGAATTCCAATACGAAGCTATCATCGCATCAATGTATCCTTTTGTCTTTATCTCCAAAAGACAAGGAATGCAAGAAACAAAGAAAGACATGTAGACATACTCGTATGTTAATTTTCCCTTGCGAACTATGCTCAAAAGAAGATCAATCATTTTTCTGCACTCCTTTGCTTTATCAGAACTCATCCATTTCTGCAACCAGAATCCCCTCAGGGAAAGGTCCTGCATACATAGGAATTTGAATCAGGTCAAGATATAATGAAATAGTTCCACTGGGCTGTGGAATTGGTTATGCCTACATTAAAATGACACGACACATTGAGTTAGGGTAAACAAACTGTCCACTTCCTAACAAACACGTCGGTCATTTCCCATTCCCTTGCTTCACCCCAACCATAATATCATACAAATCAATGTCTTTAAAATAAGAAAAACATTTCAAATTTTGAACAGTTTGATTGTGATCCCTTACAAAGTTTGCACTCATATTTTCCTGTTCAAGATCACAGAGATATTTCAGCATGCCATTATGAAAATGAGATTTCCTTCAAAGCCAGTAGGCTGTTATTTGACACTGTCACACCCAGATTTCGAGCAAGTCTTAAAAACTTTCAACTACTTCTGATTCGGTGCTACTTATTTTACATGGGCCAGTGATCAGTCTTTACTCTTTATCTATGTAGTATGTACGCTTGAAGTGGAGGCTCTGCATTAACTCAAGCATCTAAAATTAATCCAAGCAAAGAATGAAAAGGAGAAAAAGACAAGTGCATAAATATATGTGTGAAATTTAACAGTGCACAAAATGCAAATGAATGTGGCATTAAATGTGCCTGAGACGGTTTTAGCGCGCTCGTATGCTTAAATTCCCATCAGTGTTCTCATACAAGCAACAACTTGCACCATGAACACGCACTATCCTAATTACTAGTAATTACCAACAATTTTCTCCACGAGAACAAGAAACTTGGAAAGAATTCATGGCTCACCTTGAAAATAAAAGACGAGGTCGATACCGTTATAGGCTTTTTGGACATTCCACCGTATGTTACCATAGTTCCTCCCTGCCTGAAAACCTAAAATGGAATGACTCTCCTGTGGAGATTGAATTTTGAATAATACTATCTCTGGAACTTAGCACTGATCATCTGACCTCAAGAATTTAAGAACCAAAGAAGCAGCATTGCCTCCAACACAGTTGAATCCCAGATCAGGCTCAGGTATGTCAGCCTTGCAAAATTCAAGGGATGTGAGTATGAATAACACTACTGAGAGATAAATCTGAACATCAAATCCTCTATAATGACTCTAGATACATCGAAGGCAAAATAAAAGTCTCCCTACTTCAGACACTGTATCAACTGTGATAAGTTGATAACGATACCAAGAGAGCTTTGACATTTTTCACTTCCAGTTGGCTCTCAGTATACACTTCATCCGCACCAAGCTTCTTGAGCTTATCTTTTACTTCATCAGATCCAGGCCTGTCCAAGCAGAATGTGATAATACAGCTAATTTTGTGATAATTTCTTCTGCTAAAACTAGGTCGTATGAAAAAAAAATTATTTGGAGATATCTCGTCTCTTAGGACATAATAGTCAAATGCTCATCCCATCACATGCAACTATACTGGAAATTTGTTGGAAAAGGTCACTAGGAGTACCTTCAAGTTGCCACCCAAAACACTAACATATTTTGAGTGACCAGATGACTGCAAAAATGGCAAATACCATTTTGACTAGATTAACCAAATTTCACGAACGATGTAGGCATCAACAAGAGACATTAAATAGACGCATACACAGAGAAAGCTTAAGTTCATTTATTCATAGGAAACTCAGTAAGAGTGGCAATGTTAAATAAACTTGGATGAACATAAGCCCAAACTTTTGTAGTAAGATAAGCACCTGTCCCTTATGATATTGATGCTATGGATGCCTTGATATCTAGCAAGCTGAATGATGCACTGCCCCACAATGCTTGTTGCCCCATTTTGAACAATACAATCGCCTGTTCAAGTTGAGATGCAGACTATTCAAGGGAAAGCAGTAAATATATATCACAGAGGATAACATCAAAGCAAATGGCAGAACCTGATTTTAGACTGGTAAAGTCCTCGAGCATTCTTAGTGCAGTCAAAGGGTTAACAGTAATTGTGGCAGCATATTCGATTGGCGTGCCTTTATCTATTTTGTGCCATATACTTTGATCTTTTACAATATATGTCTGCCATGTACCTAAGAAGAAGAAACTTTGTCATGTTCCATTACGAATTTATGAGTACTAAATATCAGATGTAATTCCATAATATGCCATATGTATATATTTTCCTTTAAATCGAGATAAGGTGGAGGGTGCTCTCTTCCTTAATCACGTCGGCAAATGAAACCAAACTTGAAGGCAATCGTAGGTCACAGCTGAGCCCAGTAATCATCCTTTAATATAACTTCTAACTGCCAACTAGGTTGGATTTCATGCTCCTTCATCATTAATCCTTTACGCATTAACTCAATTTTTATCCATAAAGCATCCCAGAGAACTCTTACAAGTCTATCAGTCTATGCCAGTCAACATCCTCCATGTATTATCACCACAATTTTGTGACATTTTGAAACTCCAAAATTACATCAAACTTGGAATAGCAGCAAAGCAAAGAGTCAAATAGCATACCAGATGAAGGAGGAGATGGGATGACCCAATCACCAGGAGATAGATCCTTAACTGAAGATCCTAAAGAGTGTACCTCTCCAACACCTTCATATCCTCCCACTGCTGGCACTTGTGGCCTCACCGGGTACACACCTGAAACGAAAATGAGTTAACAAGCATGTCTTTTCACTGAAAAAGGCAATTACGGGAGTGTAAATACACATATAGGGGTAGGCCACATGCCCTAGATTGTGGTGCGGTAGGGGTAGGGTGCTCTAGATTAAAATAGCAGAATAAGCAAAATTCAAGAGAGAAACATCAAATAAAATGGTATACATAAATTAAATATCTGTGTACGACCAACTTTTCCACATTTTGTCTTGCTAAAGCTATACTCTCTCTAGATTTTTAGCTTATCACATCAATTTATTTCTCCTTGAAAACTTTTTAAGGAAATCAATATTAAAATTGGTAGGATTGGTTTGGATCACTTAATTTACCATATTGGGACATAGGTGTACTACAGTTTGGAACATGTGTTCCACTCCATAATTCACAAGGATATTATCGACTTCTAGTAACACAGATATAGGCCAATTTGCAGGTTCAATAACTGTTTTCCCACAAATCACATTACCAATTATTGTGGCTCATATATTCGACAATGCCATTGTCCTGTCATTTTGGTTGAGTTTTCTGTATGACAATGTCGAGCTAAAAAAACAACTGTTTTTCTACCCTTGATGAGCAACAGATGATTCTACCAATGGTTAATGATTTTCGCCGTCAGATGGTTTCCAACAGATAAAAAAGGAAACATATTTTAGTTGTCGGTCTAACCAACTGTCTTCGGCTTTTTAGGTTCCGGCAACTCTATGCATTACTAGCAGCATCAGCAGCACCAATAACAAACAACAATAGACCCAAATACTCACACCATAGAGAGATAGGGCATACTCCCAACCTGAACTAGGAGCTTCTAATCTCCATCACCAACTACCTCATGGACGGCGGAGGATTGGGGGCAAGTGTGGGGTGCACTTTCCAATAATTTCTACACCCAAATTATAAAGGTCATAACAATTTGTATCCCAGAAACTATACATGCTTCCCTTTTAATGTCAATTATCTTTGTCAAGTTTCCAACAAGTTCTCTTATATTGATCCTTTAACATACTATATTTTGCAGCATATTTTACATTTCAATTCGTTTGTAACATTTATTATTACCACAGATAATAAATAACATTTAAATTTCGGGTCACGCCTAGAATAGAGGATTATCGGTCATATCATCTACATAATAGATTAGATGGATTGGACCCCCTCTATCATAAACATGCCTTAGGCAAAACTTCTTTTTCAAAACTGGAAAAATGTTAACTCCTATTCCTTCTCTAGAACTAATATTCACCTCAACTATTCAAACTTTGGAGCAAACATATCCAAGCATTTCCTCATGCATTAAAAAACCTGAAACCTAGAAACCAAAATTCATTGCTTGTTTGCGGACAATTTCTCCTCAACCGAGCATTGCCTCACCCGAAACTCTCATTTCTCCTCAACCGAGGGTTGCATGGCCCGAAACTTTCTCCTCTGAATAACAGCATCGACAACACATAGCTATACTAGACAAAATCCGCACATATCCAAATACAACAGAATTAAATAGGTTAAGAAGTAATCAGACCTTCAATCCTGTTAATATCAGAAGGATTAATAGGAGCAGCAAGCATTTTAACGCACACATCGGTTGCTTTGAGCTCAACTGATGGAACCTCAACTATTCTGCACGTATTTCAATCACGAGATACATGAATACTCGAGTACTGCAAATATGCGTACACTTATTTATATATACGTATTAACTGAGAACTAGAGAGTTATGTAGAAAATCAAGTGTTCTGAGAGAGAGAGAGATGGACCTGGTGACGGCATCGGGAGGTCCGTGTTGGTCGTAGACGACCGCCGTGGACGGCGGCGACATGACGGCGGAGAAAGGTCGGACGGTGGGGAAGGCATGAGTGCGGGGGAGGAAGGCGTGGGAGAGGTTGCACTTCCACAGCGATGATGGTCTATGTAGAGCTTTTAGGGCTACTAACCTCAGTGAAGCCATTCAATTCTTCTCTCTCTCTCTCTCTCTCTCTCTCTCTCTCTCTCTCTCCTCTGGAGAATCGGCCGGTCGACCTCGCGGATAAATGGGTTGTTCAACGATGGTAAGTAGAATTGGGATCCTCTCTCTCTGTTGTGTTCCTCCTGTGCTGTGTTTTTCTCACGCGGCCTAAAATGTGACCCCCCGACGATGATTTCATTTCACGATCAATAAAATGTTTTTAAACACGGCTAATTATTTACTGAGTACTCTCCAAGCACCGCCACGTTGTTCCAATACCTTTTGAATTGAATTTGTGTTTGACCCAACAAAAAAAAAACACGTTTTGAATCAACACTTTTTTGGTGTAACGAAATCGGTGTTATTAGAAGTCGATAACAAACATTTTTTGCCTGTCTTATAAATAATTGGTGCATTTTTTTGCTTGTTTTGTAAATAATTGGTGTCTTTTTTTCTTTTGAGATTTTGTCGCGAGACTCATGAGTTTGTACTAAATTCTTATAGAGTATTGATGACTTTATTGTAGATAACATACATTTTTTTTTTTAGAGGATTGATGGTCTTGCTATTATACTTTTTATCGTCATGCATAATTATAAGGAAACTGATTTTCGCAATCCACTTTTTACTGATGGCGCTCTACTTTTAACGTGAAATAACTTCATGAATAAAGTGGAGTGCCATAAATAAAAAGTGAAATGCGAATATCAAAATCTTAATTATAACTCTAAGCTTAATAAGGATATTTGGGATGTACCACTACCAAGTGAGAATGAAGTGCATAAATTAAAATTCTTGAAGACCCATAAGGTTGATCTAGACATTGAGGTCTAAGTCACATAATTCGTGTGTGCGTGAGAAAAAATTTGAGCGTGAAAACATCTTTGAATCATATCTCAAACTACTAAAATTTGCAGGAACGATAATTAAGAGTGTAAACTCAGTGCGAGTATTAATAACAACGTAAGCACATGACATCTTCAAGAACTATATGTGTGACTAAGGTTGAGGTGCTTCTTGGCTAAAACAGCAAAGACGAAAAATTACTAATTTAAGCAATTTCCCATTTTTTTAATATTTTATTCACCTAAACGGGCGAAAATCTTCCCGCCCAAAGTTCGTTAGAAGAACTCTCCATGTAACTAACCGGAATCAGAAAGCTCACGAGGCGCTCTAACAAACGCTCTTTTCGAATTTACATTCCTCTCTCTCTCTCTCTCTCTCTCTCTCTCTCTCTACAATGCAGAGGGCCACGAGCTTGGCCCGAGCATCCGAGGAGCGCCACCACCACGTGATCGACATAGGGGAATGCTCTCCGAGGAGGGGGGAGACGTGGGCGCGGAGGTCCCTGTGGCGGTCACTGAAGAAGCACTGGATCCATGCCATTCCGGTGATCGTGTTGCTCTCGTTCTTCATTCTCTGGTGGTACTCTTATCCAGGTAACTAAACTGATCAGATTCCCCATTGATCCTGTTCTTGAATTTTCTAAGTCGCTTCTTTCTGTGTATATTGTACTGTAATTTGTTTCCCTGTGGACATCAAGTTGATCTGCGGATGGCAGATGGCTGTTCGTTTCTAGTAATTTCTAGGGTTTTGGGGGGAAGGAGTTTACGAGGCATGCGATCGTACATTTGCACGCCTTTTTGTTTGATCTTGCTGTTACCTATGGCTCTCTCTCTCTCTCTCTCTCTCTCTCTCTCTCTATATATATATATATATATATATATATATATATACACACACACACACACACACATACTCTGTGTGTGTGTGTAGACATTCTTATGAGATATCCAGTGATTATGTATTTATGTTGCTCTGCTTCTTCATTTCCCGACGTTTCAATTCAAGAACAGGATTCTCTTCTTGAAATTGGTAGTTGCTTCGCTCTGCAGAGTATTTCGTACCGTAATTTGCATCCTCGTATGCATCAAGTTAACGAGGGATGTAATTGTGCATTTGTACGCCTTTTTGTTTGACCTTGCTGTTGCGTATAAGACTCGAGTACATATACTACAATGCTCCCTCTACTTTTATGTGTATGCATGAACGTATAAATATACACAATTCAATAGGAGCATATCATATCAGCTGATACGTAATGTTTTTTAGTCTTCCGGTACTCTTGTACACTGATATACTGGTGACACGAAAACCTCATGTGTATTAGTGTATACGCTTGTTCCTGTTACATATCGTTCACAGGCAATACTCAACTGTTACAGTGATTCAGGCACTCAGCATTTTTTTTCCGAAAATGATTTTTCCGAAAAAAATTGATGACCGTGTCAACCGATTCCCGGTATGCATTTTTCGATACCTCAATACCATTACACCGCGACCGTTACCATGACATGTCCCACTATTGTTAATTAAAACCTTGACTCACATACATGCTCTTCCTGTGATTATGTTGCTCTGCCACTTAACTCTCCGAGAATTCTCATTGCTTGAATTCAAGAACCCCCGGGCCCCAATCCTGTTCTTAATTTCGAAGTTGCTCCTCTCTGCATGTGTATACCATTTATATGTGTCGTTTTGTAATTTGTATTCCTGTATGCATTAAGTTGATCCACGGATGACATGCCTGTTTGTTTCTAATTTCTGGGGTCTTCGGTATCAAGGGGAAGGGTGTGAAAGAGGCTATGTTTGTTCGCTTTATGTCTATGTATATGTTCGTGGATAACATACGTATACTTACTGTTTGATTCAGGTTAAACATATAATGAAGAAGGTCCTTGTCTTCTGAACTGCGAAATTGAGTTAGTGTAAAAGCGAAGACTACCAGTAGGATTTTGACACGCTAATTCAAATTAGAGAGGCTATTATTATGAGCTTCCTTTTCTTGAAACATACCAAACACAATCCTTAGAGAAATCAGAACATTGGCATTTTCGTATCATTAAGAAAAGCTGGTATAAAAGAAGGTTTTCTGTCTTTGATTTCCGCTACTTCATTGTTCAATGTTCGCGATCTGCTTGTTTTGAGAAAAAAAGAGTTTTGGTTAGAAACTTGGAATGTTGAAGGACAGAAAAAGAGGAAGATCAATCGTCTACCCCGTTTGTTTTCTAATCATCCTGATTGTTTTTCTGGTTTTTGCTAATGAATGCAGTAACCTTGGAAATCAAAGATGGCCAAATCATAGGAATACATAGGATCAACCTGCCCAAGCCTCTTAAGGATACTCGCGATGTTGACCTCACCATCCTGGCATTAGCTTCCCCACCAAATGCCTCAATTCCTCATATTCCGACACTGAAGAACAAAGTTGAAGTGAAACCTGAATTGGAACCGGTGAGTCCAACTGATTGAAGAATCATCTCTTAGGTACTGGGTTCTGTTTGCCCTAAACAATTACAAGAACCATGAATGGGATGTAAGGCGATACTCGGATTTGTTTGTTTCATAGGAGAATATGGTAGAATAAATCCCCCCGCTGCCCTGCATATAACTATGGCGCTGGGATACCAATAGGGTTAAGGTTCAAAATTGACATGCTTGTCTCAAATTTACAGTCAGAAAAAGGAGAAATAGCAAATATAGCCTATGAATTCAATCGATCAGCGATGTTGGTCAAATCAAAGGTTGCTTCTGCAGCTATTTTGATGTGCTTAAAGATAAATACACGAGTCTTCTGTGTTTGAACTCCATGAAACAGATGGCATATGTTTGAATCCTGCATGGCATCAGAGAACTTGGAAAAGAGGCAAAGTCAGCTCCCTTTTGCTGCTACAACTCGCTAACCTCACCTTCTCGGCAATTGCCCACCCATATATACATCTGTGAGCTCTTACTTGATGGCAAAACTCTACAACAATCTCTCCTCGGTGCCTGCAACAGATGATCAGGGGTTTCTTAACGTTATTTAGAAGTATTGCTAAAAGAACATTGGGAAATTCTAACAAGAGCAAGGCAATATAAGTGAAACAAAATTGGTTTCACACACTTTATCAATCAACGGAATGCAAAAGACAGAGTTAATTCTGTTTGCTTTTGCGAACCTGATTAGCAGCTTTGAATTAGGTATATAGCAATGCAATTTCCTTGGGGATTGGGCGAGAGGGTAGAAATGTTCAATAGTATGAGGAATATGTTTTGTGTTACTTGTTCAAGTTGTGTGCAAGCATGTTTTCTAGGAAGGAAAACATGTGATTGATACCTTGTCTATTTTTGCGCAAGACTTTTGGAGGTTATCTTAACATAAAGCCGTGAATTTTGATTAAAGTGGACATAGCGTTACACTTAATCACTTATCACCTTCAAACAATATTGTTTTGTGGAATTTAGATCCCAATTCACCTTTGGTACCAAAGTTGTGTATACAGCTTCATAGGTTAAGCGAGTCAAAAAAATCAGTAGCATATCAAACCTTAGAACATAGTTGCATAAGAAGAAAAAGAAGACTGTTTCCAATAGCCATACCTTATTCCAGCGTTGGGTATCCGGTCTTTTCAATACCACGATAGAATCAATCTTGTCTGGCGAGTCCATCTGCCATCGACAATAAGGGTGGGGATCTTTTCGATCGCGGGCATAAACCCCAATTATCTGCTTCCTGCCCTTGTCATACTGTGAGGATTTCACATAAAACAGGAAAGGCTTCTGGCAGGGGTGCCTGGTCACAGGCCTAGTGTTGAAAGAATAAGCTGTGAAATCAGCTCTTTTGTACCAGTTGAGAAAGGTTCTGGTGGGCATCTCTAGCTCTCTAGGAGACATGACTCCTCTTATGATCTGAACCACGTATCCCCATGAGACGGTGATGGACCATTGTCGTCGCCTGTCGAAGCAGATGGATTGCTGCATCATGCTGGCCGAGTCGTCCTTGGCGGACTCAAACAAGTGGTGGAGGGCCTGCACTTGTTTCATTTGCGGGAAGATAGGGTCCACCACGTCGAGGTGGTGGAGCGACACCAGTGGAGTTATAGGGTGAGCTCCCAATAGGCCTAGGAGGTTTCCATACACATCGTACTGCATAGCCACAAGACTAGAGACAGTTAATTCAAAACCAATTTCTAGTTGAATTCTGGATTTCAATATGCAGAGTCTACTTTTCTAATGTATCGCATACTAAAAGTCTCAAAAGTAGTTGAGGAAGCTACGATCATTGTGGTGTCAACGAACATAAAAACAATCTCGATGTCAATCACTAATAACATTATGTCTGATGCAACCTATAGTTACTGACTATTGCTATTAGTTTGACGATAATGCCCTCGATGGGGCTTGGATTCCTTGTCCCAGCCCCTCTCATAGCCGCATGATGTGGTTCTTAATTTGCGAAACATCACAGTGTACAACTGACAAGAGGGTATAGGCCTATAGGGTGACATGGTATTCTGGGACATGTTATTCGTCTCTGTTTAATATAACTCATCAAAGATACAGGAGTAACTAATCCAACACTAAATGAAATGTATTGGTGCACTTGCACAACCTTCTTGGCATCAAGAGTATCAAGTATCAACACAGCAGCAATACTGGAAAAAAAAATAAAAAACCCGGGATGCTGCCAAGCACCCCGCTCAGCACCTGCTTGGCAGGGCGGTGCTTGACAGTATCCCTAATTCTACACTGTTGGTTGGTCATTTTCCTTTCTAAAATCATTGTATCTCATTGGTCCAACAATAATGAATCAAACAAGATTGTTTGGTTCCATTCATCACCTCTGAAAGTATATCTCTGCTAAACATAAGTTATAACCATTACCTGATGAAAGCCGGGTTCTTTGGTAAGGGGCACCCCTAACTCAGCCATACAAGCCTGCATCCTGTCATCACTCCCATACAACCCCGGATACCGCTGAATACACCGGTCTTGCATCTTCTCCAACTCCTTCGCCAACGGATAGCTTATCGCGAACCCTCCCCCGCCAAATGCCATCGCGTACGAGAAAAATATGTTCTGTATGTGACTCTCCGACGAGCTCCCGACGTAGTAAAGCTGGTTGTGATCGTACTTGGACAGAACCCGAACCAGATTCTCCACCATGAACACCGTGTCGTCGTCCCCCATCACGAACCACCTCACGTCCTTCATCCCTAGCCTAAGCGTCTCAGAGACCGCCCTCGTTATCCTGAGCGCCGACCTGTCCCCCTGCCTGTTCGTGTACTTGAACTGGGCGGTGCTCCCGGATATCCGAATCTCCGGCAACTTCTCATTCCGCCTGTTTCTCACTCTCTTGTCGAGCCAAACGACTCCCCTGGTCTCCTTCGGCTTCCACCACAGCTTCAAATACTCCTTCCTTTTGTCCCATAAGCTCGACGAGGCCGCGATGCAGAACACGATGTGTTTAGCTTCCGTGTCGTATCGGAGGGACTTCTGGGGCAGGATTATGGGTTCTTGTTCTTGTTGGTTTCCTTTGGAATAGTTGGTGAGGGGAAGTGGGAGGGTGGTGGAGGAGGAGGTGGATTTTTGAAGGGTGGAAGGGAGGGGGCAGGAGGGGGGAAGGAGGATGAGGCTGGAGGAGTAGAGGACGTAGAGGAGGAGGAGGAGGAGGAAGAACGAGGTGACGCAACTGCGGAGGCGGCTGGTGGCGAGGAGGCCGGTCTGGGAGCGTTGGTGGTGGTTGGCGGAGGTCATTTGTGAGGCTTCCAACGCGATTTGGGAGGGTTGGAAACCGGCCTGTTTTGTGTTGGTTGAGGAGTCCCATGGTTTGAGATCATTGGATGGATAGAGTGAGTGATGGAGAGGGAACTTGGAGTGAGATTTGTTCGGATCTGGGTGATGAGAGAGAGAGAGATTGAAGTGAGGGAGAGAGAGAGAGAGGGGGTTTGTTTTGAAGTTTGTTATGGAATCGAAGAAGTTGAGGGCGGGTACGACACTTGGTGGTGGATGGAATTGGTAAAACAAGGTTGTGAAACAGGTTTTTTTTTTCCAGACGGTCCAGGTATGTCTGAACTCAAGAATCCGATATGAACCCGACACGAAATGGTCAGCTATCTTTTACATGAAACACGAATATGACACGATACGATAACACGAAAAACTAATCAGTTTTGGTTAGAATTGAGAGAATTATGATGCGACCACGAGATGACACGACACAAACATGGACATGACATGATACGATGTTCACCCCTAATATGGATCAGCTTACGTGCATCTCAAATAACCCTCTCACTAGTACGGTAAACATAGGTCATCCTCGCCAAAATTAGGCGGAAGCACTTCAGTGTTGACCACCACATAAATTTCTTGCACGGGGAAGGGTTTTCATGCAAACAATTTTAAGGAACATCTTGCTCCCCGCAAGTTATGTGTTATGGGTACGTTTGATTGTCAAATTATTTTTAGAATGGAATGAAAAATATGGGATTAAGGATAGGGATCGGAGAAGATGAATAATTGGGATTAGTTGTACTCTCTGTTTGATTAGAGTGAGATAACGATGGAGTAAATTATGATGACATGAGGAGGGAGATTATCTGGAGAAGGAGACTAGTTAATACCACCCCTGCCCTGGTATTAGTTAATCCCTGCATGGAGTACTAAATTAAAAAATAGTCTCACCTTATCTAGTCCAATGATTAATTTTATACGCCCACAAACACGGGGATTAAGAACTAATGGGAAACATATGGGTTCTTGTGTTCCCCTAATCCATCCCCACTTTTCTAATCCAGCAATCAGTATTAATCAACGAGTTTAATAGATGGATCTCGCATAGCACGTGTCATTGGTATTTGTAGCATAAGGCATACAATATCACAATTGTGTTCGCTTGAGTCTCTAAACTTACCACTCTCTTTGCCGTCCCCAATTATTATTACTCATGTTTTTCTATTTTTCTCCACTCATTAATTATCTCGGAATTGTTGAGTAATAAAACTGGAGTAATGGTATGCCATTAGGTGAATGATTAATACCAAGCGGTTTGGCCAAGTAATATGACATAACAACTAAAGAGTTTACCCCCAAAAGGTTGTAAGATTGAATCTCACTAAGACCAAACATTTTAAATCTTGGGTCACTGAAGGTTTGTTCGATCGTTAACGTCAGGACCTCGAGAATAGTCGAGCTGTGTTCAAACTGGGCCGGGCACCCGATTTCAAAAAAAAAAGGTTAGGTGGGTGACATTTAGGTCATATACTCTACTCACATTGATTTCGAGATAACAGAGCTTTGATTAATTCAAAATTGATTGGAAATTAAAAACTATAACAGAAGAGACATCCAGGAAATCAAAAGCTACTTTTGGTATGGTATTTGATGTGATATTTACATGAATCATACCTATACAAACTGGAAATCCCTAGAGTATCATTTGATAGCTATATGAGATAACTGTTGGCCGGTCCTATTTTTCGGTTCATGGCTTGGGGGGAGGCGGGGGAGCTGCTGCCCCTTAAAGGGCCAGCAGCCTGTTCTCCCGGCCGAATGAGGTCTGCATCGGTCTCGCTCTAATGATCGAAAACATTCACTTCGTAAAACTCGTCGAGTAGAATAAGTGTACCAAAAATTAGCTAGATCGGATATCATTAAGTGCTTCATCGGAATACATATAACTTGCCAATAATGGGTTCTAGTGGATTTGATCTAGTGTTTCTGATCAATTCTTTTCAAGATAAAACTGTTTTGATAAGGCTTTTAATGATATCCGTTCAAGCTGATTTCCGGTTTACTTGTTCTGTTCGATGAGCTCTATGAAATGAACGTTTCTGATCATTGGAGTAAGACCGATGCGAACCTCATTCGCCGGGGACAGCATGCTGCTGCAGCAGCTCCCCCGCCTCCGGGCTTCGGGATCCTCCCCCATAAAATTTCTTATCTCACTAGGTTGTTCCCAAAAATTTCACACGTGCCTACACATTATGTGCGCATTTAATCTCTCTCTCTCTCTCTCCCTTGTCGCTTTCTCTCTCCTCTCTCATTTCCATCTCCCTCTCCCTCCTGTCACTTTCACCTCTATTGTTTGTCCTAATTGTGGATTTAGACAGTTAATTGTAAATTTAGATAAAATATAAAATGAACATTGAAAAATAAAATTTTTATTTTTTTATAATTTTATATATCCAATAGTGATCTCATTAGCTAAATATGAGAGAGGAGAGATCGAGAGAGAGTGAGGAGAGGGAGATAAATAAAGATGAGAGTGGAGAGAGAGATGGTACAGAGAGAGAGATACAAAGGGAGTGTGTGCGTGTCTGAGTGTGGGAAGAGAGAGAGGGGAGAGGGAGGGAGAGAGAGAGAAGAGAGACAAAAAGAGGAAGAATGAGCGCTCGTGTAGTAGGACTTCATGGAAAAATACTTGTGGGGAAAGATCTAATGGGACATAATCCACTCACATGAGACTGTCCCGGAAGAACCCCTAGCACTATTGGCTTTGTTTACCTGGGTTTCCAAAACCTTTCTATATTTGTTTGAAATAAATTCTCTCCATTATTGCTCCAAAAAATCCCTCAAAACCTTTGCTATCAAATAATCCAAAGGTTTGTTCTCTTGGGTATGCCGAACCTCTCCATTTATACGTGCACGGTTTTCAATAAGTGTCTCTCTGCTTACAATTATTCTACAACTACACTCATTTTTATACACCCAAATGCGCACACACTCGCAAAAGTGTTGGGGCCCCACATGGCGCAACTCTCTATGTGCTCAATTTTCAATAAATTTTTCTCCACTTACACTCATTCTACAACTACACCAATTTTACATACCCAATTACACACACTCAGTCAAGTGTTGGGGGCCCACACACATACGCCATGTGAAGCCCCAACACTTTTGTGATTGTGTGTGCATTTGGGTGTGGTTATAGAATTATTCCTTCACTTACTACCCCAATCTTTCTACCTCTCATATGGGAGTAATAAGTGGATGAATAATTCTATGACTACACCCATTTTTACACCCAAATTTGCACCCTCAATGTGCCAATGGGAAAGGACCGACCAAGAATCTAGGCTCTTGAACGTAGGTCAAGCTGAGTCTAGTGCATTAATAGATTAAATAAAATAGCAACTTTGTTGATTTAAATGAACTTTTGGGAAAATACCAATAGCATTGTCGTTAGTTAAAGTTATTCTCTACTTTGGCCACTAGAGAAAATTTGTGTGTGGGATAATTCTTCTTCTTCAAGCCATGCATCCTTGTGAGGGTGACGTACTCTTGGGCTTCAACCTCTGTGTCCTGGTGAGGGTAAAATTAATGACTTGGGCTAATAATTGTCCTTTCTCCTGTCCTTTATGCAGAAGAAAGTGATAGAAGAACAAGATTTGCATATAAAAATTTCATGCAGGATACCAAAGTGTCACATCTATTTTTCAAGGCAACTTTTCTGAAGTCCTAAGATTGCACTGCAGGTTGCAGTTTATTCACCTGAATTTCTCCGACATGATTTGGGCTGTTCATAATGTATATAGTTCATCGATTAAAATGTACGTCCACACAAAGAATAATTTATCAAAATTAGACAAACAAATTGAGGCAGATTATGGGCTAGCCAGTCGGTTTGGATAATTTAATTTCAATCTGCATTACTCATGATATTAGAGGATATTGATGTAGACGGCTGTGTGAGATCAGACTTGATGCACAAATTAGTTTAAATTTATTCTACTCTGGCCATGAAAAGCTTGTGTGTACTCTGTGTGTGTGTGTTAGAGAGAGAGAGAGAGAGAGAGAGAGTAATTCTTGTGCTTCAACCCATCCAATATCCATCCTTGCAAGGGTGAGTACTCTAGGGCCTCAAACCTGTGTCCTCTTGAGAGGGCATAAAAGTGGAGGCCAGGGAAGCTTGTAATGATCTTGTCCAAAATCACAGTTCAAATCAATAATTCTAAGTAGTATATCAGAGTATGTGAGAATCGTATACCGGCCATTTGAGATCTAGCACATCTAATATCCCATTGCTACGCGACATGCGTTTGCTTATTTAGTGTCATGAGACTATTAATTAAAGATGCACGAGTTGAAACAACCACAATTTATCATTGGCCGCGTAAACTAGCTACAATCCTTTGGCCGTTGGAGCAATCGTTGAATTACAATTTCCAAGTATCATACAAGTTAGTACTCGGAAGAATCCAACAATGGTGAAGATTTAGTCAAAAGATGTAGTTCGTTTAACATGAAACACCAGCTACGTACGTACAAGCCTAAGATGAAGGTAGGTACAAGGTGGTAATTGTTTCAGGGTCATTAAATCCATGCCCCTATATATTAACTTAATTCCGCTTATATAACTTCTCGATCATGCACTCTCTCACGTTTGGTCATAGGATCATGCAAGGCGCATGCAAATGATGATTTTGTCCGAAGTAACAGCACCGGAGGCACTATATAAACATTCTAACGCGAAATTTCAGTGCTAGCTAGCTCCAGTGCGTGGTTATAGAAATTAATAGGAGTAACTAGTTAAACTTGGCCTTGGCCTTGGCCAAATTATTGCTCTCTTTCTGACATTGAGAAGGGAGACAAATGAAGAAATGGTACTACTTGTACAGAAGAGTGGTTGTAGTTGTTGAATACTTCAATTTAAACACTGTAGCTTTCCCTCTTTGCTAAGCAATTTAAACGCGGTAGCTTCTCATAATTTACCTTATGATCAAAGGCTAAAACGGCTGTTTTCTCCGGAGCTGCTCTAATGCATGCTGCGAACAAACGACACAATATTCGGCTTGATTAATTGCAAGTTTCCAACTAATTCTTAACATTTAGGCTCCATTTTTCGATGTAAAATGTTTTCCATGTAAATTTTTTTTTCAGAAAACAAACTTCAATTTTTTATTTTTCGGTGTTTGGTTGGCACTTGAAAATATTTTCAAAAAACAACAAAATAGTGTAGAGAGAGTGGGGGCTTAAACGATGAAGACATCTGAAAATATTAGAATTGAACATGGGTCAAGACTGACGATCGAGTAAACTAAGCAATGAGAATTGCAGTAAAAAGCAACGGGTTCATTTCGAAAAATAACTTACGGAAGATTTAAGGGTAAGTCATTTTCATCCAGTTGATGGAAAATGTTTTACATGTAAAATATTTTTCTAATTTTTACACAACCAAACATCTGAAAAATAGGTAAAATATTTTATTAAAAAATATTTTACGCCCAAACAAACGGAACCTTACACACGTTTGAATTACAACTTTACGAGATCACGGGCTGGGCCTAATCAAAAACATTTAGATATCTTTTAATGACAAGTATAGACAATTTATGGTAAAAGAACTCGTGAGAGCATCTCCAACCCACACTCTGTTTTCCCTTCCAAATTGGAGCATGCAATGTGGTACTTCTAATATGTACGTAGTATGGGAGAAGAAGAAAAAAAAGAATGGATCCTCCAAATTCACTTTATGAATATACAAATGCAGAAAGTATTAGATTTGGAGGGAAAGGGAATAATGATTACAGAAAAAAAGGAAAAATATTTGAAATATAAATGAGATATAGAAATTTGTGATTGGAATTTGTATGCAAGGGCAGAGCTATACTGAGGCCCCCCGGCCCCCCGAGCTCCTAAGTTTTAAATTTGTGCTTTGCATATACTTGACTTTGAAGATTATTAATAATTATTCATGTATAGCTACTTATAATTTTAATAATTTTGGTTTGATTTGATAAAATACCTATTATTTTACATTCTCATTTATCAGTTTCTTTCATAAATAAAAAATAAGCATGTGACAGTTGAAGTAACCTAAAGAAAAAATAAAATAATTGATATACTTCAACTGCATTAGGCTATAATCATTGAGAAATGATAATGCGAAAATCGTTTTTGTTAGTGCCAAAACTCTAGTGTACAAAAAGCTTGTATCATTTGCAATGTACAAGACTTTTATGTATTGGAGTTTTGGCACCAACAAAAAATGTTTTGGCATTATCACTACTCATAATCATTTCAATGTACAAATATAATGTATTGAAAAATAAAACTTTATAATATAATAATTATACATTTCGATAAAAAAAATACGTCTACTAAACCGGCCTCCCCGAATTCAAAATCCTGACTCCCCCACTATTTGTACGACTAGTTATAATTCTTAATATTCACTTTTTGATTAAAAGTTGTTACTTTTCATCCTCTCAAACGAAAAAATAGAAGAAGTTGGGGTTGAAAATGCTATATATATTCCATTGACTTGTCGAAGGGTGCTTGAAATATCAACAAGAAAACCAGAGGAATTCTCTTCGTTTAGTCTATGAAGCAGTACTAGTGTGATGTTTCATGCACCCTGGCATGGCAGCTTTAATGATACAAGATAAAGACAAAAATAAGTTAGCTAATAGCACAAAAAAAACAGTAAAAACAAACCCTAGTGATGCCCAATGCAGATTCTAATTAGTACTGTAATAAATATAGTAGGCCCAGTGGGCAGGCAGTGCTAGCTACAAAATTAGACAATCCAGATCCTTCTCATTTCAGAGCTAGCTAGAGACACATAACACAACAAACCAAAGACAATGCCATGACCAGAGTCATCATAGGGATGTGAAACCTTAGTTCAGAGATACATGAAAAACAGTAATGCTACATACGGATACAGATGTTTGGACACAGATTCGGATATAGGTTTTTCCGGAGCTGTTCGACGCATGTGAAGCTTTGCACAATTAAAATGGACTTCAAATGCATTGAACGCATGCCAACATATCTGTACCCGAACATCTGTGTCCAAAGCATTTTTCAACATACATATATATATAGAGAGAGAGAGAGGGAGAGACAGAGAGAGAGAGAAGAGAGAGAGAGATGCATGCAGTAAGCCAGGGTTAGTTGGTGGATGTGGTGTCTCTGAGACCAGTGGCTGTGACGGGGAAGAGTTCTAGGGTTTTGAGGGGCCTGCTGCAAGAATTGGGAGATGTGGGGCCCAGATCCAGCATAATCATCCAATCACGGCCGTAGGTTCTGGCCATGGGCTTGTCCTCCACCACCTC